>JAMZEH010000085.1:202500-550000 GCA_024699665.1 Ostrea denselamellosa | reverse complement strand
TGCAATTTAAGCGCTTGGTGTTAGAAATAGAAAACAAGTTTTAACAGCATATTAAATAATTTTCAATTTCCTCATGAAGTATTTTTTGTGCTGGGTTGATTAAAATATTTATGCTTAGACGTTTACAAGGATCACCATTTTCATTTTTAAAGCAATAATATTGTGTCCCCGTTTGAACACGATACGATGATTCACTAAAATGTCCCCGTTTGCAATGTAAAATGTGTGTGACTTCAGACTAGAACAATCGATATATTATACTAAAATTGATGATAAGAAACCGTTTTGAAATGCATTTTTGGACTCTGTTGTAGCATAGAATACATTTACAACGACCAACATTTTCATTTTTTCTAAGCAATTATATTGTGTCCCCGTTTGGACAAAAATTATTTACTAAAAATGTGTGAATATTAATGAGTGTAAATTATGTCCCCGTTTGCATTGTAAAAAGTGTGTGACTTAAAATTAAGAAAATCAACATATTCTACTAAAACTGGTGAAACCGTTTGAAAAGGCATTTTTGAACTCTGCTGTAGCATAGAAAAAATATAGCGGTCCCCGGTTAGATAATCTCCGACACCCGTCCCGTTTGACGGTACATATAAATGTGTGTGTGTGTGTGTGTGTGTGTTCCAGAAATAAGCATAGAAAATCTACACAAGTAGTAGTATAATATAAATATCACAAAGCCAATTGAGTATACTCCTGAAGAAACTATTCGAGTATATACTCAATCGCCTTTGTGATATTTTCATTATATATATATATATATATATATATATATATATATATATATAATAAAAATATTTGCATAGACTACATAATATATGTACATGTAGCATCCAGTTTGAAGAAAACGAAAACAAAGTCATAATTATATGAAAGCAGCTAATTCACATACACATTGGAAAATTATATTTGCTTAAATCTTCCACATTCCTTTAAAAAAGTTTGAACTACTTTAAATATTTTTTTCATTTTGATCATCAGACAAAGACTCGTCACCCCAAAGCAGCAGATGCACATTGATAATGTATAAAATGTTTATAGATGTTTGTTACCATGGAAACAAAATCACAAACCTATCTTTAAAAAATGACTTTTTCTATTAAAATACATACGATACGATCTAGTTAACTCAATTATGGAATTTTTTAATCAATCTCATGTCAGCCCCACTCCCATAATTTTGACTGGTTTTAAATTATGATGTCTCCAGCAACGGTATGTTTGATTTTAGTTACTATTGTCACGAACTCACAAACCTATCTATGAATTTTCAGGTAAAATAAATACAATGCTACCCATTTCACTCAAATTAAGAATTTTTTAATTACTCTTTTTTGACAGGCTTTGAAATTCACTCAAGTGTAGAATCTTTTAATTATTGTATTGTCAGTTCAATTTTTCGGGGGGGGGGGGGGGGGGGCGTGACAGGTTTTGAAATGACCCTGGGGTCATTCTAATATCCTTTTTTGTTGTTGTTGTTGTTTTTGTTAGTTCAAATATCTTTAAAATGGTTAAGATTCCAACCCTTAAAGCGAATATATTCTCGTTTCACATGACACACCGCAACGAGCACCAGGTGTTTTTGGTCGTTGTTTGTCCACCCAATGTGCCTCGTAAGGTGAAAAAGAAAATTCCGAAACGTATTGCACATCTACAGGGCACACTGCCAATCATCTTCCAATAGATTATTTGGGTACTGCGTGAAATGTAAGAGGGGTTTTTGAACCCCATTTGGTCCAAAGGGTGAAAATAAAAATCCATTAAAGCCAGAAATTAGGAAAAATGACCTTGTCTCTAAAATTTATATCTTTTGAGGGTCAAAGAGTACATCTGCTGGATGGAGATAATAATGTTGTATCATATATTCAGTTTGATTGTGCTCATTCTCACAAAAATTCCACAAGTGTGTTGAAATAATGAATTTTCTAAAAGTAGGTCAAAGGTCAATGTTAAGGTCACTAGGTCAAAGGTATTGGTGTCGTTGGAACGGTCTTGCCACAAGTAATACACATTCCAAATATGTATGGTCTATCTCTTATGATGAAAAATATATGACCAAGAGTAAAGTTTTCTGAACAGACAGGTTAAAATCTAGATGCCCCCGAATCTTCGACTCCGGGGGGCATAAAAATACACCATTCATGCATTTTATACCATACCTTATAAAATGGAACAATTTTTTTTTTTTTTTTTTTTTTTACAAAATTTACCGAAGGAAATAATTTTTTTTTTTTAATGCTTGCATTGTACCTCAAGTATGATATGTTTTAGGAGCAAACGACTTTCTCCCTGTTTATCACAAACACTTTTAAAAGTATGAACACCATTACTACAATACATTAGCCGGCCATATTTGAAATGGCACATGCAATGTCTCTCGCTATCGATTTCAAAACATACATGTATTTAAAAAATTACCTACAGAAATGAATTAGTTTTTATGCTTACCTATATATATAATTTGCATTAGAAACACAGGTTAACATTGCAGTAACATGTCGACTCTGGCCGGACTTCAGTTCTGTCGAAATTGTGAACGATTGTCATAGGTCGAAATCACGTGCTCACCGAGTAACCGTGAGTGCGTTCGAGAAGACAATTTAGGACTAGGCTGTTAAATATTGACAACAAATCCACCTCGAATTTTTTTTTTGTATTTCTTTTAAACCTTTCTAGCAAAATTTTCTGACGAAAGAGAGAAGGGTGCAAAGGGGGCACGGAATCCTTCTCTTGATCCGCCACTGGCCTAACTTCACAATAATAAACTTGATGTGCATGTGCACAGATATGCTGTAACTTTTACTCATTTAAGATTATTTTGGAATAAAACCATCCAAAGTGCTAAATGCTGGTACAAATCAGTACATTTTAAAACGGTAGTGATGTGTCTCAGAACAGACAGGGAGGCTCGGTGTCAAGGGCACACTTACCCACCCACCCCCTCCCTCGAAGACACGTATTTCTGTTTTTATATAGTACCCGTATCTCAATGACACTACAAGAACGTATGTACTTTATTGGGAAACGTGATGCTTCACAGAGACAAGCCACTGGTACGTACACAGGTCTTTATATAGAGATTTTAATGACCTGTACATGACCCCCAGTTTTATACTCAACTGTTCAAAAATGAATTTACTACGAAAGCCTATTAGTATCATATAAAAAAATAAATTTGCATTCCATTATCTCATAATTACGAGATAACGAGTTAGTATCTAATAAATAACGAGTTAATTATCTCATTAAAACGAGTTTATTTAATTAGCTTGTTATAACGAGTTAGTGTCTCGTTATAACGAGTTAATTATCTCGTTATAACTAGATAATTATCTAGTTATTACGAGATAACCAACTCGTTATAATAAGATAACGAGGTAACTTGAGAGCCTTCTCTTGTTTCCAATATTGAAGATTAGTTCTAAAACAAATTGTAGTTATGGTATAGTTACATGTACATAAACAAATATAAATATATATATATAGATCATTGAAAGGAATTGAACAATATTTCTTAATAGACTTGCAGTTCTCAACTCCCTCCTCATGTCGTAATTGTTTTTGAAAATACATACACAATGTAGAAAATAATCAACATATATCAATTTGAAAAAAAAATCATATATCACTGAAGTCGTTTGAAGTTTATACATAAGTTAATGTTTGAACAAATGTTTTCTTTGAGGGGCTTCTGTGATTTTTTAACAGCAGAAATAAAACCAAGGTGCAGCTGTGGGCTAGGTTGGCCCGCATTTTCGTCCAAAGAAAACATTAATTCAAAATCAGGCATGTAGAATTAGGAGAGGAGGCTGCTTTCCATTTGTTTTTAATCCACGAACATTGTCTCTTAGTTTCACATGCAAATAAAGATATATTAGGCCACTGTCCTCTTCAGAGTCGGATTTAGAGGGGCCTAGGGGGCCCAGGTAGCCCGGTCCCCTTTTTGGCCACAAATATACAAAATAATGTAAATAAAACTCCAGATTTGGCACCCAAAATACCTGAGTATTTAGTGTATGATTTAACATTCACATTTGCCCCTCCCTTTTCGAAAATCCTGGATCCGCCACTGACACATACATGGATTTTAAAATGTTGAGATTGATGTCTGAAATCATTACATGACTGTACATGTCGAAACTCTAAACAGCCATTCAGATTGATGTGTGTACAAACATCTTCGAAGTCGGTGAATTGTCATATTTTAAAGCCGCAAAGTCGGTAAGTCTGCCTACTTCAGCAGTCGACAATTCAGCAATTTTCTTGACCATGCCGTGAAAAGGTGCCTTAATTCACACTATATAAAGACGGAAAGATACAATGCCGCTCGAACATTAGGTGTTTATTTGTTTAAAGAACTACGCACGGTAATTGCATTATTTTCTGCATATTGTATTTATGTATCTCAACTAATTCGATAAGCAAAAACTTGTTCTGCGAATGATCAATTTTTTAATTTAAAGCAGGCAACTGAGGAACAAGTTAATGTTACAGGGGTTTCAACAGTCTCGTTTAAAATTAGCATTTCGCAAAATCTATGGGCGTTATAACGATCTAGTTTGCTAATAACCTGTCATTGGGTCAAATGCTGTCTGACGTGTTTCATACTAATTTTGTTTACCTGATAAAGATATAGGGCTCACGGCAGGTTGACCGGTCAACAGGAGATGCTTACTCCTTCTAGGAACCTGATTCCACCTCTGGTATGTCCAGGGTCATTGTTTGCTATTCTCTTGATTTTGTATTCCTTATAGCAGTTTTGAGGTTGATCATTTTTTCGTTATCTTCACCCTTTTTTGCTTTTACAACCTTTTTATATTCTGGGTGAGAGGAAGTAAACTAACGTATAGGAAAACTGGGGGGGGGGATGTAGAAGATCAGTATAAAATGTAAACCACTGGGATGGTTTTGTGTTTAGAGTTTAATTATCAGTTTTTACTGACATCGGTAGGATTCTAAAATAATCACTTTTGATAAATACACGTGTAAAAGTTTAGTCGGCTTGGCACATACCAGTATGTCATATGGGTGATGATATTGGACGAATCAAAACCTGCAATGTGAAGATATATACTGTAGACGTAGTGACCACTGACCAGCATACCAATTTACACATTCATGATCCATAACCAGAAAAGTTTTATTTCTGTTTATATTGTACATATCAATTTTTTTTTTCCGAATAATTTTGGACTAAATATATATTTGGATTGTAGAGGCATGACTAAAAATCTGCTACTGACCAGCATACCAATTTACACATTCATGATCCATAACCAGAAAAGTTTTATTTCTGTTTATATTGTACATATCAGTTTGTTTTGTTTTTTTCGAATAATTTTGGACTAAATATATATTTGGATTGTAGAGGCATGACTAAAAATCTGCTACTTTTGTACTTCACATACACTGTACAAAAACATGTAAGTACCCGTAAAATTCGTAAAAACTTTTAGATATATTTTCAGATGTTAAATACACATTTTCAGATGTTTACACTATATTTTCAGATGTTATAATTATTATTATTATTATTACAATGTATATATATAGCGCATTATCTAACATTGCAACTATTACTCTAAGCGCTTTACAACATGCATAAAACATAATATATCACATAAAACAAAGCAAAGTTACTCATAAAATGCTAAATGGGGTATTTTAAACAAATATTAAATTTAATATCACAAATATAAATAAGAAGACTAACATGGTTCATTTAAACATTCGTTAAATTTCACATCACATATACATCACACATCACATTTATATATATATATATATATATATATATATATATATATATATATATATATATATATATTCAGATATTAACATTATACTTTCAGATGTTTACACTGATATTTTCAGATGTTGTATTATATATATATATATATATATATATATATATATATATATATATATATATATATATATATATAATATATATTCTTCCATTAATTCGCAAACAACCATCTAGTGTATTGTCGCGATTGATCAATACACACACACACACACACACACACATATATATATATATAATTTGATTAAAGGTTTGCATATTTTGATAGTTCCTATTCGTGGCAAGTAAAAATGAAAAATCAGCTCATGTGTATTGCAGTAAGTTGTATAAATAGGATGTTACTATAGCAAAGGAGGAGAGAAAAATCCTTGGAAAAATCATTTATCGAACCCGTGACCCTTGCATTACTAGTTAGGTGATCTAACCACTGAGCCAACCAGTCTAATATCTAAAGTATCATGTGTGGCAATACTTTACGATAAAAAATTTAAACCTATCTTTGAAATCATACACTGAAGACCTTTTCACATCTCAAGTAGATGAAAAAATAATTTCAGAGAAAATGTGAGAAATGTCCTGAAATTGGTTAAATTTCTGTTCGCCATAAAAGGAGAAAATGCTACACATACAGGTACATTACAGACCGATCATTAAAACTTATATATTCTTGAGCCTTTAAGTAATGTTTTAATCCTCAGTGCATTAGGAAATTCATTAAAATATTTGATTTAGATTTATTAAAAAAATGTTACATGATTTTATTGTTATTATTATTTTTAAAATATGTTTATACAGAAAAAGTTTATTTATCAACAAACTTTTTCTTTCAAAATTTATGACAATGAAAACTAAATTTATATATTTATAATTGAATGCAATTTTCTGTATGAAATGTTATTCATTCCTATAATTCCTTACATTGTGTATGAAAGGGGGGGGGGGGGGCATATAGCATTACATAGGGAGAGTCTTTTAAACTTCATAAAATTACAATTCCCTTATTTCAAAGAATTTTATATATGTTCTTATCAAAATTAAATTAAAGCCAAAATCATATCAACCTATGCATTTTTTTAATATTTATCTATTTATTATTATTATTTTGGAAGGTGAAATTGCCCGAAAAATGTTCTTTAGTTAAGATAAGTATGTTCTTAGTCTTTAAATATGTTTTGAAGCCATGCTTATTTTTATTACTATTCAGTACTGTTGAATATAATTTTAATTACATATATAAATACTGAGAATTCTCTATTTCATTCCTGAAGTTGAAATCTGTGATAAAAATACACGGTTAAGCAACGCATACAAATCCCTATGATAATCAAATTCCCAGTTGATTATAGAAATATGTATGAAAGTAAAGGGGAGAATTTGAGGTTACTCAAAGTTGTTGAAATATTGTAAAGAAACTTAACAACCCCCCTTCTCCCTTTTGATTTTATGAAGGGTGTTGATCTAATGTCCGACTTTGGTGGAATTCATAATCTATGGAAATGAATAAAAAGAACTATCAATCCATAACACTGTTTTGGTTGCTGTAGATTCCTTCTCTTGTCGTCAGATAAAACACGTATTACAGGTAAAATAAATTACGAAGTACCAGTACGTGGAAAGCGTGTCTTAGCGGCTCGTTGGTGTTGGGGGATGATTCTCGCTTTGGGTGCGAGAGGTCCCGGGCGAGTCCATCTGTTCTAGAGATTATTATTTTTTCAAATTTCATTTAAAATCGAGACATAGACGAAGTATATTTGTAACCATCGTATATTGATTTCGAACGGCGGGAACAAAATACAATTTTTTTTTTTCAAAACCAAGGGATCATACACTCTTTGCCACTTATTCGTTTTCGAAATCGGAATAATGATTGCATTTCATGAAAATAATAGCTAATAGCATGATTGCTAATCCAAACTATAACTCTGTTTCATGACAGAATGTATATTTTCAAACTCACCGTCAAGGGACCATCATATAGGGCGATTGATTGATTGAATCATTGATTGGGCTTTAGCGCCATCCGTATGGGCAAAAGTGGCCATTTTACGGTGGTTAATTAAACATGAGCGGTTTTGAGATTTTTGGAGCAGCATAGGATTGATTGATTGTTGTTTTTCGCTACTCCACAATTTTTCAGTTATCTAGTGGTGTCCAGTTTTTATTGGTGGAAGAAAGAACCCAGATACAATGTACCCGGGAAGAGACCACCGGGCTTCCGAAAGTAAACTGGCAAACTTTCTCACATATATCGGTGCTCTAACCACTCGGCTATGGAGGCCCCGGAGCAGCATAGAATTAAACAGAATAGATATACAGTATATATAGCATTGGTATCTTTATGACATTTTGTGTCGTTCGACACTTCTTTTACGTACTTTGATTATACTTAAGTGTTGTCCAGGGACTAAGAACCCGCATAATTCTACAGAATCCAACTAGGGACTACATATCAAGGACTATGATCACGTATGGTGACTTCGGTTATAAAATGTGTCAGTTGTTCAGTGCGGATTTCGTTCTAGCTCAAGGTTCTTTTCTAGATAAAATTCCTTTTTAAATTAGGGATATAAGTGGATAGTTCTCGTTTGAATAGAACTGTAAGCACTCATCGACGTACAAGGGGGTATATTGCTTTGCACCTGTCGGTTGGTCAAACCACCAAATGTTGTCCGCTCAATATCTTGTGAACCATTCACATGATTTTTTGTATGTAGGTTGGATATTAGTAGAAGAGGACCCCAATTGATTTACAGGTCAAAGGTTAAGAGGTGCCATGCAGTACTCTGCACAATTGGTGTCTGCTCAGTGTTTTGAGAACCCTTTCTTTGATAGTTATGATATTTCATACAAGAGTTGGTCATTGGTAGTAGATGACCCCCATTGATTTTCAGCTCAAAAGATCAACCATCACTAAGTGCAGTGTAGTACTTGGTACAGTTGTGTCCTCCCCAAATATTTTCTGAAGATTTTGCTTAATTGTTATGATATTTCATTTGTGGCTGGTTAGGAGTAGTAGATAACACTGGTGATTTTCAGGTCAAAGGTCAGATGGTGAAATGCAGTACAATGGTATCTGCCCAATATCCTTAAGAAACCTTTAGTTGATGGCGATGATATTTCATGCATGGATTCGTCATTGATATTCGAGACCTCCGGTGATTTTCAGTTCAAAAGTTCACCGAGTGTAGTGATGTACTCCATGCATTTTGATGTCAGTTGGAAGAGTACACTAATACAATATATGTCTGCTCTGTCCTCAAAGAAATGGGGAATTTCACACCTTTAACCATTCACCAACATTTGATAAAATGTAATAAAGAAGCAAAAGATTGACTGACTGCTTACTCAAATTTTCATGATTTGTTTTTTAACATTGAGTATATGGGAAGAGTGTATTTTATTTAAAAACATTCTTAAAGAATTTATATTTTCAACAAATCTCTTGGTGAAAAGTTTACGAACAGTCTATTAAAAGGATAAAGGCAACCTGCCGTAGCTATACCCCTGTTGAGATATAATGAGGCCAAAATAAAATATAAATACATGTGTTTCCTATTAAATTGAACATTTCATTAAGAAAACAATTCTTGATGAATACTGGGCCTGGGATCACGATCTTCGAAGTTAAAACTCAAAAAGAGTAGGGTGACAATTAATTTTACTCTTCTGAGTTATAACTCAAGAGAGTGTGCTACGAACACCAACGAACCGATCAAGAAAATTTCCTCAAATTAATATATATGTTATATGCTGCCATATTGAATAAAACACAGTAAAATTTTTTAGAATTCTCTGTTTTGTTTGACACACACAACAGTGAGAGAGAGAGAGAGAGAGAGAGAGAGAGAGAGAGAGAGAGAGAGAGAGAGAGAGAGAGAGAGAGAGAAAGCTGAGTTGTTGCAATGCATGTACATCTGTAAAATGTTGCTTTCAACTCACAGACACGATGAAATAAACATACTATCGATCTGAATGTGTCACGAAAGAAAATTATACCGGTAAATGAAGTGTGTCATGATTTTGAACATTTACAAAAAATGATAATATAATTGTAATTTTTATAGAGTGCTTCATCAATGCTGAGGCATTCTTAAAGCGCTTTACAATTGTAAAGTTAAATTTACAAAAAAAAAAGGTGTCCCAGTACATACATGAAAAGCAAATTTAGGTAGTATATATGTATATCATTATGGTTTATACTCACGAACATTGCATACTAGATGTATAAGGCGTGGTGGGGGGGGGGGGGGGGGGGGGTGCAGCTTAATTCACTTGCTGATTTTAAATTTGGGGTGAAATAATGACTTGACGATTAATACTTGGTTCAGTTATATTTAAAAAGTGATATAATGAATGAAATTTAAAATACCGTAAACATTACAGTCTGTAACATGAAATTCAAAAGTTTGCCGATCGCTTTCAATTCTCCTTGATCCGGGGGAGGGGATGTTAATAATTTTTGTTTTAAATTAACACTGGGTTGGTTTTTTTTATTATTCGAATGGTTTAATCTGTGTGTCTTGAAGTGCCATATACTAGTCACACTCTTTTGAGTGCAACTCTGACATGTCCTGGGATTTGAGAACAATTCTCAGATTGGAGTAAAAAAGAAAACCGTTGAGTTCGACTCGAGACGTTCGTGATCCCGGGGTCTATATATTTTAAACATTTTGAAGGTCATTTGTGGTCAAAATAAAAATTAGAGAGACTTTATGCAAAAGAAGAAACTTCCAGATTAATAAAATTGTGGATTTCAGTTTGGAATGCATATTCAATAAAATATTTAAGGTAGCAGTAAAATCGTTGGTGGGTCGGGAAACAGAAACACACACTATTTTATTTGATCCTGGTTCGCGATGCGTATTAATACTGTTTTTGCTGTTTTCAAAACTAGATGTTTAGATTCTTGATCTTCTTCTTCTTCCATTAATTCGCAAATACCACCATTGGTGTATTGTCGCGAATGACTGTGCGCATGACCCAAGGGAAAGATCACTCAAACTATGTACAGCTCATAACCCCCCCCCCCCCCCCCCCCCCCCCCCCCCCCCCCCCCCCCCCCCCCCCCCGGCGCTATTTACAATTAAAAACGATCTACCGTTAATAAAAGTTCCAGCGGAGCAATAATTGAGATAAAACAAACGGAATAATACACATAGGCGTCGGAAACAAATTGAAAGTGAGAGAGCTAAACCATAAAAAAGGCAATTTTTATCTTGACAATCAAAACAACAATTGGGGGGGGGGGGGGGGTGCAAAAGCCCGTTCACAATGTCGAAATAGGGAAACATTTCTGCCTTTGCAAAAAAAAGTGAGGGGTGGGGTGGGGCTAAACTCCTTTGGAATGTCTTAAAAAGAGGGATATGTCTACCGTTAGAACTTAAAATTGATTTAGGTTTCATCGCAAAGAGTGAATGAATGTATATTTTATATAGGTTAGTGTGTAAAGGCACTATACACCAAGGTAGTATATTGGATGGCGGGACCCAATGTTGCTGTGTTTCTTTACTATTTCTGTGTTCAAATACTCCCTAAACATCGGAAGACTTGGATCTGTGTTGGAACTGGGAACATCAATATATCGTAACAAATGCCAACATGGTGTGTATATGCTTATTCAAGAACTGGAAGGAAAGATTGAAATTAGAGAGAAAATATTTTCAGTTTCTTTAGGAAATCCTAAATGCGGTATTCTCATGCAGAAAACAGACAACACAGACGCACCGGCTCTGTCGCTAGAATCAGCTCTGGAAGAAATGCTGAAGGAAACTAACACATTTTTCCTAACAATCGGAAATTCACCAGGGTCAACAACTGGAATTAAGCATGAACGTGGCATTTTCATGGTTATGGATTCACACAGCAGAAACGAAAGTGGACTTTGCTGTCCAGACTTGCTGTCGTATTGAAACTGACCAACAAGTTGAATTTAGTAACTTATTTGCGGGAGTTGTCGGGTTCACTGTCATCTCATGGTCCACAGTACGAAATGACGGGGGCTTGTATAAAGGAACAAACTGTGATAACTGATAAACACAGAACCGGAATTCCCTACCTCCTCTCCCATGCTAACCGTACATGAAACGTCAGATATGTTAACGGAACAGTTGATTCCCGAACATTCGCCCACAGCCAGAAATACAATCGAATCAGACAATGGCCATGGTGATAATGCTTCAGCAAGTGTATGCCATGAAATTTCAACTAGTACCTAAACTACTGAAGATGCAGTCATTAATCAGGCGCTCGGATTCACAATTCCAAGGTTCATCGACTGATATCGCTAGATATTTGACGGATGATTTAAATATACTCTCTGATGAACTTAAATTTGCACTAGTCAAAAATAGAATGCCAAGTTCGAATTTCAACTTTCCATCGCGAACGTATAAGGATAAGAGAAGACATGGCGGCGTTATTCATCGATGTTGTACAACAAAGCTTCTCAAGGCCTTTGACTTCATTGCATACTCCGAATCGAATGATGGATTGTTTTGCCTCGGATGTGTGCTATTTCCAAACATCTCTCATAGACGACCAAAGAAGTTGATATCAGAACCATATTTCAATTGGAAAGATGCACGGGAAGATTTGAGCAAACATTCTGTATGTGAGTATCATCTGTCTGCAATGGCCAAACTACGTGCATTCCTTAAAGTTTATTCAGATACAGACCAACGAATAGATTTCGCTATAACAACACTTGGAAGTGATTTAGTCGAAAGAAACAGAAAAGTATTGGCTTCCATTATTGAATCTCGTGTGTTTTGCGGAAGACAGGGTATTTCATTACGCGGTCACCGTGATGACGAAACTTGCCGAGACGGATCTTCAAATATGGGTAACTTTAAAGAGCTGTTAAATTTCCGTACATCTTGCGGAGAGGGGGTTTTGAAATCTCACCTTCAATCGGGCAAAAGAATGCAACTTATATATCATAGACGTCAGAAAATGAATTACTCTTTTGCATCAAGCGATACATACAAGAAAAAAATGTTGAAGAGGTCCGTAGTCAGCCATTTGGGCCTTATTTTGGTTTTCAATGTGACGAAGTAACCGATGGCAGCAACTGGGAACAACTTGGTCTCGTCATTAGATATGTAGTAAATGGTAAACCAGTTGAACGACTGCTTGAATTTATTGCTTGTGAAGAAGTCACTGGTGAGGCCATATGAGACTCCATTATAGACCACATAGATAAGGCTGGTCTTGACCAGCTATAGATGAAATTAACGAGGAAAGGTGTGGTGAAAAAATTGATAAGAAAAAGTGTAAAGTGTTCACTGAGACACGGTGGGTAGAGAAACACACAACTCTTGAAACATTTCAAGACTTATATGAGCCATTGCTATCATGTTCAGACGCCATTTCTACAAGAGAAACAAACTGGGATTCAAAAGCAGTTGTTGAACCCAGCGGACTTTAAGTCAAATTGTCGGACTCCCAATTCATTGCCTCTTTCCAAACTATTCGAAATTTCTTTGGATACATATCTGGACTTAGCCGAAAGCTTCAGGGGAGTTCTTTGGATGTAGTACAAGGATATGACATGGTGACAGATGTTCGAAAAGTTATAGTGAGCACGAGACTGAACGATGCAGAATATGACAAGATGGAGGAAATGGCTCGTTTTTCATGTGGAGGAATCTGTCATATTGAAAATATGCCGAGGCTGAATAACAATCAGAGCCATGAAGCAAAGGGTATGCTAGCTGCAGGACTGTCTGCACGCCAAATTGCTAGACAGATGGGTTGTTCTCCCTCGACAATCACTAGACTGGCCCAGAGGATTGCACTGACTGGGTCCGTTAATGACAGACTACGCCCGGGCAGACGTAGAGTGACGTCACCAAACCAGGACCGTTTCATCCAATTACGTCATCTCCGTGACCGATTTCTTACGGCGACACAAACAGCACAACATATGCAAGGTATAATCGGTCGACGTCTATCTGCGTCGACTGTGCTTCGATCTATGGGCCTGCGCTCAAGACGACCGTTTAGAGGCAATAATTTGACGGTAATCAGGTGACAGAATCGGCTGCAGTGGACCCAACAACGTCAGCGATGGTTGCAAAGGCAATGGGCGGAAGTTTTATTCACGGATGAGTCCCGTTTTCACTTAAGCGGTAATGATGGGCGTATCTGTATATGGCGAGGTGAACGCTATGCAAATTGTTGTGTTCGAGAGACGGATAGATGGGGAGGTGGGAGCGTAATGGTATGGGGTGGCATTTACTTTCGTCATCATACACCTCTTATCATCATGGATGGCATTCTCGCTGCACAGCGTTACATTGATGAGGTTCTACGGCCAGCAGTTGCCCCGTTCTTTGCTACCCATCGTGATGTCACTCCCTTTCAACAGGATAATGCACGGCCTCACTCTGCTCTTCTAACAACTGTCTTCTTACGTCAACAAGGGATCAACACGCTTCCATGGCCGGCGTTTTCATCCGATCTGAGTCCAATTGAGCATTTGTGGGACCAGTTAGGTAGGGCAGTAAGACAGGGTCATCCGCAGCCACAAACACGTCGGCAACTGGAAGCAGCATTGCAGGCAGAATGGAGGAACATACCGCAAGTCCGAATTCAACGTCTAATTCGTTCTATGCCTAGGAGATGCCGTGCGTGTGTTGCTGCAGGTGGAGAACGCATACGGTACTGATTTCAGAATTCTGATTTGATTGGTTGCCGCGCTTCTCACTGTTGTTATGCACTGTACAATTAGATATTTAATTTCAAACACAAGACGTATACAGCCGCCGGATAGCTGAAAAATTGCTCAGGCGGCTATAAACAAACAAACAAACAAACAAACAAGACGTATATTTCTCAAAACCATGGAAAGTTAACAATGAATTTCCATGATGCAAATAACAATTCTGATAAAATTTAATTATATATTATTCAATGTTGCGTTTTCATTGACTGTGAGTATATATATATATATATATATATATATATATATATGCTTACAATATCGGGGGCGATCCGTATGAAATCGCGACCAAAAAATCTATGAATCATATTTTTATACTAATTAATAAACTTTACATGTAATATGTTACTTACAAACTGAGCTGGTCTACGATGATCTGCCACTCTTTTTCTCTAACAAACCTCCCCTTTGTAGCACCACTCCCCTTAAATGATCCAAACAACGTATTCGCCCTCGCCTTTACTTCCTAAATGAGTGCGACCGCCTCATCAACCCCCCCCCCCCCCTTTTTCATTGTTCATAATTATTTGTCAAGTTGTTGTAAAAAAAAAAAAAAAAAAAAAAAAAGCAGACGGTAAGGATATGCTAATTATTTTTTATTTACGTGTTACTAAGTATATTTCTTACCTTTTGACATAAAAGCCGATTTGAGAATATTCTTAGCCGAGTAATTCTCAAGAGTTGAATTGAGAATTTTTTTGAGAATTCTCAAAGTTTATGACGGCGGGGCCAGAAGCACGGAGATTGAGAACAACACACCAGGCTCAACTCACAAAATTATACCACGACATAGAGAAGAAACTGGTGACTTATGATAACATCGACATAGTAAAAACGTCGGAAAAGAAAGTACACGAACATTTTCAGTTATTCAAAGAAGCGCATTTACAGTGTTTAGATAAATGTTCGGACAGCCAGACGACATAACTGCATGAACACAATTTCGATAGCTGCAAGAAGAACCACGAGGAGTTCTGTGAGAGGTTATCGCAATGGCTGACAGAAATTCCGGACATTTCTACTTTAAATGAACAACGTATCGAGGCTGGAAGCACTAAAAACAGATCCAGTGAAAACCAGGAAATTGATGATATGCGTTTCGTTTCCACGGTATCATCTGTGCGTTCAAGCCACTCCCGATTACGCGACGCTAGAGTTAAACGCTTGAAGGCTGAACAGCAGATAATTGCATTGACAAGGAAACAAGATCTGGAACGTGCACGTAGAGAAATTGAAGACAAGGTGAAAATCATGGAACAACAAACGGAACTGAAATTGCTAGATTAGAAGAATCAGTCTGGCAAAAAGCGGTAATCGAAGACGAAAGTGAGACACAAAATGTGAGCGAATCAGTGATGCAACAAAGAACCGAGGATCACAGAGACGTATGCCGTACGCAACGGAACCGGAAGTCAGAAACACGATGCGTATGATGAAAACGGTAACAAGTACGAATACTCAAGGGAGTTCCCATGACATCCAAGATCAAAGTAACCAAATGAAGGAGCCAAACGTCAGTTCAGCGGCTATTGATGTTGCATTCAGTAGATTGACATCCGTTCCTCAAGGATTCAACCTCCCGAAACCGGAAATACTTTGCTTCGACGGATCACCCATGGACTACACCAAGTTCATCTAGAACTTTGAAATGAACATTGAGAACAAGATAAATGACAATAGTACTAGGTTAAGTTATTTAATTCAGTACTGTAAAGGTGAGGCTAAATCTTCTATTGAACATTGTGTTTATTAGAATCTACAGAAGGTTACCGAACAGCACGAGACATATTGCACTCTCGTTATGGTCGCTCACTTGTGATTGTTAAATCTTGCGTACACAAGTTAGTGTATGGAGAGCAAATTAAGGCATCTGCTGTTGATGGGTTGTATAGACTAGCTCTTGAAATGCAGAAATGTGAAATCACTCTCTCTAAGTTACAGACAGACGGACGGACGACTAAAATGGTAGTACAGGAGCAAAATCTACCAATTCTCCACAAAAAGACAACAGTAGTTATAATTTAATGATTTATTTATCATAAATGGTCACACATTTGACTTGACAATTGACAATGTGGAATCTTGTATCGCCTGTGTGATTTGGGTAGGCTTTCCCTCCCTCTTGGCGTGTACTGTGAAACTGGGGACCCTAACAATGGGGAAAGTGTTCATCCTCAAGGACCCCCCTCCCCCAGGAACTTCTCACAGGAAGTGTTGTCTTACAACCATACAACGGGGCAAAACTCTTCATTGGGTATCACAACTTGATCCTATTCACTGGATCTGCAGCTTCTGTACCACGGTCTCCTTTGACCTAGTATCCATTATTATGCCAATCTCAATTAATCCGTTGAGATTTTCGAGGTAATTCATACTTGCAGACTTAACAAAGATAAGAAATTTCATCCTAATAAAAAAGCACCATTTGCTTTATCAGCAATAGCATAAAAACGTATAACAAAAAGGGAAAGAACTTAAACCTTGCATGTTCTTCCCAACTGGGCTATACAAAAGTGAGATCTGTTTTGGGCTTTATTTAATCAGAAATTATGAACACTCAATCCTGAGGGCAAATAATATAACTATGGGGCAAGTGTTTTCCTGTTCAGCACATGTGTTATTGTCCTATATGTACTGTGTCCTGTTTGGCAGTGAGGCGTGTCTGTGTGAACATTAGCTATTTGGCAGCTAGAAGTACATCCTTAACATGAAAGGCTGTTTTGTGGTTGCGTAAATATTAAGTGACGTGCCATATTTTTTTTGTACAAAAACTGTGTAGTTTTAAATCTGTAAGTGGGTACCATGTGACTTTTTGTTGTTACATCTTTGGCGTTATTTACAAGACGTCTACAAGAGCAGAAAATATGTTGAGTAAAAATATGAAAATAGAAACATACAGAATAACTTGGCTACAATTTCCATGTACATAAAAAGCAGAAGAGTCTATAATCTTTGAAGAAAAGAAACTGGTTTAGACAAAACTTCTTTGAACTCCTATAGCTGTAGTACCACATCGAGATTCTGTATTACAGTGATAGAAAATCATATAAACCATGTTGATAAAGGCTTAAAATAAAATTCACATCATTAACAACAGCTATGTTCAGCTAAGCTTTGTAACAAAGTGAAACCAAAATTAAAAAAAAAAATCCCATGAAAACGAAAGACATAAGAAGAAAAATATTAAGCTCAGTGTTAGATTACAAACATTCCAAAATTCACAAGTACATAGTCTTCATTGACGAAATACTCTCCGATACAAAAACAACATATACTTAACTTTTTCCTAATAGAAATATCAACTACTGTCTGAAGATGCACATATAAAGAAGAAAATAAGCTGAATTAACCATAATATATTTTCAAGTATGACTGAAATATATTAATAGAAGTCACTGAGGAGAAAAAAATTTAAGTTGATTTAATCAAATACACCTAAATATTGCAAACCAGGTGAACCATCAACGTAAAAAAAAACGAGATTGTTCTTGTAAGATGACAAACTTCCTTCAAAATCCACCTTCAACAAAATATGCCATAACGGTAACCTCCTTCACCGCATCCCCACAGTTCTTGCCTATCAAACAACCAGTACCCCCTAAAACTGGAAACCACCCATAGGAACATTTTCAACGGGGGCATTAAATTCTGTGCATTTTCATCCATCTGGGGTGCTACAGCCTTGTCCTCCTCTTCAGTTCCGAAGTATCGTTCAATCATGTCGAAGGCTTTCTGGTATATTTCTCTGTTCTGGTGGCTTTGTAGAAATTCTATCTTGTCCAAACCTAGATCAAGACAGAAGAAAGGAAGACAAATTATCATTTTAGTTTTAAATATCAGAACACAAACATACTTCTTCCCAAAAGATCTACATCATTTATTTGTAATATTTTCAATCAAAATTATATTTGTTAAGTAACTCCATACTTGCATTAGTATCTAATAAAAGTTTAAAATGTGTATTCTTTCAATTTATTAGAGTTAAAGCTAATAAGTTATCAAATAAAATATATAGGTCCTCACACTTTTTAAGATGTGACATATATTTACAAATTCATATATCAATGTCAGAAAATTGCAATTTTCCTTCAACTGCATTATCAAAATTTCAAAAAAACTGGTTAAAACAATATATCAGTATTCACAATAATTTCATGAAACTGTTTCTATACAAAACTATTCCAAATGTCTGTAAAAAATTAAGAAAATCTATCGTGTAATGAAATTGATAAAGGATTCAATGAAAACAGTTATTGCATTTGGAATCATACTGATGATTATTTATATAAAACTTTGACTTTTGAAATATTTGACACTTAACAAGATTTTTCTTTTACAATAACCATAGGAAAAGACTCCAACAAAATTGATAGTAATATCATGTATAAATCTAAATTAATAATTGGTTTTGCAAAATCTTATGAGCTTGGAACTACTTTAAATGAAAATGCAACCAAGTTACAATAGTAACAAATGGCAAAGAACTAAGTTCACTTTGTAAATTGGCTATGTTAATTTTTAATTCAAATTTATAAATTCTTGCTTGAGCCTAATTCTAGATAAAAATCTGGGACTTCATACTTTCAATACCTACACAACATTTCTTCATCATAATTCATTTTCTGGACAATCATCGAATGTGAACTTGAACAAGTTCCCAATTTGAAGGCAAAAATGCTGTTTATAGGAATACATGTATCTTTTAAAAAATTATATGTAATAGAGAACTGACATGTCAGAAAGGACCCTCAATGAGTTGTTCAATATTAATTAAATTTCAAGTTCCTTAACTCCATAATGACAAAACAAATAAATCTGAAATTTTTTTTTTATGTTTGATCAGATATTGTGGTCATGGCTATCATTTGGAAGTCATGTTTTGAAAAAAAAATTGATCTACATTATAAAATGAAAAAGTTTCATCCTTGCTAGCTGAGTAATTCTTCAGAAAGTTTTTAACAGATTATCTCCTCTTGAAAGGGGGCTTGACCTCTCAGTGGTTCTTGTGAATAAGTTGAAAATTCGAAATGGTAAAAATCAGCGATGTAAACTACAAAGATAGTGTTTTCTCAGTTGAATATTCTTTAATATACAGTCGCCTGTGTGGCGCAGTGGGTGGAGCATCTGCTTTAAATTCCTGAAGTAAGGAGTTGATCCTTGCTTGGCGGGTTCAAATTCCACTGTGGGACGTGAGACCATATCTAGGGATGAGACCGTATAAACTGAGGTCCCACAGTAGGTGCTGGCATGAAAAAATCCCCCCCTGCTCAATGGCCCTGGGTGACAAGTATAAAACAAAATTTGCAGCTCTCCACCAGCAACTGGTGGCATCTCCATATGAGTGAAAAATTCTTGAGAGGGGTGTTAATTAAACAATATACAATCAATCTTTAATAATATGACTTATGCAGCATAATGCTAAGTGGGAAGGGGGGGGGGGTTGTTATGGTGTGAATATACTTGAATCTTAGAATATAAGCTTTATCAATTAGTATCATTATTTTCTTCCAAGTGATTTTTGAGAAGTCTAAATTGTTGGGAAAAATTACAAACGACAGACAGACACTGAGTGTTTAGTGAATAAAAAAGCTGATTGAGCCATCTGATCAGGTGTACTTCAAAAAGAAAACTGGACTGACAGACCAACAGACACTTTACTTAAGCATTCTTTGGCATGATGCACTGCCTGAAATTACAAAGCATAAAACAAATAAATATTATTTCAGATGCAAGTTTAGTTTCAGTTGTGTTGAGTGGTTGAATAAGAATTTTGAATGTTTTTGCTAAGCCAATAATTCGTTCAATGTGGACTCTTTTACTTGAAATTTTTCTATCTCTTTGAATAGTTTTGCTAGACATTCTATTTCTGTTTTTAAAAAATGTTGGAATATTAACAGTAACATCATAGGGTGCAAAATGATCTTGAACATTAAACCCTTTATCAGCCATGATGCTGTCCCCCTTGTTGCATAATGTAGTAAGTCTCGATCTCTCCACTATCTGTCGGTCAGATGTTGAACCTCCATATGCAGGGGACAGGTAGGAAATCAGACCACCAGGTGTTGCTCCAGCCAAAACCTTAACTGTGTTTCTATTCTTGTAGGTTGAGAGGGTGCTCTGCTGTGCTATGGGTGGCTTAGGTTTCATGACAGGACACTCTGTTCCATCAATGATCACCCTCGTGGTTGGAAATTGCCTGTTAAAGTCTGTTGGGGAAAAAAACTGGACGAGATCTCTCTCTGGCCACAGATCAACTTCTCTCCACTGACGTGACATGAAATTCACCCATGTTACCCAGATATTGGTCACTGAAAACTCAGAAATACCAAACAGCCTACTCAACTCAAAATTTGTCTTGTGCTGACGAAGCTTCATCAAAGATAAAAAAAACTGATCTGGAACGCTGACATTGTCTACCTGAGAATACAAATAATTCAGCTGGTAAGCAGCTTCACTTAGTGTCTGCAAAACAAATAAAAAGTCCTGATATGAAGACAGACCTGTGTAAAACATAATACCAGCATTGTCACTGGCAAAGTTTTCAACACTGAAAATTGGTCTTGGTGGTGTCTGTGTAGATGTATCCACAGGAAATGACGATGAAACAAAATCCATGGTCTGAGAGGAGGAGAGTGGTACATCATGTTGATCAGCATCTATGATTACCTCGCTCTGGACTCCGTCACACATCAACACAGAATCTTCACACACAAGGGAAGATGCAACATCATCACCGCTCTCATCAGGTGTCCCTGTGCTGACATACTCTCTTCCAGACCTCAGTGTGCCACACGCAGAATCGCTCACCTGGATTCGTCTCCACGGAAAAATGCTTGGGACAGCATTGTCTCTCAGCTGCTTTCTGAGTGGTGTAGTACCTATTTTTGGAAATTTAAAATTATAAGACAGTGCATATTTGCATGTTCAATTAGGGTTTTTTTGACATTGGTAAATTACTTATTACTTTTGAAAATGCATGTTGTTGATTTTGTTTACTGTAATATCTGAATTTTCAAATAAAAATTAAATCAAAACTTAGATGATTTTGAAAAAAATACATGAATTGACACTTTGGTGGAGGCTCAGGGCAGCATATCCTCCTTTAGCACCAGCATCAGCAAACTAAATTATCACAGAATTTCCATACATGTTTGTATACATTTAAAAAGTATTTAGCAGGGTAAATTGCAAATTTAAAATCAAAAACAAGAAACACGGTTATAATGAAATGTTGAAAAATAAAAACTAAATAATAAATTCGTCATGCAATTCATAGCAAAATTTTGAGATATGACATGAAGTTGATTTTGTTGTATTTACATGTATGAAATCATTCAGATAATGTAATTTGCAATGGTAAGCCCTGGGTGGGAATCGAACCCACATACCAAAGTATGAATCCATTTTAATTTGCAGTAAAATAGTACGAGCCATTTAAGTCAAGATTACCGTCAGTACATGTGTATTTATATATCTCCGATTCTCGTAAAATGAGACCTGAATAATAGAAAAGACTTTAAGTTCAACACAAAATGTGTAAACATTTACCTTCGACTAATATGTGATATGAAATCAAAGATTGTTTTACTAGATATATTCATAATATGACAGGGTTTGACACTAACGGTAGCCCGCTGGACCGGGACAACTGAATATTGAGGTCGAGCTTCTAAACATGCCTTTAAACTTGCCCTGTAGGGCTTCTGTAAATTTTACTAAACACTTACTCAGAGCAACAAAAATAATTATAATTTACACACATTATATACATGATAATTGTAAATTTAATTTCATTTTCAAATATATGTTTTATCATAATTATTATTTTTATTAGTCAAAATGTAACCTTTAAAGGTGATTCAGAATACTATAAATAATTATAAATGTGGAATTTTTCGAATAGAAAAATGTCTTAAGTACAATAATAGAGTGACATATAATTTTTACCCCAAATAGTCAGAATGCAGGATTTGGCATCTCTATTTTCAAAATTTTCTATACCCCCATCAGCGGGAATGGAAAGCCCCCTCCCATGCCTACCCCCCTCGTCGCTTCAGGACTCTGCCACCAGCCTTTGGCTGCTGGACAAGTAATACATAAACAGGGGTAGTAGAAATTAGAAATGGCTAGCCCTGCTAACAGCTATGGTTTTAAAGTTAGTGTCAATCCCTGAATCATGATTGAAAAAAAATATCTAAAATTATATAAATTGATCAGACTTGTAGTAAATTAGTAACTCCCTGTTTTAACTGTTGGAGGGTGTTGAAATCTTGGCACCATCTTTGCTCACTGGTTGTAGACTGTATCTTGAAGTCGCTGGAAAACCTTGTAAACGGTATGACTGAACAAGTGTAAAATATGTAATCTATTAATTTTTGCTCTTTTACATTTTTGAACATTTTATTTCACTCTATTAAAATTGCTGAAATTTATTTATTCGTTTATTAACTTTACCCTGATTTAACATTTCACAAAATGACATCCTTTTAAACAAAAGTAGCAATATTAGGACACCATTCGCTGCATTTTTGTAAATAGCACAGTATTGTAGTACCCTCATTTTCAAAAGTATACATATATGGCCTCACAATCGACAATTAATTACATTTATATCTGTTTGTTTATTTATATGAATAAAAACAGTTTTATAAGGTATTTACAAAACATTAACAATTGAGTGAAATCAGGCAAACAGATATTAAAATGAAATGAAATTTTTAAGTATCGCGGTATCATAGAACTTCGGCATACAACTAAATCGATTGATACATACAATTTCACAAAACAATTAAATCGCCATCTTGTGACGTTGTGTTATAAAGAGTCTTGGTGTAGTAAACTACCTTAACTTTCATTGGTATCAAAAGGTAGAAAGAAAAATGAAAGGCTAAATAAATAATAAAATGTATGCAGTTATAAATAGCACAGAATGAGATGCTAAGTAACGTATACACACACACACACAAACATACCCATGTGAGTGCTAAAAGACTCTATTCAAATACATGGGAAGCACTTAGTCAATAGCATATCAAATCTTAATATATGATTATTTTCATATTCAGTATATCTACACACGGTGTTCTACAAACTGTTCCTCTGTGTGCCATGGATGTAACCTTTGTTACTTTCAAATCCCCATGGTCGCCGAAGGTGAATATTATGACCTTTTATCCCGTAAGAGTTCTGAATGAACGTCATAGGTCCACACGCTGTTGACGGTACACCCTTCAACAGGTTTCCCAGCTTCATAGATTATACCTGACTGTGTCCAAGTTTCAGTGATGGAGATTTGGTATCGGTTGCCTTCATTGTCATTTTATGTTTTTAAAGTTACTAGAAAAGACGTTTGTTCTGTCCCTATACGAAATAAATTGTACGTAAAGTGCGTTTACGTAGTGGCAATCTTTGAACTCCTAGGTCAAATGAAAACCTGGTATTATAAATAGTTCTTGCTATATACACAGTTCATGATATTTAGAAACAATCCACGGAAATACGGCCACGTAGCTCAAACCGGGATAACTTCACAACTGCAGAATCGCTGAACTGGCACTCTGGTCCACTTGGTCATTGAACATGAGCTGCAACAAAGAAATAATAAATATTCATGAACTTGTAACTTCAGATTTCTGGGCAGTCGCACTTCATGCTTCATTTTTGTAACAATAATAACACTGTATTAACACTCACAACAACTGTCAAGTGGAGATGCCTTGTTGATGTACAATGGTTGCTTCTTTTGCTTGGCTACAAGTCTACTGATTCTGCTTTAAGATCAATTCTGTTCAATGCTTGGTTGTCTGGGTTGCTTTCAGTACAAAAGTTGACTTGAAGTATATGAAGCTGTTCCTTCATTAAAGAAGATTGAATCCGCTTAGTTTTTTGTTGGCAGGTCACCTCGGAGTCTGAAAAATGTCAATTAGTTATCTTTAATATTGCATTACACAGGTTATGAATCTAGCTGTAGTATATATAACCATGCCGAAACTTCTCCATAAATCTTAAAAGAATTGAATTCAAGCAATACGACAAATATACAATCAGACGCTGGAGAGAAAAAAAGACACGGAGATAACATTTATTGCTGAATACATACACATCTATAGTCATTATTGAAAGAGGTTACGTACTGCAAGAATACAATATGGAAAGGAATAGTGCAATATGGAAAGGGTAAAAGTGCTGCAAGAATACAACATGGAAAAGAGGTAAAGAACTGCAAGTGATAAAAATCTGTTTACACCACAAAAGGATAAAATGTGCACCTATATAGAAATTTATTGAACAGACCTTAAGATTACACCAGACATTTATCTTTTCCTAGATACTTCAGCATTAAGCTATCATATTTTGTTCAGATGTTGAAAACTTGGGGAAAATAGCAGCGTTCGGTGTTAGTAATACACAAGATATCTTAATCTCGGTGTTGTGGTTTTGTTCTAAATACTTATATACCGTGTAGTGGTGGATCCAGATTTTCAAAAGGGGGGAACCTGTGAATGTCAAGTGTCGGTAAAAATATTCAGCAATTTTGGTGCCAAATCTGAAGTTTCACTAATGTTATTTTGCAAATTTGTAGCTAAAACAAGGGACTGGTCCCCTCTAAATCCGCCACTGCTGTGCATTTATCTTCCAAAGCAGTCAAGTATGGTTTTGAAGGAATGAAAACCATGATTATTAATATTATTATCTTAATTTTGATAGACAATTTAATGAAACTAAACTCATGAATTTTCTTCCAAATTCCTTAGATATTAAACTTCTAGGAAAATCTACCCTAATTCCAGTAAATATTCTTGCAGCAGATTATTGGTCCCCTACCATTTATCATCGGTCTGTCTGTCAGTGATTTCCAATCAGTTTTCCGGACTTTTCGTCGAATTGGATGAAGATATTCAAATGAAATTTTACATGTGGCTTTGTCTTGGATAGTTACAGATCAAGTTTGAGGTTCGTTATGCTTGACCTACTTTGGACTGAATAATCCTCTCGGTAGCGGACTTTGTACTGCCTGCAATACTCTAATAATGCTTGTTTATTTAATGAATTTCAGAAGGGTTGCAAATCTGTAAATCCATACAGATCAAAATACTAATTACAATACCAAGTGTGCTTTTTTACTTTAGTAAAAAACCATGTACAATAAGCTTCAACTTTAGGTAAAATATACTAACCGACTCGACAGCACATACAAGCTGTTCTACAAATTTCATATCAAATAAAGACAAAGAGAGGAAAGGAGGGGGGAGGGGGGGAATTGGTGTCTCATAAATCTTTCTGATGATCCTATTTTGCTCATTGGACTGGTTTACACAGCTCTGGTATGTCAACATAATTTATCAGATATATATCTCACTGCAACCATGCTAGAGGTTGTAAGAGATGGTTTGAAGAAAACTGTTATCATTTTAATTATTTGTATTTAATATATGCAAACAGATACATTGTCTTCCCACAATCTTCCACCAAGTGATGCTGTGTCTCCTGATGAACTCATTGTCTTCCCACAATCTTCCACCAAGTGATGCCATGTCTTCTGATGAATCCATTGTCTTCCCACAATCCTCCACCAAGTGATGCCATGTCTCCTGATAAACTCATTGTCTTCCCACAATCCTCCACCAAGTGATGCCATGTCTTCTGATGAATCCATTTTCTTCCCACAATCCTCCACCAAGTAATGCCAGGTCTTCTGATGAATCCATTTTCTTCCCACAATCCTCCACCAAGTGATGCCATGTCTCCTGATAAACTCATTGTCTTCCCACAATCCTCCACCAAGTGATGCCATGTCTTCTGATGAATCCATTTTCTTCCCACAATCCTCCACCAAGTAATGCCAGGTCTTCTGATGAATCCATTGTCTTCCCACAATCCTCCATCAAATGATGCCATGTCTCCTTGTGGACTCGTATCTCTAGAAAAACCTCAATCACAGGTGGTAGGGCCACCAGTGTTTGAATTTTAAAAGCCCACAATTAATCATAGCTCATCTTACTCAGATTAACAATAATATGTACAGACACTTCATTGGACCAACACAGGATGCTAATCCCTTTCATTCCTATCAAAGATGTGTAAAAATTCATACAGTTTTTACCTAGTAAAATACATGTTTCTATCTAGGATTATTTCCAGATAACCCTCACAAACCTGACACTCTACAAGTCAACCATATTGCATCATAACAAAATTGATATTTTTCCTAGTATATATTTCTAGCTATTTCTTCCTCTAGATGTTCAGTTGCTTACATGGCAGATATAAATGACAGATTTTTAGTCTGCTGTACACTAGTTTAAACAAAGCCATTCACTGAAATTGGTGTTTCAATTCAATTCATATTTTATGAATAAGCATTACAGCGTCAATCCATACAGATCAAAATTCTAATTACAATACCAAGTGTGCTTTTTTCTTTTAGTAGAAAACCATGTACAATAAGCTTCAACTTTAGGTAAAATATACTAACCGACTCAACAGCACATACAAATTCTGTATCAAATAAAGACGAAGAGAAGGGGGACATTGCTGCCTCATAAATCTTTTTGATCATCCTCTTTTGGTCACTGGACTGGTTTACGCAGCTCTGGTATATCAACATAGTTTATCATATATATCTCACTGCAACCATGCGAGAGGTTGAAGAGATGGTTTGAAGAAAAGTCTTCTTTTTTCAATTGTATTTAATATATCTAAGTATGTCATTGGAAAAACAATTTTCAAGGTAACAGACACTGTAGATCATAAAATATTACTGTGGTATGCAGAATCAAAATAGACTGTTCGATGACCTATCTAGAATATGATGAATAGTTAATGGACAGTCCTGGCATTTCACTTCAACGTTATATGGATTATTTTACTTGTGTCAAAGAAATCTCAATACATTTAGTTCTAAATATTTTAGATCAGTACATGGAATTTCAAAATGTACAATATCACACTAAGGTGCAATTATGACAGTTTTGGGGTTGCCATGGATACCTTCTGTGTTATATATTGTTCGCTCATTTCGAAGTTACGTACCCCAGATACATTGTGTTCCCACACTCCTCCACCAAGTAATACCATGTGTCCCTATGAACTCATTGTCTTCCAACAATCCTCCACCAAGTAATACCATGTGTCCCTATGAACTCATTGTCTTCCCACAATCCTCCACCAAGTAATGCCAGGTCTCCTGATGAACTCGTTGTCTTCCCACAATCCTCCACCAAGTAATGCCATGTCTCCCGATGAACTCGTCTTCCCACAATCCTTCACCAAGTAATGCCAGGTCTCACGATGAACCCATTGTCTTCCCACAATCCTCCACCAAGTAATGCCATGTCTCCTGGTGGACTCCAATATCTAGAAAAACCTCAATCACAGGTGGTAGGGCCACCAGTGTTGGAACTCTAAAAGCCCACAATTAATCAAAGCCCATCTTAATCAGAGTAACAATAATATGTGCAGACACTTCAATGGACCCATAAGGATGCTAATCCCTTTCATTCCTATCAAAGATGTGTCAAATTCATACATGTTACCTGCACTGTTCCTTCAGTAATAGTTTTGAAATATCAAATAGGGGGGGGGGGGGGGGGGGGGGGGAGTTGGCAAGTCATGCATGGTTTGAATTCTAAAAAACACTGAGACTTATAATCTGGAACTCAAAACAAATGGTATCACAAACTTTTCTTAATAGTATCCAAAAATTTTTTCACAGTTATGGCACTAACTATATCTCCCCTATGCACTGTGTCATTCATATTAATGAATTACTAAGTCTTGAAATTATCAAGAAAAAAAGATACACACATCAGGATGGACCAGTGTACAAAGTCTGTCAGGGAAACGGATATCAAGATATTGAAAAGACTATCATTCTATGTTCTATGTCCAGAGTGTACTGACCCTTGTCCATGTGACCTCAAAATAAAATGGGGTCATGTACTTCTTAAGAGGTACTAATGTACCAAGTTTGGTGTTGATTACGCAAATGATCCTTAATACATAGAAGACATAATATATTACTATTCCTAGTTTGACCCATGACCTCGAAAGTAATAGGGGTCATTTACTACCTACAATGTATCGAGTTTAATTTTGCCAAGTAAAAGGCTCTATAAAATATAATATCAATCCTTTCCACCTCGCATCAGGATGGACACCACCAAGTGGCAAAAACTTATTTTTAGATTCATTTATCAACATAATAATCCATCAATGTACCCAAAACAATGAAAAACAAAAGACCTCCATACCAGAACCTGTCATTTGAAGAATACCAAGCCCTATCCACCCTCACAATCAACCCAGACATCATTACACCTGACGACAAAGGTGGGGCAATTGCAATTATGAACCTGAAAGACTATTACAAAAGCCAATGGAAAATTGAACAATAATATCAATGACATCAAATTTTCAACAGACACCACACCAGATAACAAATATGGACATCAGTGTTTTACATGCTTCCAAAAATACATAAACATGACAATCCAGACCGGTACATTATACGCCCGCATACGTAATTGAATAAAAAAATCTAAGTTAAAGGGCCATAACTCCTTGAAAAAGTTTGGGACAGCATTTACCTTGTAATATGCACATACACTCATAACACAAATGCACCGAAAACAATAAATCACAAAAATACCTTTAGTGACCATGTTCAACAAGTTAAAACCAGATTTCTGATCAAACATTAACAAATTCAGGACAATCTTGGGGAGGGGGGGGGGAGGGGGGGGGGGGGGGAGGGGGGGGGACCCAGACACAAAGGAATTAATGAGGAAAATAATCATAGCATACAGAAGAGTCCCCAACCTAAAAATCACCCTGGTGCATTCCAAATTGAATAATACTACTCCAAACACTGGAAGCTAACCGTGTATGAGAATTGCCAAATATACCTATTTGTCAGGAATATTAAAAACATCCAAATTTCTTCCACAAAAAATTCTAAGTAACACAAATCTTAGACCGCAACAGTACTTCAGTTTGAGTATCTGATATTAAGTAATCTAAGGTAGATTTTATTCTGTACCTTAAGCATCCTGATATAATTTTACATAAGACATTCAAAAGAGTTATTGGATGCCAGTTTTTCAAGAAATGCCTGGGTTTGTCACCTTTCGACAAACATGAGATTATTCCTAATCTATGTGTGATTGGGAGCTCCTTTTGAATAAATATGTTATTAATTGATTGCACTATGTACATTTTTAAATCTTTCCAGAAGAATTTGAAAAATTCACTGTAAAACCATCACTTCCTGGAGATTTGCTATTTTTCAAAACATGAAACACCTCCCTTTCATCTATACTTTTTTCAAGATTATTTACTGTATGTTGATCAAGCTTCCGTACGTCACTTGTTTTGATAATGTCTTCAATAGATATATCTAGTAGCATATGATCTGTATTAGTATAAAGTGTTTGGTAAAAATTTTTGACTTGTCTTAAAATTTCTGGCTGATCATATATGATTTAGTTGTTTTCTAATTCTACTTTTTTTTTTTATTGTTTTCTTCAAATAAGTATGAGATTCCATATTACAGAAGTACTTTGATGGTTTTTCTCCTTCTTCAATCCATTTTGCCCTTGACCTTATAACATGACCTTGTAGTTTTTTATTTCTTAAGTCTTGAAGGGCATTCTTTTTTTGTTCAATTAAATCCATATTCATTTCTTGTTCAGATTCCAGAGCCCCTATTTCTTCGATTAAAGAATTCTCTAGTCTGTCCCTTTTTTTGTATGAAGAGTAAGAAATAGCAGTGCCCCTTATTTCCATCAAAAAAACTTTTAGGAATGTACTATCATCGATAATGTGTGAAGATTGTTTTCACCGCCTTCAGTTTCCAAATATTGTTGTTTGACTTTTTGAATTGTGTCTTTCACCTTTTCTACAAATGTTGGGTCTGTTAATAAGCTATTATTGAATTTCCATAGCCCACGTCCTCTCTCAAATGAGTTAAATTTAAGTTCCAGTAGTACAATTGAATGATCTGATCTATACCCCGGTTTTAGTAAGAATTTTTCAACATTGTTTGATAAGCTTTCTGAAATTAGAATATAATCTAAACGTGCTTGTTTAAAGGGTGTTTTTCTTCCCCATATAACACTTTTTTATCTGGATTTAAGATCCTCTAATATGTGTAGTGTTTACTTGTGTGTATTGTTATGTGTAGTATTTATTTGTGTTTATTACTGTGTAGTGTTTACTTGTGTGTATTGTTATGTGTAGTATTTATTTGTGTGTTTATTACAGTGTAGTGTTTACTTGTGTGTATTGTTATGTGTAGTATTTATTTGTGTGTTTATTACTGTGTAGTGTTTACTTGTGTGTATTGTTATGTGTAGTATTTATTTGTGTTTATTACTGTGTGGTGTTTACTTGTATGTATTGTTATGTGTAGTATTTATTTGTGTTTATTACTGTGTAGTGTTTACTTGTATGCTAAATCATATTAAGATACATTACTGTATTAACATTAAATAAATTTTATTCAATGTCATTTCTTACTTATCTGACTAAGAAATATAAAGTTTGGACAAAAATATTTATTCATTGCATAACCGTCTTGCAAAAAAGTATCAGGTTGTTTTGGTATTGCTATTCTAAGAAAGTTAATGCTCCCAATTTCTAAACCAAGACTTAAAAAAATACATATATGGCTCAAATTCATTTTTTTTTTAAATTTGACTTAAGCATATCAATAATGTACATGTTCTATTTATACACATTTGTACAGATTTTACCAACAATTGTCAAGAAATTCAAGTTTCATGTAATAAACCCATTTTTTTCTGATATGATTAAAATGTATGATGATTTAAATTGTTTTATTATATTTTAAATCAGATATGGTCTACAAACAAAATTATCTCAGACAAAAATAGCATACAATTGAAAAATGGTGAAATCTAATTTTCTTTAAAAAAAATTGTTACAAATGAAAGACAAGAGCAATTAGAGAATTTATAATATCTTAAATAATTAATGATAACTTTAATTATGATCTGAGGTCATTACAGATTGTTCAATAAATGCTTGAGGAATTGGTACAGAAAAAAAATCACTAGGTATATTATTCCACCTTACACAAACATTAATTTTCCAAAGATTCAATCACCCCTGTACGTTAGACAAAAAAAAAATATCTTAACACAAACAACTACCTTGGACATCGGCGAAGGACGTTTGCGCTTTTTGATAGGACATTTGCGCTTTTTTAAAAGGACACTTGCGCTCCAAAACAGAGGACATTTGCGCTCCGGATTATTGACCATTTTGGACTTTCAGATAGGACATTTGCGCTCCTTTAAATATAGGACATTTGCGCTTAAAAAACCTGGCGGAATATAAAGATTTTATAAGCTTTATTTCATTAAAAGTTACATTTATTTAGGATAAACTCAGTCACTATAGCACTAAAACAGCACAGTTTTAGGATAAAAGTCCAATCTAAAAAGTATAAAATTATAAGTCCGTTCGTGCATGATACTTGTATCCAAGGGAAAACACAAAGTTTGCTCTGGAGATTTGTCCCGATTGGTATTTGTCCCACTTATCGAAAAGATAGTCAAGTTTCTCTTTCTCGATTCTAGATTTAGGTGCAAACTCATTGATGTACCTCATCTTGATGTAAGTAACAGACTGTTGTTCAATGATAGTGTTCAAGAATAAGAAGATTGCTGGATGTGTTGAATAAAACTGTTCGTTATAATGGACATGAAAGGATTCCGGACCATTTGTGGTACGTTTTCTGTCAGACGGCTGCTCTGTCCATAGAACTGGAGGAAACTTGGACTCATTTGTGACGTAGTTTTCTGTCAAATAGTCGGCAAACTTCGAGCATCGACTTTCATTGGGTGCATACTGCATTATATCCTCCACAAATGCATCTTCTACCTCAGCGTGAGGAAGGAAGGCTAACCCAAATGATCTGTTCAGCCATTTTCCGATATCACTAGAACAATCCTTGTAGTCCTTCGATAATCCTAGGTTCTGGATTTTGCGCCACCAGGCTTGCGCTAGGTGAAATCGACAACATTTCAATTCAGCCAATGGAAATAGTTGCCTAACAACCACCATAACCCTTTCCTCGAAGTCAACATGAATGATATTCGGACTGAATGTTAGGTTTCTGCTTTCACACATATCTATTAGTTTTGTGAAACAAAGGCGGTAAATGTCCTCAGACTTTCCTGGCAGAAGAATGTAAACGAGAGGTACATAATTCCCATTCATAAAGCCGTGTATGGTATAAAGCTGCTAAAAGAACTTTGGACAAAATTTGTCTGTATCCCAAGAATTCAAAATCAGTATCGAAAACCATATTTCCCAAAGTTTTATTTAAAAAATGACAAAATTGATATTTTTATTATATTTTTCATAAGAAAAATGACTCAGGTAAAAAAAAAAGCGCAAATGGGCACTCTATTTCATACAGGTAGACAAAAATCAGGAGCGCAAGTGTCCGCTAAGTTCGGGGCGCAAATGTCCTCTTGTAACTCAGGTAAAAAAGCGCAAATGTCCTGCGCCCCTTGGACATATGGATTCAATTTAATAACATTTTCTGTTCATTGCTCCCATCAATCATTGTTCTCATTGATTGAATTGATGAGCACATTGATTCAATTAATGAGAGTAATTACTGAATTGAAGTGGATTAGATTTAATTGAAGGGAGTAATAATTGATTTGATGCATGCAATATTTCAAATGACAAGAGAATTGAATTTATGATACCTTCAAACAATTATATCTATAATTATTTAAGGTTCTGGTAATTTGGTGCTCTAAATATGACCCTACCCTATTTCAAACACTGCTCAACTTTGGTTGCCAGTGGTTCTTGATAAAAAGATTTTTTAATCACCCACCTTATTTTTTGCCTTTTGTGATCATTTCCTTGTTTGCAGGGGGTATTACCTTTCATTTGTACAAAATTTAAATCTCTTTACACAAGTGTGATTTGTGGTAAATTTGATTAAATTTAACCCAGTGATTAAATTGTGAACAGTTAACAGACAGACAAAACAAAAGCTCCCTTGAGCTTTCACCTTAGGTGAGCTAAAAAAAAAAAAAAAAAGCATCTAACATCAATAAATTAAATAATGTTTACCTTTGATGTCATCTCCATCTTGAATTTGCTAGATGTCTTCTAATAATGCAGAGTTGGAAGTTCCGGTATTCCTCTTAACATGTACAGATACCGTGACGATTCTTAATACAAACGCAGAACTCTTCAGTTGCTGTAAAAATTCATAAAAAATACAAAAAAAAAATGCAATGCTCACTATCATTGTCGCGGGTTTAGAAATCACGTGATTAGTGACTAGTTTTCACCACGTTTATATATAATATTACGCCCGTCGGTAGATTGGGTTTTCATAGATTATGTTTGTATGGGACAACCCCGCAACATCCATACAACGTACTGAACATTTACAACTTACACGTGTTCTCAAACTTCAGATTCACCGATTTACCTTAATGTTTGATTTGTTTGTTTTACGTTCTATCGAGAATTTATCACTAATACTGAGATGTCACCATATCACATATTTAGACATGCTTAGCGTTCAAGACCGCAGCAGTAAGTGCCAACGCCTGCCGTGACGCGGAACTTCCGTTTTTAAGGTTATATCTGAAAGACCCGTGATTCTAACTTCTAAATGCCGAGCGTTTGGCGAAGGAATAATCACTACCTATCTTTATGTCTTAGGTTTGATGCTGCCACGCTTCGAGCAGGACTGGCACTCTCGTCCTCCTGGTTACAAAACGAACGCTCTACAACCGAACTTAACTTTTAAATGATTATATTAATTAAATGTATAGGATTAAACTATGAATTATTAATATAGTAATAAACATCTGATAAATTGATCAGTCATTACCAGTCTACATCACTCTGAACATGCATCTTCATAATATTGCGTGTTTCCACCTTGACGATGTGTGCAGAGGTTTTTTCCTCTTTTTTTTTCTATTTATATCTATTCATTGATTTAAATTCGGATAACTGTGCTTTAGAAAATTTTGCTACAAAAAGGGTAAAATATATATATATATATATATATATATATATATATATATATATATATATATTGTTTTAATTTAGTTAGTTCTATGACATAGCCTACCAAAATAACGTGTAATTTCATTCCAGTTGTGTCTCGTAAACTTCGCAATACAATTAGATGTGTAAGGTTCTTCAGAGCTAACAGAAATGACTTTATCATTAATAATTGTTCCTTAAAAAAATACGTTAATAATTATTCCGGAAAAATGTTGTTTATTGGTGACATTTCACCCAAGTACGTCAAATGTTTGAGAGAATACCTACTATATATATATATATATATATATATATTTATTTATATATATATATATTGTTAATTTTTAAAAAAAATCATTGATATTAAAAAAAAAAATTTAAAAAAAAATTCGCGATATCCGGATAATGGCGTTACCAGGAAATTTTTAATATAGCATGTATATTTTAATATCCGGTTAGGGTGAACTACTGCAGACGACGTGATTATGAATGCAGGATAATCATTATCATAATGGATCTCAACTCTCTCCTCGGGTATGAAAGAATTTCGTTAGATAAGGATCCTAAATATACAAAAACTTTTTGTTCTTCAGAAAAAGATTGTAGACAGATGTTTTGCACACTAAAACTTGTGTTAGGTTAAAAAAAAATTTCAGGAAAAAAGATATTTGTGTTCTTATCAATATCGATGAGACCACAGGGGCTTCTTATCCATTTTTTTTTTTCAATCTATATATAAATATCTCAACATATTTATATATACATATATAAAGATCTCTTTATTGCTTAAGACATACGTCTTATCACATTTTTAAATATTACATATATACATATAAATGGCATTGTATGGCAGTGTAACATACATAACATACATATAATATACAGGAGTATTTCTATGGAGAATAACTTTTAAACAAGAAGGTTTTCTCGCACCTTAAGTGCAAGATGTAAATATTTCCCTAAATTACAAAGTTCATGTACATTATGGATACTTAATAACTGTATAAATTTAAAAACACAAGGATGGAAAACAAAATGGATAAGAAGCTCATCTTCCAATACAGCACAATCGCCCATACTCCAAATAGCATCAGCGATTTGTGGTTTACTTGCTGTTCTTGGAAGTCTTGATGGCACAGAGATCGATGATGATGATAATTCATATTTGAAGATGTCTGCAATATCCTCAACAGATTCTCTAGATGAAATTGCCGTTAGCCTTTGAAAAAAACACTTAGGGGTCAACCTCAACCCTGTCTTCCTCAACCGTGATCAATGTTTTAGAAGACATAGTTACAACCTGCATTGATTTTTTAAGGAAAAATCAAAAATGTTCTGACCAACCATAGAGTCAACGATCTTGCGTCCATATGCCCCTGCATTATGAGTGTTGATATTGTTATCTGCATTCACACCGGTATCGATATTCCGAAGAGGAAGGCTCTCTGTAAAAGGGTCACGGTCTCTTAGGTATGATATAACTTTAATTATATCATGCTTGTCCCTCTCTTGGTGAGAGGTTGAAGACTCCTTGTGTTGTTCTCTTGTGTGATAGCCAACATTTGTCAGATTCTGCATAGCCTCATTTACTGCTGCACTAGAAGGCATGGACAAAAAGCCACTGAGACCGTTGTACCTCTGTCATTCCTTGTCTTCTTGTCAAACCACCTGATGTTTTCACACTTCTCCTTAATGCTTGTTCAATGACAAGATCACAGGAAAGACCCGCCCAATACATGTCACTTCTTCTGAGAACATGATACCCTTCCAGGAACTTGTTGCGTACATCATGGGGATCTTTCTGAAGTTTAATCATTTGACATAAATATATGCCGACTTTGCATACATATTATGTCCAGCTACAACAAAATATGGAAGCATTGCGTGTAGCATTTGTATATGGAATAGCCAATTACCAGTTCTTTGAGCTGTAATAAAAGATTTCAAGAGGCTTATCATTTCTAAGTACTGAAGCCAGAGGGCTGCTGTTTTGAAGCACTTAAGAGAAGATCTTGTGTCCGCAAGTTTCTCCAGTACTTATGCTATGGTAGGATGATTGTAAACGTCTTGTGCAGTAACATTTTCCTCTAGCAACTGGTCATACAAGGCAGCAGTTTGCTTGAGCAGATGGTTTTCTTCCCATTGGATCATAGAAACCTCTGCAGATTCAGCAAGGATACCATCAGGGGCCTCTGTATCACTGGGTGTTACAAGAAAGCCTGAAGATATATTCTGGGGCACATCATTATCAGGCAATTCAACGCCAAATGGTTTAGACATGAGCAAGGTATGAAGGGCTGTATCAACTAGAAAATGGGCAAGGGTTGCTCGAGCTACTGCTTTTCCACTAAGAATATGACCAACTGCATTTGGCACATATACAGTCTCTAATACTTCCTGCAATCCTGATTCTCTCATAATGTGTCCGATACATCCTAAAAAGCTCATTTGTGTGTGAAACCCACCTAACCTGAGTATAATAGAGCTGAAGTCTTCACGCTGTGACTCATGAGAGACGATTTTGATCACTTTCATGTAGAGAGGCTGGTCAAAGGTTAGAATAGGAGTTGTACCGTATTTCCTGGCTTGGCGAGACACAAACGTCAGTGTAGAGAAGATACACGACATATCACTTGCGTCCATATCTATCATCGGCAGAAAGGTGATGGCAGACTTTCCTGGGTAATCTCCATTCTGACTCCACTGCATCAGTCCTGACCAACTTGGAGTAGGAGATCAAAGAGGCCATACAACCTTTGATAGAAGATCTAAACTCAATGATTGGTCCAGTACTTTCTGTTTTATACTAATCTTGGAGAACTGCATCTGCAATGATGATTTAGGTGATTGCTTGTAGAAATTTATATCAATTTTCCCAGCAGTGACCAGGTCAGCTGATGAAACATTCAGTTTAGGAACCGGTTTGTTAACCCTTGTGCCAGGTGTAGAGCCGACAATTATGCCCATACCATGGAATGTACCATACCCATCAAGTGTGTGCACATTGTGATCCATGTTGTTGGCAACAAATTAAAGGAATTGTCCATTTTCATAGCTTGGAATGTCTGCTCCTTGTGAAATGGCTGCACTTGTTTCAAAACGTTGTATCTCCAAATATGAGGAACAAAATCCTAAGGAATGCAGCTTATCAATAAGAAACTTTGATGAAAAATGGTGATGAAGCTGCACTCCTAGACCTATTTGTAGTGGTGCAACATATAAATGTGGCTTAGCCATTTGCATAATTGTCTGTCCAATTGATGCTATCTTCAACTCTGGGTCCTTTTCTCTAGTGAGAATCTTTAAAAAGGTTTGAAGACTTTCAGGAACATACTGAAGATTCTTGTTCAGTGATTCAATATCTGACGACAATGGATACAAAGCAGAAGCTAGATGAAAGGACAGAATGTCAGATTTTATCAGCTTAGCAGCAGTAGTAAATATGTTGAGCTTTTCGGCTGTCTGGTCCACCGTTTTGGGTCGATTGTAAAAACTTGAATTGATCTTGCTGTTTTTCATATTGTTATTACAGTTGATTTTCTGTGCTCCTCTGTCATGATGATTTCATCCCCAAAATATAATTTCTTTTTTAAGCAAAAATGCAAGTATGCATCATCACCACAGTGCCCCTTCATTTTAGCAACAAGATCTGACAGTTGATGTTGTTTGTCATCATTCCCCTGCAGATAGTTCACCACTTTAAGAAAAGTGTCGGTAATATTACTGTCAAAAGGTCTACCTCTCTTGACTTCGGTTGAGGAGAATGAGAATATTTTGGGAGTGTGTTTGCCTGTGCGAAAATTTACATTACAAGTGTGATGATAGATGGCATCAGCAGCATGCAAATCATTTACAGCTTCTAGTCTATCATAAATTTGGTCTGCCCAGGCATCTTGTCTAGTGGAACAGATGGATTTTATACTAGCCTGGAAATCATGGGTTTGCACAGGATATACATCATACCCTCTTGATTGAGTTTGGCAGTCTGTCCAACAAAAAGAGGCAGTGGTCATGGAATAAAAAAGTCTGTTTTGACCTGAGAATAGGTGTATTTTCAGCAGGAGGATTTGACTTGCCTTGTTCTCTCTCTCTAAGATATTTCCTGATTTCAAATGCATTTGTAAATTGATGCCTGCATTCTGTGTGTACATATTGTCCAGGATGTGTCCAGGATAGTTACCCCTTTTCTCAGCAGCATTATTGATATCTTCACTGCCCTTCTCACAAAGACAAACAAGTCCATTTTGGTCTCCAGATTCACAAATGACACAGTTTTCAAGTCTTTCCATATTCAAAACAATGTTAGAACATATGTAAATAAAATGAAAGGAAAATTCTAACACAATATACTAGTTAATGATGACTAATGGTATTGTAACACGTATGGGTGTCCATACAATAAGAAAAACAAAATAAGCAGTACGGTGTGAAAGAATCATTTTCACTTCCTGGCTTGTTAATTGTTTCCTATAAAAATAATGTTTTACAATTATGTACTTGATCAAAGGTTATTTTTAATTACATTACGACCCCTTTTAGGAATTTTAAATGAATCTGGAATGCATGTTCACATTTATGAGGACGCATGTTTGTTGTGACTTTTCGTCTGTACCTGTATTTGCTATCACTTTGAGGAGTTTAAAGTCTCGTATGTTGTTCTAGTTTTACAACAAGGTTACATTGATTGAAATGCTTACACACTTCTATCAGTATATATCATGAAACAAGGATAAATTAGCATCAACTAGGCAATGTTTATGCAATGACTACATCATGCTATGCTATGACTGCGCAGCGGTGACAGAAAACAAAGGGTGCTCTCAGCAAATTTCATACACAAAAATATGTTATTTCTGCACATTAGATTAAATTAGATTTTTTATGTGCTGTTTTACATATACTAAAGAGTAGTTTGCAAAAAAACTTATGTCTTTTGCAATTAGTTGCAAGCAAAATTTAAATTGACTGGTCTAATGGGGCTAGGTTGAGGCCACAATTTGGGGTAAAAAATTTTCATGGGAATAAAGATTGATAAAAGAAAATCTTTTAAATATCACAACAGGTGAACAACAGCAGGGCCAAGGTGACGAAAGTGAGTGATGTGGCAGATGGGCCTCTTGTTTTAAATGTTTTACACATAAACGCTATATAATAAGTTTTGCCTAGCCTTGGAGTTATTTTTGTTATAGATGTGAGGTTGTAAGGAGAAGAAAAAGTTTGTTGACACACATTTAGTAACATGACCTTTTAGGTTTACCCCTGGGATTATGAGATTTATAATTTTGTAAAGGGTTACTGCTCCTTCTAATTAATATCCATTTAGTTTCAATATAGTATCAATAGTGTTAAAGAAGGTTTTACACATAAACACTGTATATAGATATAGTTCCACTCTTTATCGGACCTCTACCTGGGGAATTTTGAAATTTTGGAAGGGGCCCTCCTGCTCTACATGACTATGCATTTGGTTTTTCTGGCAGATATGTAGTTGTAGATAAGATTTTTGAAAACTGGTCAATTTTTGGCAGGTATTGTCCCATCCCTAAAGTGCCAGGGGTGCAGGAGTCCTGAAATTTGCAGTGTCCCCCTTGTCCTAAAGTGCTTCACACCAAATTTGAAAAGAATTGGAATGGTAGTACTTAATTAAGAGAAAGCTAAAACTATTCAACTGTTAATGCATGATGGACAACAGACATGGACCAATTGCAGTTGGTCACCTGAGTGGTTCATTGTGGTATCCTAAAAATTGATACTGATTCTTCTTCTTCCCTCATACATGTAGGTGTATATCTTTGTATTCCCATGACTTTTCAATGAACGATCTCAGATCTAGCAATTCTGGGTTCAAATTCCAATCCTTAATCAATAATTATTTCTTCTTGCTTTGTAGTCCACCTCAACTACAAAGAGTTATCATGCCTATGTCGCCATCATCACCATTCCAGAGTTGTCCAAAATTGGATCACACTGTACACAGGGAATATGCTTTGGAGGATGATACAAAAGTTGGGATAATCACATCAATTGCTTCACACACTAAAGAGGTTTTATCATAGAAAATACTCACCTACCTGATTTTTAGGTCACCTATTGTAATTGGTCTGTGTCCGTTATCATGTGTCGTTCATCATGTGTTAATAATTGAACATTTTGAACTTTTTCTTGATAACTACTATGTCAATTCTTTTCAAATTTGGCATGAAGCATCTTTGGGATCACGGGGTCTTAGGGGCAGGGCAAAAATTGACCAAATTTTAAAAATCTCCTCCACAACCTCACATTTGTAAGAAAAACTAAATGTATAGTCATGTAGAATAGGAAGGCCTCTAACAAAATTATTAATGTTATGATCTACAGGGTTGAAATTCCATCTCCAAGGTGGGGCCAAACTTGATAAATTTCTAAATTGAAACCAAATAAATATATTTTAAAGGAACAGGTAATCTTTTACCAAAATTGTAAATTTCATTATCCCAGAGGTAATTTGACTTGAAGGATGTTGTTATTAGTGAATAATCAAAGTTGTACGCAATTTGAATACTTTAGAGGGGATAGATTTCCCTTTGAGCAACATATTTGAGCATATTAATTATATCATCCATGGGTGGAGGGGATTCAAATTTGTTGAAATGAAGGGCCTTGCCCCATTCAAAGGGTAGATAATCAGGAAATTTAAACTATGGGGTAAAATTTTTTTCATGGAATAAAGATTGCAAAAAATCTTTCAAAATAATTCACAACAGCTTAACGACAGCACAGTTATTGTGTTTCAGGTCAATAATGTGGCCCATGAGCTTCTTGTTTTTGGACCTCCTACTTTGGACTTACTCTTATTTTCTCATTTTTCATTGAAATTTTTCTTGAATGTATATATCAAGACTTGTATCATATTGGTATGGTCAAATTACTCAAAAGCACATGCATGTGTGCTTAATTTTGATTGGATAATACTTATACTTCTTTTACAAATTTTTCTGAAAGTTGTGATATAGGTATATATTGAAACACTTTACTTAATGGCATTATTAAATTCACTGCTCTCATGTGTGCACATATGCTTAATTTTGATTGAATAACAGTAAGGCTCTATAAATTTCTTGTTTTTAAATGAATTGCTTTGGAAATTATATGTTATATATATATATATATATATATATATATATATATATATATATATATATATATATATATGTGTGTGTGTGTGTGTGTGTGTGTGTGTGTGTGTGTGTGTGTGTTTACTGAGATACTCAGTGGATTGGTTTGGTGGAAGTTACCGACCAGGAAGTGCATGCACATTCAATGGATTGATTTTGATTGGATAATGCTTTAACTTGTATAGCTCTCCAATAAATAAACAAAATAAGGTGAAATTTTTACTGTATATAAAGTCTCTTGAAGTATTCAGCAAAATTTACTAAAACAAATGGCACTTTCTAAATGGGAGAATATTTTGGAAACATCTCTAATTACTAGCACTAGTTTATATTGTTGTGCAGAAACTTTATATATACTTATGTTTTGTTAATTTCAGGTACAGAAGCACGATCAAAGTTTTGTTTCACAGGAAGCTTTACCTGTCGTATCAATGGGTAAATGTCCATTGTTAAATTACAACATGTACAGTATACAATGGATATTCTTTTAACATGAAAATATCACCATGTTTTCTATTGAAGGATCCAGTCCAAAGCCCCAATCCAGTCTGGACTTAGAAGGTGCTATGGTTGACAAAGCAATTGAAAATGTACTAACTTTACCTCAAGAATTTCAGGAACTTATGTCAATGCAAAAGTTGCAGAACAATGAAATAGCAAAATTTGAAAAGTATTTATTGTCGATTCTGGTGAGTAATATGCTATCATATATACTATAAATTCTTAAGAATATGTGAGGAATTTGCAACGAGTTGCAATGGGCATGATGTTTTAAACCTGTCTGTCAGTTAGTCCTTTTCGTATCGGCACAACTCCTCTGAAACTGCTCAACGTAATTTCATGAAAATTTGTAGTCAGTATGCACTTATTAAGAAAATATGCATATACACAGGAAATTCTTCCTTAATTTTTTTTTCTGGGAGTTATGCCTCTTTTGAAATTAGAAGTTTGGCCTCTGACATTCCTGTTCTTGTTTGCACAACTAATCTGCAACTTCTGAACAGAATTTCAGGAAACTTTGTAGTTTCTTGTAATAAGGATATAGAGATGTACACATCTGCAGGAAATTTTGATTGAATTTTTTAGCTCACCTGAGCTGAAGGTTCAGGTGAGCTTTACTGATCAAAGTTGTCTGTCATTGGCATCATCAATTTGGTGTTGTTGTAGTTGTATATAAATTTTTCACATTTTCATCTTCTCCAGAACCATTGGGTCAGTTTTAATCAAACGTCATACAAATCATTCATGGGGGGAGGGGATTCAAATTTGTTGAAATGAAGGGTCTTGCCCCATTTAAAGGAAATTTAAACAAAAATAAGGGTGGGGTCATTTAAACGTCTCCTTTTTAAGAATCACTAGATCAGAAAAGTTCAGATTTACATGGGAGCATCCTTACATAGTGCAGATTCAAGTTTCTTAAAATCATTGTCCCTGGGATAGGGTGGGGCCACAATAAGGGATCAAAGTTTTACATGCAAATATTTAGGGAAAAAATCTTCAAAAACCTTCTTCTCAAGAACTATTGGGCTAAAAATGTTTACATGAAAGCTTCCTTACATAGTGCAGATTCAAGCTTGGAAAAACCATGATCCACAAGGGTAGGGTGGGGCCACAATAGGGGATCAGAGTATAACATGCAAATATATAGGGAAATTCTTGAAAAATCTTCTTCTTAAGAACCACTGGGTCATAAAAGTTTAAATTTACTCAAAAGCATCCTGACATAGTGCAGATTTAAGTTTGTTAAAATCATAGTCCCCATGGATTGGGTGGGATCAAAGTTTTACATGTAAATATATAGTTTTTGTTTTTTAAATATCTCTTGAACTATTTAAGGTAGGACTTTCTCATATTTTGTATATATATTCTTTATAGAAAGACCTTTCATGTGATGCACTAGTGTTTGATCTTGTGACCTTGACCTGGAAGTTTGATCTTCTTTTGATAAATATCTGACCTATTCAATATGTCCTGAAGGTTGATCTTTCATATATTGTATATCAATATTATGACAAGACCTTTCATTTCATATTATAACCATTGACTTTGTAACCTTGAACTTTGAATTTGACCTACTTTTAGAAAAAAAAAATCTTATAAAATATATCCAGAACTATTTTAGGTAGGGCTTTCATAGTTTGTATATGGATTCTTTATGGCAAGCCTTGTGACACAATGGTGTTTGATCTTGTGACTTTGGACTAGAGTTTGACTTACTTTTAAGAAAAATCACCTTTTCAACATATCCTAAACCCTTTAAGGTAGGCCTTTCATGTATAGATTCTTTATGGCAAGACCTCATTATTCTGTGAAGTTTGGCCTTGTTATCTTGGAGTTCGACCTATTGTTTAAATCTTTGACCTACTATTTAAGGTAGATCTTTCAAATTTTATATATAGATTTCTTATGGCAAGACCTTTCATGTCATAGTATGACCTTTGACCTTGTGACTTAGAATTTGACCTAGTTTTAAGAAAATACCACCTGTTAAATGTCTTTGGAACTATTTAAGGTAGGGCTTTCATATATATATATATATATATATATATATATATATATATATATATATATATATGGGGGGGGGGCAAGACCTAGTTATACTTAGATGTTTGACCTTGTGGCCTTGATTGATTGATTGTTTATTGTTTTCCGCCACACTCAACAATTTTTCAGTTATCTGATGGCGTCCAGTTTTTGTAGGTGGAGGAGAGAACCCAGATACAATGTACCTGGGAAGAGACCACCGACCACCGAAAGTAAACTGGCAAACTTTCTCGCATATATCAGCTCGAGCGAGAATCTAACCTGCACCAACTAGAGGTGAGAGGCCTTGTGATTTTGAGCACAATGCTCTAACCACTTGGATGTGGCCTTGACCTGGAAATTTGACCTATGTTTAATAAAAATCTTACCTATCCAATAACTTCTGAACTATTTAAGATAGAGCTTTCATATTTTGTATATAGATTTCTTAAGGCAGGGTCTTTCATATCATACCATGATCTATGACCTTGTGAACTTGGTTGTAACCAGAACAGCAAGATAGTCAAATGGGTGTTGAAGCATCTCTGTATTATGCAGGCATGATTTCCTTCTGCTTTAAAGCAGAATTCTGCTTTTTGTTGAATTTTTGAAGCTATACACTTTGTTTGGAGTGTCTAATCACCAGAAATGGGACATTGTAAACTGCCTTGTATAATGGCACAAAATAAAATCCTTTCATGGGATATATATTTTAATGAAATATCAAAGTGTCCCATAGATATCTTGTTTGGAGATTAAAACTCAGATCATTTTCTTCAAATTAGAAAAATTCTGCTAAAAAAAAACCCCAAAAAAAAACTCATCAAACAAACAAACAAACAAAAACCAAAAAAACCCCCATGATTTTGAAAGTGTCAAAAAGGTCCAGGAAAGCCTGAGAAAGCAAGAGTTTGCCTCAAACAGCCCCAAGACCCAGGCTACAAGACCACCTCGCTTTAGGAGGTGGTGAGAGTTACTTCGCAAACCTAATCATCTTTTTAAGCTTTTTTCTTGCATACTAAAATCATGCTTGATTATGTTAATTCATTTTCAGGTATGTTGTGATCTTTTGGGGGCTTTGGAACCACAATATGGGGTAAAAATTCAGGTGAACAATGTGGCCCATAATCCTCTTGTTTTTTCGGAGTTATGCCCCTTTTGAATTTGGAAGTTTGGCCAAAATTAAATATATGAGGACTACTGAAATAGTTTGTCAGCGCAACTCCTCTGAAACTGCTGGGCAGAATTTTATGTAACTAAATGTATTTGATATTGACATGCAGTGTGGATGTGCATATTCACAGGAAAATTTTTTTTTGATGACTTTGTGTCCCTTTTAAATATTGACTACAAAAAGAGGGAAATAATTAATATTAAAGTAATGCCAGTTCCATATTCCCAACATGCTGCCATTCAGAGAAACATTAAGTTGTAATGGTAATTTGTTGTATTTTATGCACAGCATTGGCATTCATTATGTGCTTTCATTGTTGGGACTAGTTTTTCTTTCATTATCAATTTATTTTGTGAAAAGCATCACTCACAATATAAAATTACTTTGCTTTTATTTCCATATTACTAATATACATGTAAAAATTGTTGATGAACAAACAACTTACAAATTATAATAAGTAGACAATGATCTCGTTGTGAGCAATCAGGTAAGATTGGATCTTATCTGTGATAATTCGACTGATGAAGAATGACAGTGAACTAAAGGAATAAGCACCTAAATTTTTCGAAATAGAATGAAAATCACATAGGAATTGAGAGTTATCAAATTTAAAGAGCTTCCGGTTTCTAAAAGTCCTTAAAATGAATGATTGGTGGAGGAGAGAACCCAGATGCAATGTAACCGGGAAGAGACCTCTGACCTTCCGAAAGTAATCTGGCAAACTTTTTCACACATATCAGCGCAAGCGAGAATCAAACCCACACTGACAACAGGTGAAAGGCCACAGAGGCCCAAAATGAATGAAAATTACACTATGAGTGTGCAGGGATCATTCATGAAAATTTGAAAGAAAAATGCTCAGTTTTTTTGGACAACTTCAGATTTGGTTCAATCAACTTCCTGTGGAACTGATATGACTTGAAATGCTCTGTTAGACTCTGTTATGAATATTTAAAGATGATTGACTGATTTTTCAGTTATCTGATGATGTCCAATGCTCTAACCACTCGGCCAAGGAGGCCCCCATTTAAAGATGAAGAAAATGAAAAATAGCAGATATTTAAACTACTTCCGGTGGACGACGAAAGTAATGGCAGCAAAATTAAAAGATGTTTGTCACATATATAAGTCACCATCTATCATTCCTGAAAATTTCAAAATTCAATCTTCAACCATTTCTGAGAAAACGAACGGATAAAATCTTATTTTGAAAAACTGAAATTGGACATATCTCATGAACGGAAGTGAAATTTGAGAAAAATACTGAACTATATTCTAGAGATGCATTATGCCAACAATATATCTGAAAATCATATCAAATACATGATTTATAAGTGAGATATATCAAGGCAAAGGAAAACCAATTTTCCAAATTTTTCTTCATATTTCAACTTCCGGTAAGTCGCACATTTTCTGAAATGACGAAGGAGACTTAATCATTCCATGCAAGTTTTGCTTTAAAAGCATAAATTTGAAATTTAATGTTTTTTTCGTTCATTTTTGGTGACAACCGGAAGTGACAGCAACAAAAATGATATCTGTGTCAAATCTAGATATCACCATCATGACACTATCTTGAAAAATGGCTGCAATGAAAACCTCAAAAAAAAAATAATAATAATAATAAGAGACCTATGCTTAGCGAGCACAATAGGGCTTGAACTCACAACTTCCCAGCCGTGACTTATTGATTGTTTGTTTTATGTCCTGTTGAAAATATTTCACTCCCGTTGAGACGTCACCACCTGTATATGATGTACCACAAATTTAGACCTTCAGCTGTATGCTTAACTGTAGCAGTGAGGATTCTTTAACGTGCTAATGCCTTCTGCAATACAAGACTTAAGTTTTTAAGTTCATATATGAAAGACTTGTGATTCTCATTTCTAAATGCAGAGCGTTTGGCGAAGGAGCAATCACATACTTATGTTAATGTGTTAGGTTTGACACAAGCGGACCTCGAAGTCATGACCTCCTGGTTACGATGCGAACATTCTACCACTGAGCTATCGCGACTTGTTTAATGTCATCTTACATTTAATGTTTACTTTGTTTGTTTTACGTTTGCTACTAATTTGTTATTAACTCATTTTGAGATGACACCATCTTTAGGAGAATTGCCATAAATTTAGAATCCATAGCTGTTGCCAATGCCTCTCGGGACATGGGACACCGTGCCAAACATGTTTTTAAGGTCATCTGACAATATAATATATAATTAAATAGGGTTTACAAACAGAAACATTAGCTCCTAAGAGCTATTTTCAGAGTACATAAATAAAAGTCTCATTAGACAAACACATACACATACAAAAAAACATTAGAAAGTAAGTATTATGGCAGAATAATCAATATGTTGATGGTGGCCATTATTGGGAAGAAGAAGTACACTAAATATAACACTAGAGTGTTATAGTTGACTCATGATTGACAAGCTGCAAGTACCCAGAAATAGTAATAAATTACTTTATAAAAAATTAGAGTCTGTTGTTCCAAATGTATATTAATTATTTAAGACAATATGTATTTGATTCACCTGTAAACTATGTATACGCTCATGGCCGTACCAGTGAGGCTTCTTTAACTTACAAAGACTGCTACTACACTGACCTTATTTCCAGGGTCATATCCAAAAGACTGTGATTCTCTCTTGTAAATTACAAATGTCTGGCGAAGGAGTAATCACTACTTATTTTTAAGCCTTATGCTTGCCGAGAACCATTTACGTCTTACCAGCAACACGTTTAACAAAATTCCAAAGAACAAAACTGTTAAGGTCATTAGGAGCTGGCCCGGATAATCTTGTAAAGGTGTCTCAAGATTAACTATATTATTATTTATTCGTTATAAATGACTTATTATGTATTATTGATAATTTTCCTAACATCAACAGTTCCAAAAAAGCAGACAAACATTAATGCAAATAACTCCTTTTCTGAATGATTGCGTGGATGGGTGGTTAGATGGAGAGGAGAGAGGGAGTAAGGGTGTAGAATTTGTTTGTTATTTTTCCTGTTCATTTCGCTTTCAGGGTGTATTTTTAGGGTATTACCACTAAACCTTGATGTTATTGAAGCTTGATGTTATTGAAGTTGACTACATTATATAGAGCCTTTCTGCTACAACGTTTGACAAAAATGTGTTATAGTTTTCAAAATATATCCTTTCCACGGCCGGATATTTTCAAGAATATTCCGCTGAAGGCGAAAGAAAAGGGGGGGGGGGGTAAAACCAAAATTCTTTAAAATTATGAACCACTGAATCAATACACACACTACATTCAGGAAAACATGTTTAATTTTTTTTTTTTTTTTTTTTTATTTTTTTATTTTTTTGCAATTATGGTGTACTTTTCCCCTTTTGACCTTGCTTTTCTTCTGTCACTTTGCATATGAGTTTTCTGTTTGTTTTGACGCCTGGATTGTGTTTGTACCTATTAAATGGAACCTATACTGGGCCAATTTTAAAAAGTATATAAATCTGCTTGTTGTGTTTTTCAGGAGTTTTAGAAATGAGGAGAATAAAACTTAACCCTTTTCATTGTAATAAATACAATAAAATGATTTGCGACTATATAAATGCAATTGCAATTTCCAAACTTTTGAATGGACTTGGACATTTTCAGCCAAAGTGGACAAGAAAGCACAGCTTAAACAGAGATAGAGAAGGTCATGTTTCATTGAAATATGAGAGGAGTGTCTTAAATAGATTTTTCTTCACGACTCTATTCGTAAAAAGATGGCTGCCAAAAAGGAAGTTGAAAATAGCCGATTTCTGCTTTTCATCACTTTTGAACACATTTTCTCTTATTTTCAAGGAACTTGGACTGAAAACAATTATTTTTCATTTGTTCGCAACACATATCTTGTCGAAAAAATAAATCGCAACTGAAATGAAGCCAATTATTTGAATTTGACATGTTTTGCATACTTTTTAGCTGTAATTTGTATTGATAACGTATCGCAGTGATTTTTTTTTTTAGATTTTAGTTTATTTACCTATACAAAATTAATATCAAGCTAAATAACCCAAACAACACTTGTTTTCTTGACATAATATAGGAAAATGTATGTTATTGTTTAATTCCTCTCGATCCTTATTTAAGGGACTAGCCCCTAAAACTTGATATTGTTGAATAGGTCTGAATATTGTCTACAACTTTTGTTCTATAATGTTTAGCAAAATGTTTTTAGTTTTCAAGATATTTAGCATATTCAGTTTTAGGGGTCATCCCCTGAATTCCTTAAAAGGGAATGTAAGACGAAATTTGAAAATGTCATATCGTTTACAGTCACATTCTCACCAATTTATGAAGGGGCCTCCATGGCCGAGTAGTTAGAACATTGTGCTCAAAATCACAAGTCCTCTTACCTCTAGTTGGCGCAGGTTCGATTCTCACTTGCACCAATATATGTGAGAATGTTTGCCAGTTTACTTTAGGAAGGTCAGTGGTCTCTTCCGGGATCCATTGTATCTAGGTTCTCTCCTCCACCTACAAAAACTGGAGGGCACCAGATAACTGAAAAATTGTTGAGTGTGGCGGAAAATAATAAACAATCAATCACCGATTTATGTCATATAATGCTTTACAACACTATTTTTCATGTAGGAGATGTAAAGCTTCAAAGTTTCATACATCATTCCCTTAGAAATTCTTTATTATGTAATCAATGATCATGTTGCTGAGACCAGCAGTTACAAAATGTTGAAACAAACAACTTTGCTTCAATAATGCTTAACAAATTCTTTTTAGTTTTTAAGATATTTAGATAATACTTTTGACCCCTATCGGCCCTTTATTAAAGGGTGGCCCCTAAAACTTGATATAGTTGAATAGGTCTCATCATTATCTACAAATTTTCTTCCATATATATTTTCAAATTGTTCTTTGCTAAGATGATATTGAGGAAAATGTGTACAAAATCAACATAAAAAATTTGATGGTTTTTCTAGGCCAACTGAGCTCCTGCATTTTTTATGTTTAAAAAATTTAAATATGCCTATTCACAACTATGAAGTCTTCTCTATTATCACTGAAAAGTTCAAGTCAATATCTTGAATAGTTTCTGAGAACACGCTCAGACAATCTGACCCCCTAAATTTCAGAAAAACGTCAATTTCTTGCGTAATAATTGACATAATCAAAATTGAAAAAAAAGTGTCGAGTTTAAGTGAATATCTATCATCCCAGAAAAATTGACAAAAATCGGTTATGCATATTTGGAAAATCGCCTACACAAAATTTGTAAGAAAAAAAAATAATACATGTAATAGAGAAAAAAATTAAGAATAACAATAAGGTTTCCCATTGGAAATGGAAGACCTTAATAATAATAATAATGATTGGTTTTTATGTAGTGCTTTTCCAGGCGCTTCACAATACATTATTACCCCAGCAGACCTTATAACATTCCAGAGCTTTCTCAGTGCAAGCTGCCATTAAAGAACAAGAGCACTTACATTCTGACAATGTCTTTCACTGTCTATAGCCAGGTACCCCTTTTACACTTGGATGGAGTGAGCAAATTTATGTAAAGTGCCTTTCCCCAAGGACACAACGTCGGCCTGGCACAAACAGGACTCGAACCCACAACAAATTTATGCTCTCACAATCATTTTGTGATATTGAATACTCGCATAAAATACAGAATCCACAATATATCTATGTAATGGGACAATGTACATTGATCATTATTACACATATAATTAGGGTACACATTTGAAAGATGTTGGATATGATTTGAACTTGCACTTACTAGTTGTTAAAACAATTAAGGAACTAGAAAATGAGTGTAAATTAGAAACTAAGCTAAATATATCTTACATTTTTTTCTTTTTAGCTCACCTTAGCTGAAAGTACAAGGGAGCAATTCTGAACACCTTTTGTCTGTCATCTGCCTCTGTCCATTTGTCTGTCTACCAAATAAAGGGCTATGCTTCCTTCAAAGGGGAGATAATCACAAAAATGCAAAAAAAATTGGGTGGAGTCATTTAAAATTCTTCTTCTAAAAAACCACTCTGCTAGAAAAGTTCAAATTTACTTGGCAGCTTCCTGACATAGTGCAAATGCAAGTTTGCTAAAATCATGGCCCCTGAGGGCAGGGAAGGGCCGCAATAGGGAATAAGATTTATACATGTGAATATATAGAAACTATCTTCTCAAGAACCATTGAGCCAGAAATTTAAATTTACATGGCAGCTTTCTGACATGGTAAAGATTTAAGGTTGTTAAAATCATGACCCCCAGGGATAGGGTGGGGCTACAAAGGGAATCAAAGTTTCACTTGTGAATACAAAGGGAAAAGTCTTTAAAAATATTCTTCTCAAGAACCATGGTCAGAAAAGTTATAATTTACATGGCAACTTCCTGACAGTGCAGATTCAGGTTTGTTAAAATCATGGCCCCCAGGGAAGGTGGTATCACAATAGAGGATCAAAGTTTTACATGCGAATATATAAGGAAATCTTTAACGTGGGCCAAAGTGACTCAATTGAGCAATGTGGCATGGCCTCTTGATATTGAATTTGGCCCATTGGTTCTGGAAAAGATCAAAATATGAAAAGTTTGTGGACATATGGACGAACAGACAGACAAAATGTGATCAGAAAAGCTCACTTGAATTTCAGCTAAGGTGAGCTATAAACCCTAATTATTAATGTAGGAGGTCATCCCACTGTTGTAATATGAATTTTTAAATTTAATTTTACCCGGGTTCATTACTTAAATGATCAATAATTCTAGATCAAAGATTACTCTCCATATAAAAACATTCTGAACAAAGTCTTTACATGTCAAAAATAGATAGCCACCTTGAAGGCTCTATTGATGGAAATCTAAATGTAGGTAAAGATGATACCAATCACTGCACCTATAGTACGCTGTAAGCAGTAGGTTGTGATGCCAAGAACTTCAAAAAATCATCATTTTACTGCACCATGGCATTTACTATGAATGTATTCATGACTGGCCTGTTTCTCAAGAACCAAAAGATATAACACTCGTAAAAAAGGGTGGAAGGGATAGAAAACCACCAATTATCATCATCCCCTTGATGCATGTTGTGTACAACCTAGCATGAATGTTTAAAGAATTACTAGGGCCAAAATAAAATTATAATTTGCTTGGAATTACCACCCGCCTAATTAAATTCATTCCTGCTGGAAAAAGTTTATTGACATAATTATTTATATGTTTTTTTTAATTGCTCCATTGGTAAAAAAGTTTGTAATTTTCTTCGCTCATTGATTTACTCATCTTTTTAATATCAGGTTTGACATCCACATTGATTTAACAAGTTGGATCAGTAAAACGCTTTTTTCTTGTTATCTGTAATATAGCATTTATAAGATCGTCATTGACAAGCAGCAGCCACCAACATTCTCTACCCAGAGTTCTGTGCTTACTCACACTACACTGTAAGTGAAATTTGTGTAACACGCCCTCTGGTGAGAGAATGAGTTACCAAATATCAGACCGATATTAATCACTTTACTGAAAATAAAACCAGAAAAACAGTCTTATTAGAATGGCTTACATGCCAACCACAACTGTATAGCAACATCAGTGTTTCATTGAAATACTATAGCATGATCTTTTTTGTCTTGACTATAGAAAGGAGGCGGCAATTTTACTCAAAGTAGGGGGCAAGCAATCGCCAGGTGCCGACTCTTCATGAGAACCCTGAAAGTGTCCATCCCTTTGTGTGTTACATAGATAATGAAGTGAAAGTCAGCAACATAGTTAACAGTTTTAATATTCAAAATACGTGGAAAGAAATTGTCGCAATAGCGAGCAAATTATTGATTAGAAAATCAATCTTTTGTCAAAGTTTTGAGTGTTTTATTACAAAATTTTGAACAGTCATTTTTGGATTGTTTGCTTCAGAAATCAGAGGAAAAAAATCAGAAAAATGAATATGTACAGCAGTTTATATTGTGATTTTTATTATTTATCTTAAAATCAACTTAACTTTATATTGTTTAATTTCAATGAAAACAAAATAAATTCCCTCTCTCCTGGGTTAAAAGTCCCCCATACGGCAATTCCAAACAAACCTTTTTTAAGGATGGCCTATATGTCACATATTAACCAATGAGGCTGTTACCCAATCCTCGGGGATTGATATCCTCCAGCATTCAGATCATGTTAAATTTTGGGCATTGAAGACTCCACAGATCAGTCATCCTCTTACATTCACTTAATAAATCATATATCAAAATATACTACTGTAACAACTTTTTCCAAATACTCATATTTGGTAGCAGGCAAAGGGACTCTCCCTTCATAACCTTGTCTTTCATGATGGGGGATTAATATTGTAGCAACATGTCAGTCTTGCAAGGATACTGCACATGTGTTTCCAAACTATGGATATGATTGGTTGGAGTATTATACATGGAAGTAAGAAAGAACACTGGAATATTTACCCTACTAACTGTGGTATGAACTGAAGTCACCCCAAAGTATATCTCTTGATACTGATATATATAACCAAATATTTCTAAGTTTATGGAATGCCAAATGTGAAATTTAGTACTATAAAGTCGAGAGAGGGAGGGTGATCACTACTATGGTACCTGTGTATTAACACAGAAAACAATTATGTCAATTTACAAAAAATCTCTGATATGCCCCTGAGTCTAATTAAGAGGGAGTTATAATAGGGTTATAGAGAGCATTATTTCAGTGATTGAATACAGAGAAATCTCCATATAAACATGTTGATTGACGATCACTTGTTATCATTTGGAATTGCCTTGAAATATATATTATATATAATTTGTTGTTCCCTACATATCTATTGGAACATTCATAAGCTACTAGTATCTAATATAACAGTGGATGTTGTGTATGCTTTTTACAGAAACAGGAAAAAATAGGTAAGAACATGTTCATGTATAGTGCACCATTATTTGCATCAAGTGCAAATTGAAAGTAACAATGCACCATTAATATTTTCACTTCTACCTGTTGTCAAAATTTATAGCATGCAATCATATAATTGATTTTCTAGTTCTTTCATATCACTTGAGGATATCTAACATTTGAAATTTAGCCATTCATTATATTTTCATTTTTCTTACCAACTGCAAGATTTTAATTTTTCAACTGTTTGAGATGACTACATTGTCATATAGTTTCAAAAAAATCAATGAAGACTAAGCTTGGGATATAATTCTAAACGAAAGAAAATAAGATACCCACCTATGGTGATGATAGAAAGATTTAAATTAGTTATTATCAACCTAGTTCTTTCATGCGACAGGTATGTTGTTATGAATATCAGTATCCAATTATGATTTTGATTTCTTTTTGAAATATAGCTGCAAACAACAATGAAGCCATTTTACAGGACATTTCTTCAATTGATCAAAAGATTTATTTTACAAAAGAATCTTTCTCTGAAAAACTGAAAATGTGTTCTAAACTGAATAAAGGTATTGTATTGATTGAGTAGTTTAATCATAATGGTGAAATTGATTCTCATCTCCAAGTTTTGGTATATACTTGTTATATATCGATACATATGACTATTGGCAGATATTGAAGATTTGATAGCTGAGGTTGAATGTTTGAATCAAAAGATGAAAAAATCAGAAGGCAGCTTGGATGAAGAGTTGAAGTTAGTAACCATTGAAGTGTTTAAATTAGAAACCATTGATTGCTGAATTCAGTATAAAAATGATTGGAAAAAATATTCAAATGTTCAAACATGATCTTTTTTCAATTTCTCTGATGTAATTGTTTAAGTTAATAAATGAATTATTCTATCTGATTATTTGGTTTAGGATAATACACAGTTATAAGGATAAGATGGAATATTACAGAATAACATCACAAAATTTTGAGGCCTTGTCAGATATCCAGGGAGAGTTGTTGGAAACACAGGAACATTTACACCAACTACAACAGGAGAGTGAGTAACCAAATTACAGGATTTCTCCAAAGATTTTTTTTAAAAAAAACTTATCATTCACATCCCTAGAAAATTGAATTTGAACTTTGGATAAATTGAACATCTTTCGGTTACTAATAGGTAATAACATTCTGAGGTTAAATTTTATTATAGGAAACCAATCACCACTGCAGACAGCATGCCAAGAAATGTTTAATAAATTTAAAGAGAATTTGGAAAACCAAATAACGGAAATTAAGAAACTAATTTTAGAAAATGAAAGGCAGATTGCAGATAAGTATTCTCAAGTAAGATTGATTGATTGATGATTTATTGCTTTCTGCCACACTTAACAATTTTTCAGTTATCTGGTGGCGTCCAGTTTTTGTTGGTGGAGGAGAGAACCCAGATACAATGTACCTGGGAAGAGACCACCGACCTTCCACAAGTAAACTGGCAAACTTGCTCACATAACACCGCTGCCGATATTCGAACACGCGCCGACAGAGGTGAGAGGCCTTGTGATTTTGAGCCCAATGCTCTAACCACTCGGCTACAGAGGCCCCCTCAAGTAAGAAGAAGAGTGTTAATCATGCTATTCATTTCTCTTGAAAGTTTGAAGTTATAAATGTTTTATGTTTTTTTCTTTAATATAGCACAGATTATAATGAATATTTCAGACTTTGAATCAAACAACCTGATAAAGCAAGTTCTTCAATTTTAAGATATTAACTGTTTGATTTCCATAGATTTCACATGAGAAGAAGAAGCAAGAAAATGTGAGCAAGAGCCTTCAAGTTCTTGAAGTATGTGAGATAATGTACTTGGGGGGGGGGGGGGGGGGGGGGGGACACAACAACTCATATTATATAAATATGAAACGTATATTTCAATATCAAAAAATACTTTTATATTTTCATTCAAGTTATATGGCATTGATGTTAGTTATTATTAATAAAACATGTATATCTTAGAAAAGGAATGCTGCACAGTTACTTCGAATAAGGAAGCAAGTTTCAGAAGCACAGATGAGAAATCGTACATGGAATAGTCAAATACAACAACTTCAGCAAAATATTTTGGTGCTACATGAAAAAATCCAGAGTAGTAATCTAGATCTACAATAGAGTGTAAATGATCAAATCAAGTATCGGCATACTGAGTATGGTGTTTACAGGTAACATTATCCTATAATAGATCATTGTACTGCCACCTACTGGTAGGTGTTTACGAGTGTGTTTACAAAAACAATAGGGCCCAAACGTCTTTAAATACACATGTCTTTAGACAGGACATATTATGGTACAATGATGTCTGTACATTTATCCATTCAGGGTTTTCTATTTCTGATTTCATATCTTTGTCATACATCAATCTGAAACTTACTATATAGCTTCTTTGCTTGGCTACTTTAGATAATTTCATAATTTTGATCCATTTTAATCTGAGACACTAGCAGTAGTTTTACTTCTTTATTTGAAATTTAATGTCATAATATGGAGGATACGTGATTTGTCTGTCTTACTCCTCTCACAGTTTTCAATTTTTCTCTATATTTTACAGAGTGTTTGTATGGGTGCATCATCCTAGCCACTCTTACTGGGTCTGAGAGTATCTGTCCTACCTCAAACCATGGCTGTCCTTGATTTTCATGAATATTTATGAAATGACAGTCAATTATTGATCAGTCACAATTTTGGTATTTTAATGGCACAGGTAAAATGTGTAGCATTTGTGTACAAATAACAAGTTTAGTTTTTGGTTTGTCTGTCTAACCTTTCTCATACTTTCAAAAGTGCATGATTGTGATGTCCATGAAGTTCTCTTTCTAAATTGTGAAATTCATGACTCTTGGGTCAGGGTTTCAGACCATAGGGTTGTGCCAATATGGCAATATAGTGAAAAAGTATTAGATTCTAGAAAATATTCTTCTCAACTTCCACATATATTTGAGACAAACTGAATGCATGATTATGATGTCCATGAAGCTCTCTCTACCTAAATTGTGAATTCTTGGGTCAGGGATCCAGGCCCTAGAGTGGGGCCAATGTGGCCATACAGTGAAAATGCATTAAATCTTAAAAAATCTTTTTCCTTACTTCCAGATACATTTGAGAAAAACCATATGCATGATAATGATGTCCATGAAGCTCTCAACCTAAATTGGGAAATTTTTGGCTCCTGGGCAAGGGGTTCAGGCCCTAGGGTGGGGCCAATGTGGTCATATAGTAAATATGTATTATATCTTACAAAATCTTCTTTACCATTATATATATTTGAGTACAACTAAATGCATGATTATGATGTTCATGAAGCTTTCTACCTAAATTGTGAAATTTGTGGCTCCTAGGTCAGGGGTTTCAGGCACATATGGCCAGATAATGAAAATGTATAAAAATAATTAAGGAATGTTAAAATGATTTATATACTTCAAACTTCCATTTTTCCTTCTATAATTGAATAGGAATTGTATGTATTTTGAAAGATCATAAATATGAGCACAGAAGACTCCATATTGAGGTTATATGGCTATATGAGACTCCCTATGAGCTGTGTATGGGCTATGATACTCAGGTGACCGTTAAGGCCCATGGGCCTCTTGTTGTTGCAGTATTACTGTACTTTGTATATCGGACTTGGGTAGCGTAAAGGTTAGAACACCTAATAAGTAATGCAATGGTCCCAGGTTTGATCCCCCATTGCTCTGAAGATTTTTCTCCCCTTCTTTGCTACATTAACTTGGTAATGGCATGCTCATACTTTCTGTAATACATAATTCCTGACTTTACATTTTTAGGTCACCTGCAATTAGTCTACATCCATGGTCATCCGTTGTGATTGATTGATTGATTATTTATTGCTTTCCGCCACACTCAACAATTTTTCAGTTATCTGGTGGCGTCCAGTTTTTGTTGGTGGAGGAGAGAACCCAGATACAATGTACCTGAGAAGAGACCACCGACCTACCGCAAGTAAACTGGCAAACTTGCTCACATAACGCCGCGGCCGAGATTCGAACACGCGCTGACAGAGTTGAGAGGCTTTGTGATTTTGAGCCCGATGCTCTAACCACTCGGCCACGGAGGCCCCCCTCATCCATTGTGCATTAACAACTGAACATTTTTAATTTCTTCTTGATAACAAATTTCATGATCCAAGGGTAGAGGTTTAGTATTAGGGTGGGGCCAAAATGGTGAGTGATTAAATATGTTAACAACTGGACACTTTTAAATTCTTCTTGATAACTATAATTCCTATTCTTTTTATAGTTGGTATGAAGCATCTTTGGGACAAGGGGGACATAAATTGTAAATTTCAGGACTCCTGTACCTGGTGTGAGGCGTAAACTGCAAAAACTTGACCAATTTTAAAAAATTTTTCTCTATAACTGCACATGTGCAAGAAAACTAAATGCTCAATGATGTGGAGCAGGAAGGCCGTTATTCAGATTGTAAATTTCATGATCCCCAAGGGGTAGAGGTTCTGATTCCAGGGCAGGGCCAAGTTTGGTATATATATTGTATATGTGTAAAACATTTGAGTAATATCTTCTTCAATGCTATTGATATTGAAACCAAATAGTCATTTCACATTAATGTTACATATATTATGTAAAGCCTTTCATCAATATATTGGCACTTTCGAGGGCATTTTAGTTTTAAGAACACATTTTGTTTTATATGTCATGGCCGGAGGAACGAGGAGGGCACAGGGGGGCCGTCCCCGCCTCCTTCCCCCCCTCCCCAAATTCATATAGTAAAATTCACATATAGTGTAATGTATAATCATTTTTAAGCAGAAAGTTCATTTAATTCAGTGAGACTCAGAGTCGGTCAGTGTGACTGTCCTTTAGCTTAAAATAAAAAAAAAATATTATGGAAAACACTTAATGCCTTAACATTTCTTAGGGCATCATCCAAAAGGTCGTAATCATGAGGTAATGCTTCGATTCTTGTTCCCAGCTCCGCATCTGGCGTCAAACCTATGATATTTAGTGACTGTTTCTTTGCCAAGTGCCCGGCACTAGGAGTGAAAGTCAAGGATATTTCGGATATGACCTTAAGTTGTGTCGCGAAAGGCGATGGCAAGGTAAAGTACCCTCACTGTTCAAGTGTCGTTTAAAGCCATTTACCGGTATTTGTTGACGACTTATACGTGTGAAAAAATCTCGCAAGGGACGACTGATCAAAAGATATCTAATATGTGTGACCTTGACTAACGTTCAAGGTCTAATGATTCATAAGATAGCTTGTTCATAGAAACTTCGTCTTGATTCAAAAATGCCTATGCCCAACTGCCCTAATATCAGTTCAACGTTTGTATATATTTAAAATTGTTTTGTAAAGCTAATATGATGAATTGTTGACTTTTTATCGTCACAATTTTTATGGTAAAGGTAAACCCGACAATATGTGAAGTACTATTTATCAGTGATGTAACATCCTCAGTATGACGTAGGTCATGACGTGTAACAATTTTTTCAAAGCTTGTAAAGTCTCAAGCTGTCAAGACCTGTTTCATTCTTGGTCCAAGAGTAGACACTATCGTATCAGTGTAAAATCAACCTTCCGTACAGTTTTAACTTTGATTATATTTCTCAATGTATGCCCAGACGGACGAAAGTAAGGCATTTTTTGAAAAAGTTCACGAAGATGCAAGGAATGCAGGAAAAAAGGATGGGGAGCACTAAGTTTTCTTGTTAGACTCAAAGGGCAAAGTTTTAAGAAATATCCTCTTGCAACAAGCATACTTAATATCCCAACTTTGAATATTCAAAAAGATGCTGTTTCCTCAGAGCTTTATCTAAATAATGCTTCTTCTGAGCTTATCCCGATTCAGATATATGGTGATGGGAATTGTTTATTCAAAACTCTCTCTTTTTGTGTTTGAATATGAGGACAATTTTAATGAAATGAGGGTACGAATTGTGTTTGAACTTGTTTCAAACCTGAAGCGCTACACAAATGAAAACACTTTTGTGACCATGTCTACAAACAAAAGTTTACTTCAATATGTCTTTGAAAGTTCCATGTCAGAAGAATGTTTATTTACTGGTGATTTGATTGCTTTGTTACAGAAGGAAACAATAAAAACAACCCATAACGGTTACTATTCAAGCCTTTCGTAGCTTCTAACTTTTTGTAGAAACCAATCATGTCGATTTCCCCCAAGTACAAAACCCTGGTGTAATCAGCTTATTGCTCCTCTTGACCTTGCTGATGCTAAAGAATATCAGGATGCTACCCACATCATGTGGACTCAAACAGTTGCTACAAAAATAGATGGTTGGACACCTAATCATTTTGTTGCCTGTATTTATAAGCATGAGGAACCTCTTTCAAAGCATTTGAGGTTATCCTTTGAGGATTCTGAACCTCGTCGCTCATTTGAACCACAACAATCACAAGATAGTCCTTCCCCACTCTTGGAGTCTAACACAAATGAAGAGTCTATTGAAACGGGTAAATTGGGAGAAACTGCAAACAAAGAAACAGACAAACATGTTAAGGTTGCTTCCTTTATTGATTCTTCTTCTTCTTCAGAAGATGATATCTCAGGAATACCAGTTCAAAAGGCCTAGGTTGTGCATGAAAAATGGCATACACCAGAGATCGGTAGTACCCCAGATCAGCCACGGAATATTTTTTTCCAGCAAAAAAGTTTGGTAAAAAGATGAGATCTTTCAATACCTCCTGTGCAGGTTTGATTTCTTCTTTGGGTATTTACTGAGTGAAAAACTTTTACGTTATATTGATAATTTGGCAAGAGCTCTGCAGGCTCCAAATCTCTCGGCGAGTGATGGTAAAAAAAATGGCATCAACGACAATGGGTGCTTTGCAAAGTCTCCGAGATGAGACAATCTTCACTCAGTTTTACGAGGAAGTTGTTGAAAAAGCAAAACAGATGAACGTCGATGATCCTGTTCTCCTAGAAAACGCAAAATTCTAGTAAACTTGATGATGGGACAGCAGCACATACTTTTTCATCATGTGCAGATATTATAGGAAAGATTTCTACGAGGTATTAAATCTGCTTTTAGCTGGCATAAAATCTAAATATGACCAACCAGGTTACAAATCTTATGTTAAATTTGAAAACCTCGTAATTAAGTCTTGCACAGGGTCAAACGTTTGAAGAAGAATTCAATTTTGTCACGACCCTATATGATACAGATTTGAAGCCAAAGGATCTTCACTGCCAGCTTATAATGTTAAAGACTGTTTTGCCAATAGACTTTACACCTGATATACCAAGTGTGGTTGAATTTTTCAGAAATTCAAATGAAAAAAGTCTGATTGCCGAGACCCTCAAAATTCTTAAACTAATTTTGGTACTTCCTGCAACTAACGCTACCATAGAGCGCTCATTCAGCGCCTTCAAAAGATTGAAAACATCACGGAGATCAACAATGAGTCAAATACGAACAAACAATTTGCTTTTATTGCATGTTCATAAAAATGAGACTGATGAGCTGAATCCACAAAAAAAATAGTTGAGGAGTTCGTAAGTGAAAGTGAACACAGACTGGCGATTTTGGGAAAGTTTACCGAGTACTAAATACCTATGACTCAGAAATGATTGATAACAAAATGATAAAGATATAAACGTCAAACAAAAAAAATAAAAATAAAAAATGTTTAACCCCCCCCCCCCCTCAAAAAAACCCCCAAACAAAACTTAAAATTGAAGTTAAGGGGTTTTCTGGGAAACTAATTAGATTCTATGTACATAATTAGATTTATGTACATGACGTACACCTCAATGCTTGCACATATTTATGCAGTTATCTTTTAACTAATGGTTTTGTCGATATCACTTTTTTGTCGTAAATTACTTTGGTGTGGTGACCCCCCCCCCCCCCCCTTTCTACGGGCCTGTCTGTATATTTCTGCTGGATATTAGAATTTACCCAAGATATTCGATCATGATTACATTTTTCCTAGAGATCGTAGCCTTTGGGACTAGTGATACTTTTAACTAATAGCCAGGTGCCCAATAAGGTCTATGGACCGCGTGTTACTTGCTACAACAACAACCAAAATATTTAAACTCTAAAACAGACCAGATAATATACCCCAAGATTTTTTGTGGTGACATGATAGGACGAAACTGAATTGTTCCTGAAATGTCACAAAAATTATATTGAGAAACATCGCGTTTTCTTAAACAGTCTTTGCATTACTCTCCCACACCTATCAGAAAACGGCTGACTGGCGATAAATACGAATTTCAGTCATTAAGCCAAAATGCATCTAGCATTCGTATTCTTGTACACATCTCTTAGACGGAGAAGAATCCCAATCATATACACGAGTTTTGAATTGATTGCATAATGTGTAAGTCTCCAAAATAATATTTGCAGAAATGGGGTGTTAAAATTAAATCCGTTTAAACTCCCTTCTCCAACAAGAAATATTGACACAGTTAATAGCCTTGACGTAGTTTTGGTCAAATCCGATTGCGACCTACATGTGCGACGAAATGGTAATATACTGAACTGTGTTTTGCATTAAAACATGAATACGAGTACGAATTAAAAGATGATTACATTTTATTGTGACTGCGAACACCGATTCAAAACCAAAATTGGTAGAAATACATGTATAAAAGTTAGAAAAAGCGACATATCAAGATAAAATCTTGACTGAGAGTGATACAGTTGCATTTTATTTATTGTGCTTCCAGAGTATCTCCTCTTTCCAGTGATCTTTTTCAGTTCAGGCTTTTAGAATATCGAATATTCTTTTTTAATTCAAGACAATTTATGAAAAATCACATATGAATATATCTTTTTCAACATAAATGCATTTATATTCAGTGGAAACAATATTATACAGAAATACAAGTATTTCATGGCCTTTGAATATGACAGTTCGATGCCCCTTTAGATACCACGATTTTAGACGATTGTATTGCAGATTCGTGTACAGCTATATGATCAAAAATGTAACTGTACAGTACGCGTTATCCTTGGCACCAAATATTGGATGTAGGTCTCTGGAATTACACTAACCCAAGTCTTCACACTTGGCTATTTTTAGAGGAATGATCACTCCTGGTGATATCTAAATTAGAGTGTTTCTGGGATCATACAGAGTGCCTTAGTCAGGAATCTGAAAGAATTAAATAGGAATTAATAAGGTGTCACTACACACAAAACATGCAGTATTCATAAAACACAATCTATGTGGAAGTGCATTAATTAATAGTGTTCCAGCATTGTCATTGAAAACTTTTTAAGTTTTTGTTCTAGGTGTAATTGTGCATATTAATGTTGTTACTATTTGAAACTTTAAATAATAATAATAAAATGCATTATAGTAAAACGAATAATTTATTTTTTAAAAGTATATTGTACGTAAGAAAGAAAAAGTTCTGTGCTAGAAATTTTTATATGATTAAAACTTCACATTAAGAAACAATGCATGATTTCCAACAATACACTAAAAATCTGAGGATTACTTTAATCATTCTTTTGTGTTAGGTTAATTGTCCTGTTATGAAGTTGTAATCCTTTTCGTGTAACTAGCATTTTGAAAGTTGAATTCATGATGCCAAATCCGTACATTTGGACTTTCCTTTGGCCTATATAACATTGCCAATTAATATAAAAATAAATCATGTGGGATGAAGATCAATTTTTTTTTTTCTTTTTTAGAATAAGATATTCTTCAACATAAAACACAGATTTTTGACTGCGCATTTCCGTTAACTCAACAGATTAGTTGACCTAATCACTGTCATAAAAATACTGATTAAAATATTTCTTTCTGTTAAGTTGCTGACAGGGATATATCCCCCATTTTGAGTAATGTTCGTCTCCCTCTGTAAACTGTCTTTTCATGATTTCACATCTCATGCATTTGCAATTGTCTTTCCATTTCTTCCTTCGACTACGCCGGCCAATTTTGTCATTTTCAAGTCGTTTATGGATATCTGCGCTACTTCTGGCCGTATAGGGACTATTTTCACGAATGGTAGACATGGAACGATTCTGGAGAACATCGCTCCTGTCTAATCGTTCTGTCTGAACGTCTTTTTGTATATGAACTAAACCCGTGAGGGTACTTAAGTCAATATGGTAAATACCCGATTTTTCTAGCTCTTGTAAGTCCCGCTGGGGCTGTATGATTGGTTCCTCTTCTTTTTCTTTCTTCTCTATACTCCTGGTTTGCAGCTTTTTGCTGTAAGATATTCTCTCGAATCTGTGTTTGGAAACTTGCTTGGAATCATTTTGAACCGCTGTTGCTATGTTTGGTAAAGATCTCGATAAAGCACTGTTAAGGTCTTTGTCTTTTTCTTTTATCTACAATTGAAGTTAAGTAAGTTCTGTAGATATACCATGAAGTCAATTTCAAAGATTTTGTAATTTAGAATATTTTTATGTATTTGATATTTTTTGGCTGAAGAATACTGATACTAAGTAAAATGAAATTTTCAGTATTGAAATAAATCAACAAACCTGCGATTTCTAGGAATGAAAGGATGCATGATCAATAATATATGCTAGTAGGAAAATATACTGATGTCGGATATATATTGATTAGTTAGGTTGCTAACTACAGAATTTATTGATGATCTACAGCAAATTTCGTTTTTAGTAAATGCATCACGCATGCAAATCAAGAAATTCTAGAGAAATGAAATTAGGAGGTAAAGTTAGAGGGTTTTTTTTTTAAATTATTATTGTCACGGCTCACTTTACTTATTTATTTATTTATTGTGTTGAACCAGATTTATGGCTTTGCGGTGGAGTATATAATATTTAACAACAATTATTATATTATTTTTAAACTATTTCGTTAATATAGAAACATTTTTTTAAAACAATTATATTAGAAATCAACCCTAAAATCAGAAATTCGGTAAGTAGAAGGGGTCAGTTTTACGAATATCTGCCAGTTAACTTCGACTCAAGGTAGATTGAGGCCATTGAATTCTTTTCGCGTCGTATGAGTCTATAAAATTGCCAAACGACAACAACAATCATTTCTTGATTAGAAGACAGAAAACTAAAAACCAAAGAAGCAGAAGCATATAAATGAAAACAGCAGTTAAATAACATGACCCTGCTAGCTATAACAAGAAACCCATCTTCCATCACCAGTTCGACATGCAAAAATTATCAGTAAACTACACAAAACAAGGAACAATGGTAAAATATGGCATGCGAGCGAAATGAGAAAATCTAATTCTAGTGAATTTTTTTTTTCAACTTGTCTGATTCACCTGAGTCTCGCTGTATTTCCATCTTGTAAAATGAATCGTCACCTTTGAACATATTTAAAACATTTCTTTATTATGTCAATCACGAATTAGTACATAGTTTTCCGTACAGAATTTATTAGAGATCATGCAGATAGTATGGCTTTGACGTACTATGACACAATAAATGAAGAGGCAATGTGTTGGAATTTTGGTTAATTCACCCTGTCAGTTTGAAATTAAAAAATAAAAGTTGGCATATAGCAACAGAAATATTTAACACCACTTTGGAGAGTTTGGTTAACGATCACTTTCACAAAGCATAAACATGTTTTATCACCGGAATACCTTACGATTTGTGTTTTATGTACATAGCATTATATTCTTGTCGGGTTATTGCTTGATCCGAAGTGTTAGGATAGTATATAGGTAAATAATTGGATAGGATTTTGCAAATATGGCATAAATATGGATCTTCTTTCACCTCTGTTTTATTCAGTGCAAGAGTAAGATAATTGCGTGAATTATTGATACATGAAGTAGTGTATCTCACACGAGTTGTCTGGTATGTTACTTAGTAAGTTCTATGGTGGACTTACTACAGTAACGCCAAGTGAATGTGTATTGACTTTTTGCCAACGTTCTATATAAACCAGCAACGCTTTTAAATATAAATAGTTTAATTTAAATGTAAATCATAAACCTTTATGTAATATATAGTCAAACTGTGTTCACGTTCATTATGATTTGAAGCAGTAGTTTATAATGATTTACCTGGATTCCTACCATCTTTTTAGTGTTGGAGACGACGTCAGATTTAGCTGCCACAGCGGGGACTGATGCGTTAGTTGAGGTAGTGATGACGCTGGAGGCTGTACACAGGGAGGGCAGCTTCAGACTGTCTAATGTCAGAGAACGGGTGCCTATCCCCAAAGACTTGTTCTGTCTCTGGAATTGTGTTCAGAAAGTAAAGCACATGAAGATAGCTGTAATGAAGTTTATGAAATACTAGTATGGCCATGCAATGTAAATTCTGTATGATATCCTTTTTCTCACCAATTATTAAAACTATGCTTTTGAACTTTTACATGTACATTGTCTGCATTCTCTATCGCTGCATTCAAAATCCACTGGTAGTTTTGTCTTGGGTTTTTTTTTTAACCCTACGTGTATATATATATATATATATATAATTGCACTATCTGATTCAAACGATATAGAATAAATTTTCATTAGGACCAACGAAAAACGTACAGTACATGTGTATTGTAGTTGTCCTCATTTTAGCAATATAAGCATATGAAAAAACTTTTGATATTGTGTAATGATAATATTTGACACATCTTAAATACCCGGGGAAATGTAAATGTTCCGATTTAAATTAAACAAACACTTTTGAAAATTCCGTTGGAATGCACACTTGTTATGAACATACAATCTCTATCTTGAGTTTGAATTGCAATGCAGACGACTGAACATTTATCGCAGTTGGCAATCCTGCATTCTCAAGAACAAAGCAAATATTTAAAGTACCAATTCATGCATCTTTAAAGGATCTTATTTTGAAGTTTTAAATTCAAATTAGACATCATCTATGTATAGTTGTTAAAAAGGAAGGCAATATGCGACCTCAAAATTTAAATATTTTGAAACCAATGAGTTTATCCATAATTGATCTCTTCCTACCTTAGGAATGATTTGAGCTTTAACTCCAAAATCGATTTTTGGTAGATTTCTATTACGATCCTGTAGAACTTTCCATCTCTGAATATAAGAACTTCTGTCTGTTTTGCGATTTTTACGGATATTGCCCGGACTTGGAGCACGAGGACTTGTCTCTGGCGAATAAGTTGACATTTTCCCCCTAATATTTACTTACATTAGCGTAATTTGATAAATGTTATCAAATGTCAAACGTTCGACCTGTTATATCCATGATCCAATAATTATACCCGACACAAGAAACTCATATTTAAAATTCTCTCCACGGAATGAACACACAATGGTACATCCAAGCTACCACTAGACATCAAAATAAATACACTTTAATCAAGTATGTATATCCATCGACCACCTAGACAATTTTTCCTTTTAATTCTCGTGTGTAGGAGAATTGCGCCGTTCCACTGTGTTAACTCCTAAACTTCTTTGTCGTGTTTATTTGCGTGTTGTCTCCTCGTTTTTATCGAAAGAGAAATCAGTCCAAGAGATATACACCGCAATTAGCCCTACGTTGACACGGGGTCTTAAAATAAGTAAATCTTTGCAACGCCGAATCGACCTGATCGGTCAGAGGGCTAGTTAGTGGTAGAATAACTATGTTGCCCACCATTGGTATTTTTTTTAACCATGATCCGCTTTGATCGGTTGTACTAATAAATGCGGCTTTTGATTTCCCATGCACTCTACTAATGGAGATTAGTGTAAGCGCTCTTTGTATGGAATAAAAATATTACAGTCTATAAGCCCATTTTATTGAGTCAGTACTCATATTTTCATAAGCTTAACAGGTTGTACATAACAAAAAACACGAAAAGAGGGGTATATGTACAGCGATTTGCTCGTGTTGCAAGTCGTTCCAGTATTAAAGTTAGACCAAAATTTGTCCGTTGACTGTCGCCGTTGTAAACTGTTCACAATTTTATCTTCTTTTCCAGAAACATTGGGATAATTTCAGCGAAACCTCGCTCAGAGTGTCTTCGAGTAAAGGGAATAATCAAGAAAAGGCAAAAAATAAAAATAGAATAAAGATCTTCACTAGAACCACAGGGTCAGATATGCTTGGTTGGTTATATATTGTTTAACTCCCCTTTCGAAAATTTTTCACTCATGGAGACGTCACCAGAGCCAGATATATGAAAGCATCCCGACATAATGGTCACAGGGGATAAGGTAGGGCTACAATAGGGTAATAAAATTTCGCATGGGGATATATAGGAAAAATCAACTCGAGAACAACAGAGCAATTATTGGTCTTATCAATATGCAAACAGCTTTGAACATATAGTACTTGCATCTATAGATTCAAGTTGGTTCAAATCATGGCCACCGGATGCAGTAGGGAAGTAGGATTGTACCATCTAATGAACCATAACCGATTTAATGAGCCATTCGCGGTTTCACTGTGCAAGAGTTTGTACTTGAACATGCATGGCTTAGTCTTTGAGACAAGCATATGACTACTGGCAGGATCAACCAGATAGGGCCACTACCGACGGTCTTTGACAGTCCGCCGCCGCTCCGAACGACGACGACGGACGTGACCTGGCCTCTATTTTCTTTTTTCCTCTCCACCCCTCCGATAACAGTGCCCGAACGTAACCAAGCCCGCACGGCTCGAGTGCGTCGTCGGCGATAGACTGCGTGAAAAGTATTATTTGGGAAGGAATTGGGGGGGGGGGGGGGCTTAAGATCTTATTCACAAGAGCAACAGAGACATGGTTAGTCGTATCAATAATCAATATTAAAGTATCGTCAGGAAGTGCAGGTAGAGCCACAATAGGGAATCAAAGCTTTACATGGTAAAATCTTGTAAATCGCTAAGCTAGGCTATGATTAGTCATGTTGATAGGCAAGCATCATCAAGTAAAGCAGATTCCAGTTAACTCAAATCATGGTCCTAGATTGGGGATCATAATTTTACATGACAATATAATGTGGGAAATATTTTTAAATTAATTACTCTCAAGAACAGCTGGGCCATGGTTTGTCATATTAATTACAGCTGGGTCATGGTCAGTCATATTAATATACAGCTGTATTATGGTTGATCATATTAATATACAGCTGTATTATGGTTGGTCATATTAATATACAGCTGTATTATGGTTGGTCATATTAATATACAGCCGTATTATGGTTGATCATAATAATATACAGCTGTATTATGGTTGGTCATATTAATATACAGCTGGATCATATTTAGTAATATTAATATACAGTTTGGTCATGGTTATCATATGAAGCATATTAATATGCATGCATACTGCAAATTCAAGTCGCATCAAATGATGACCGAGCGAGGTGAGGATGGGGGTCAGATGAGACCTTAATAGGGGATCAGTTTTTTGGTTTTTTTTTATAAAGATATCTTCAATTGAATTAATGAGATCATCAAATCATTTATACTGAGCTTAATTTTTACGAGCAATATTTCCACCACATTGATGCTCTCGTCAATAATTGAATGTATATTGTTTTCCGCCATACTCAACAATTTTTCAATTATCTGTTGGCGTCCAGTTTTTATTGGTGGAGGAGAGAACCCACATACAATGCACCAGGGAAGAGATCACCGACTTTCCGAAAGTAAACCGGCAAACTTTCTCGCATATATCGGCGTGAGCGAGAATCGAACCCGCGCCGATTAGAGGCGAGAGGCCTTGTGATTTTGAGCGCATTGCTTTAACCACTCGGCCACGGAGGCTTCATGCATCAATAATTGAAGTGCGCACCAAATCAATTATTGCTTTCATTACTTGGATTAATGAGCGCATCAGGCACTTCGTATGCTGCCAGCAGGCGTTAGTCAGCATGAGGTTGCAAGGCGTTTTAATGTCCATCCTTGTACAGTTAGTCGTTTGTTGTCACGATTTCATCAGACAGGATCCCTGAATGATCGACCAAGACCTGGTCAACCGTTTGTTACAACGCCACGGCAACAAGCATTCATACGGCAACGTCATCTCCTCAGTAGGTTTTACGGCCGTTGCGACCACGGCGACAGAAATCATTGGACGTCATGGAAGGCCTATTCATCCTAGAACCGTTTCCAGAATATTGAAGCGCCATGGGATCCGCTGCAGAAGATCTTATAAGGGGCTACAGCTTATACCGCATCACCGACGGTACAGATTGCAATGGGCAAGGCAGCATCTGACTTAACGTCAGAATTGGTCACATGTTGTGTTTTAAGATGAGTCCAGATTTAACGTTAGCAACGCAGCCTTCGCGCCATCATCACTGCTAATGGAGGTCATACCCGGCACTAGTGAACGCCTGGGGCTAGCTCAGTTGTGTTAATTAGGTGTTTGTAAAGGGGACAAAAGACAGTGTTTACTTGTAGGTTGGATAGTTAATTGGTCATTTTAACCCTCCCCCGAGTGCTTTGTTTTCATTACAGTTCGACTCCGTCCAACTTGAAGACTAGCTTGGAATTAACAATGAGACGATAATTTTGAGAATATAATTTAGAGACATGCCAATGATCATCGTTATTTGTTAGAATCCCTGCTTTGCTGAAAGTGACTGAAGATTCTAACATTTGTGCGGTAGATTGTGCTCCTTGTAGTTAGTAACTGCGAAACTTCGTTGATTGATTGTTGTTTTCCGCCACACTCAACTATTTTTCAGTTATCTGGTGGCGTCCAGTTTTTATTGGTGGAGGAGAGAACCCTGATACAATGTACCCGGGAAGAGACCACCGACCTTCCTAAAGTAAACTGGCAAACTTTCTCACATATATCTTGATCTGAAATTTGACATAGGGTTTTCATATTTTTTTATATAGAATTTTTATAGCAAGGTCTTCCATATCATGATCTATGCTCCTTGGTCTCATCCTGAAAAGCAAGATAATGTTAATCATATTGGTGTTGAAGTATCTTTGTTATATGAATCCATTTTCAGTTATGTTATCCTTTGGGCTAGGTTGGGGCCACAATATGGTGTCATAGTTTTTCCATGGGAATAAAGATTGATAAAAAACGTCTTTTAAAAATCACAGTAACTGAACAACGGCATGGCAAGGAAGGTGACTCAGGTGAGTGATGTGGTCCATGGGCCTTTTATGAAGGACATATACACTTAGAATTCTACCACGGTTATTGCAAAGATCAAAGGAACACCGTGGTCATTATTCTGCAACAAACCTTCATATGGAATAACTCGTTGTGAAAGCATTGATACAAATTCCGCTTGCACTTCGTGTTTTGTTAATACAACAATAAAGTTGATAAATCAATTTTATAATCATGAAAACTAATCGCTATATGTAGCAAAACAAATTCATAGATCTGTTTTGCAAATGTGAAGACAACAGAAAGTGATCAATCTCATAACTCCTGTAAGGAATAGAAAATCAAGTGTTAAGCAAACACGGACCCCTGGATATATCAGAGGTTGGATCAGTTGCCTAGTCCCCTGTAGTTCGTAGTCAAAATCGGTGTGTAAAAAAAACAACGGCCTAATAATCGCTTTGAAATCTTCAGACTGCATTTGACCCAATGACAGGTATTGGCAAACTAGATCGTTATAACGACATTGACTTTGCAAAATGCTGACGTTAAATGAGACTGTTGAAACCCCTATAACATCAATTTGTTTGTCAGTAGCTTGCCTCGGTTTACAACGGCCTAATAATCGCTTTGAAATTTTCAGACTGCATTTGACCCAATGACAGGTATTGGCAAACTAGATCGTTATAACGACATTGACTTTGCAAAATGCTGACGTTAAATGAGACTGTTGAAACCCCTATAACATCAATTTGTTTGTCAGTAGCTTGCCTCGGTTTAAAAACTGATCATAAGCAGTGCAAGTTCTGCATATCGAATCAGTTGAGAGACATAAACACTATTTGCAGGTGATTATGGAATATTGCTTCATAAATAGGGAAGTTGACGATGGAGAAGCTGAAGTCATGAAGTTTTTTTTATGAAATTGAGTTGTTTGCCGTTAACATCTATATTCAATGAAATGCACCCCCTGGGGCCCTAGAGGTGGGGCAAAAATTGACAAATTTACAAAAATCTCTACAACCTCATACCTCTAAGAAAAACCAAATGCATTGTGATTTAGAACAGGAAGGCCTCGACCAAATTTGTAAATTTCATGATTCCCGGGGTAGAGGTTTTGATCCCAGGGCTGGGCCAAACTTGATACATATAGTGTATACGTGTAAAACATTTAAATATTATCTTCTTTAATAATATTGATACTAAGTTGAAATGAAATAGATATTTAAAAGCAAGAGGTAGTCTTTTGCTAAAATTGTAAATTTCATGATCCTAAAGGCTAATGGTTTAGTTCCTAGGTGGGGCAAATATTATAATGGTTATTGTCTTATCATTTGAATGACTTTTTTAAAGTTTGCTGATACATATCAAACTAAATGCATATTTAGGAAAGCATAAAAGGATGTGCCGAAATTGTGAATTTCGCAACCCCAGGGTTTTGTCTCTAAGACAGGTCCAAATTAATCATATCATGTTAATGTTAAATATATTATGTAAAGCATTTCATCAGTATAGGCATATTTAAGTAGTAAGAACACGTTTTGTTTTCATGTACAAAACTTCCATAAAAGCTTTATATAAGCTTAATGCTTTTATGTTCATTGTCTTAAAGCAATATAAGCTGCCAAAATTGCAATTTTTTATAGTGCCATTAAAAGAGGTTAAATGAACGTTGATATGATTGGAAAAAAGAACTGCATCGAATTTCCTCTCTTATGCATCGTTTACACACCTTTACGTGATGAAAAATATATTCCTCGACATTCCGTTTAACCCAACAATGGCAGCTGATTAATCATCGGCGACAATCCCGAAGATAACCGATGTTGACACGAATGATTCTGATGCTGATCGGGGTGGATCGGGTTGTATCCGGGATTAAAATATGGACGGCGAGATGAGATAAAATTCTAGTTACCATCATTATTTTGGCATTGTTAACGATGTTATATGTTTTAAAGTTATGATAGTATGTTTTTTAGTTATGATAGTTTTAAGGGATCGCTCGAAACATTACGCAAAATTCCAAAGTCGGCTTTCTCCCTCGCTTCGAACCTTTCGTGTTAGACATCTTTCGTGCTTACCGGAAATATTGCGCTTACGCATTTGATTTTGCCGAATGAGTTCAACTTTAGGTCATTGCATACGGAAATAATGTCGGGAAAATTAAGGTACGGGAAGACTTAATTTCAACTGTCGAACATTTTTGCATTTAATGCAAAAAATACAACATGTCAAAAGTTTAATCGATAAAATCAGGTATTAGAAGGTAGATGTTTACAAAATTTTCGATTAAATTTTAGGACCCTAAAATAACAATTTTGACAGCTTATATTGCTTTAAGTTGAGAGATAATTTTGTTAAATCAAAAATCACTTATTTAAAAGGTCCTAAATTCAGAAAATCTCGGTCTTCAATTGTTGATTGAACTTCATTTCCATTATGAAATCTGTCGACGATTATGCCACACGATGGGGTAAATCTGAAAAAGAAGAGCTTGATACCTTGTCAAAATGGATAAAACGTTTATGAGGAATATTAAAATCCCGTAACAGACATGTCAAAACAAAAATGCGTACCATCTATCCTTCTGTGTTTAGTAAACCAGAAGTGATAAAAGAGTTAGATAGGCTACATGAGGAATATGTTTTGGTTCCAGCTGACAAAGCTTGCAACATTATATTTGTTTGTAAGGCTCATTATTAAAACTGCATTCTAAACGAACTTGGCATTAATTCCACATTTAGTAATCGCACTTATAGTCCAACTGCTTTTCAAAAGATGAAATTCTTCAAAATCATGCTTCAGTTTTAAATATATTTAATATCCCAGTCAATGAAGCGGATGAATATGTTACCATACCTATACGGGATCCCAAACTCCACAAAAACATTCATTGCTGGATCCAGTAAATGTTCTATAAAGCCCCTATCTTTGCTCCTCACGAAAATATTAACTGCTGTGAAGAAGAACTTCAAATGTACTGTGCCACTGCATATGCCAGAAGTAGTGTAAATCAAATGTGCATTCTTAAAAATTCTACAGAACTTTTAGTGAATTTGAAATCGCATAACTTTTCTCAAATTAACAACATTAAAACGTATGATTTTACAACACCTTACATACCTCACGATAAATTAAAGACCAGACTTTTTTGACATCGTAGACAGTTGCTTCGTCAACAAAAATGGTAAAAGGAAATATTCATACCTAGTGATCGGTCATCTTAAAAATTGTTTTGTTAAACACCACCTCTGACTCCACGCATATGTACTCTGAAGTTGATCTTAAGGAGATGCTAGAGTTCCTCATTGACAAAATCTTCGTAGTCGTTGGTGATAAAGTCTTCCAACAGTCTGTTTGAATATGGGCACGAATTGTGTTCCTTTGTTAGCTGACCTGTTTTTATATTCTTATGAAGCAAACTGCATTAAAAACCTTTTACATGAAAAAAATCTCTTTCCATGGCCTTGAATTCGATATTTAGATGTATCAACGACGTTTTATTTATTAACAATGATCATTTTCATTCATATGTCGATTTGATATATCCCAGTGAACTTGAAATAAAAGACACCACAGAGTCTTCTACATCTACTTCGTTCTTGGATATTTCACTGAAAGTAGATGCTGGTAGCAAACTAACAACTTAACTTTATGAGAAACGGGATAGTTTGAATTTCTCCATCGTCAACTTCCCTTATCTATGTGGCAATATTCCATTATTACCTGCATATGGTGTTTATGTCCCCCAACTGATTCGATAAGCAAGAGCTTGTTCTGCATATGATCAGTTTTTAAATCGAGGCAGGCTACTGACAAAGAAGTTGATGTTACAGGGATTTGTACAGTCTCATCTAAAGTCAGCATTTCGCAAATTCTATAGCCGTTGTAACGATCTAGTTTGCCAGTACAACTTTCCATTAGGTCGAATGCTGTGTGACGTTTTTCATACCAATTGTTAGGTCGTTTTTGGTACACTTATTCTGACTATAGATGTTCCGTTTACCTGATCGGGATGTAGGGCTCACCGTAGGTGTGACCGGTCGACAGGGGATGCTTACTCCTCCTATGCACCTGATCCCACCTCTGGTATGACCAGGGGTTCTTGTTTGCCCATCTCTCCAATTTGTATACGAGATTGAATACTGTTGGTTATCTTAACCGTTTCTAACATTGAAAAGACCAAAAAATACTCCAAAGACCAGACCAAACTAACTTGTGTACTTAAAGATTTTCTGCCTCCTTTCTGTACGAATGTAAACTTCTCTTAAGAAAAAAAATCGTACCCTTTTGCTGTAAATTGAAATGTTGGTTGAATGTTATTAATGGTCTGGTATATGTTTTATTTGAAGATGTACTATTTCAGTAAACCAAGGTGTAAGGTATTGATGAACAGTAATCTGCGATGAATGATAGACATTGAAAAGGTAAGTTATGCTTGGTATATGGTATTTATTTGTGTGTTTTGATTGGTCAATCGCTAGCCAGTAATATACAGTGTTTGGTAATCTGATATCAGGCGTTGCTGCCCATGCATCACTTAGCAATATACACATCTATCCATTCATCAGTGTAACCAGAAATATTCTTAGTTTTTAAGAAATTATTTTTTAAAAGGAATTTTGATTTCAAATTTGTATTCAACATGTACTTTTAAAAAAAATCATCACAAAACACAATGCAGTATCAAACAAAAGTCTAGTACAAGTACTCTGATTTAGACTTTCAATTGTTTTTAATCATCGTGTTACATGAAATGCATACGATATCATTTTGTCAGTCATAACTGACCAGACAGCTTATTAATAAGACACTGAAGTCACGTTGTGAGTACATGATTTTGACCGTTTTCTTCTGGCGTGACTTGGGCGTGGAAACATTCTGGTTGTTCTGTTGTATTTTGTCTACATTAATTTGATATGGTGTATATCATAGAATTCTATCAAGACTGCAGTATTTTTAATCGCAGACAGTTCACTTTCAAGTTTCTTCCAAAATACTTAAATGTATTTAATGCAGTTTTTCTAGTCTTCTGTGGGTAAGAAGTGCCTTGAAGGTAGAAATAAGTTGTGTAAATTGTGTAATTCAACCCAAAGAACGATCAACTGACATTTATAAAGACTGGTATGTAGTCCCCGAGAACTATATAATTATTAAACTAGTGCTTTAGAAACTGTAAGAGCGGTAAAGGAGAAGGTCACTGCAGGCAACATTGTGTTAGGATTTCTATTTTAACCTCTTTGGTGGAGTTTGTCTACAAAAAATCTCAAAGGAATACAAATAAATGTACAAATTGAAAAAAAGAACACATCTTGTTTTACCGGTATGATGTTGGTGAATATAATTATAGAATTTAGCTTAAATGTTCAGAACATGAAATGTTTTCTAGATTTCATACTCCTTGGGCTAGTGACACTTTTAACTAATATTCAGGAGACCAATAAGTCCTGTGGGTCTCTTGCTTCTTTCTCATGTAAAAGCTTTTGAACAAATTCTGCCTCATAAGAATATAAAAACAGGTCAGCTAACAAAGGAACACAATTCGTGCCCATGGGTATTCTAACACACTGTTGGAAGACTGGATCACCAAAGACTACGATGATATTGTCAATGAGAGGCATCTTTTAATATCAACTTTAGAGCATTTACGCGTAGAATCAGAGTGGTGTTCAAGAATGTATTATGAATTACTGATCACTAAATGTGAATATTTCCTTATTACATTTTGAGGAATTAAATGTCTATGATGTGGAAAAAGTTCTAGTCTTTAAATTATCTTGAGGAATGATGGTTTAAATGTCGAAATGTCATATGTTTTGATGTTGATTTGAGAAAGGTTCTGTGAATTCAAATTTACTAAGAGTTCCTTAGAATTTTTTAGAATCCACTTTTGGTTTGCACCACTTCTGGCTTATGTTGTGGCACAATACATTTGACGTTTCTCCTTCACAGCGATTTGTTTTCGTGAGGAGCAAAGGTAGGGGATTGGTAGAATATTTACTGGGTCCAGCAATGTATCTTTGTAAGGGTTTTTGTGAAGTTTAGAAATCCAGTATAAGTAAGGTAACCCATATTCATTTTTCCTATTGACTGTGTTTAATACTCTTTAAAACATATATTGATTAATCAAGTTTTCATGATTATGAAACTGAATTATCAGTTACCGAGTTTATTGTTGGTCAATTATCATAATCAATTATTACGTATGAAGGTATATCGAAGAATAATGACCGTGGCATCCTTTGGTTTTTCCAATAACTGTTGTAGGATAGTTAACAAATCCTTCTACGAAGAATGGTTATCTCTTAATTGGTTTATAATGAAAGTACAATAATTGGGGCTCTCCAATGTGCAGTGTAAAAAGGATTCCTTTAAAGACAATAAACCCTGCACCCTGCTGTTTCCTCTAAACACTTATTTCAGTAAGAAGTTAATTATTAACGCTGAAAATTCTCACAATAAACACAATCTTTCCATTCTCATTTTAAAATTAAATCTCGTGTATCTACAAATTGTTTAGAATTAGAGAGAGATCTGATGAACTTTTCAATTCGCGTTAGCGATCTAATGCATGTACGCAGAGGCATTTCAGGCGTGGGTTAAAATTGCCAGCACACAACAAGTAAAATCTTAAGAAATTGCCGATTGAGGCAGTGCAACCCGTTTAAAGATAACTAGTGAGCCACTGAATAGCAGAACATTCGCCGTTTAAATTTCTTTCGACAGTAGCCGAATAGCTAAGTAACTTGACGAGAATGCTATCTGCGACGGATAGTATAATATTTTATCATAAATCCAGGATCCCTGCAATAAGTAGTCGAATCGACTAAACCTTTGATTTTTAAATGTAATGCGGGTGCGTTCTGCATCGTGCTTGCGCCCAGTCACTCTGCAAGAGGTATTCCTATTTTGGCAGTTGCTTACCCTCTCCCGGAATCAGCAAGCTTTCATATATATCTGTATCGAAACATCTGGAAGATCAACGCTTTCTTCCTTTGAAATAAAGTGGCAGTACAGAAGAGAAAGTAAATAAACTCGTAATAAAATGCTGGATTTACCTTTAGAGTAAGCATTGACATCTTTAATCTGTCCTTCCCGTGATAGGTTGAATGCTGTCTTATGTGGTTGGGTAAAAACTGTTTATCGGTTACGACATTTACTTTTCCGTCGTCTTCATTGCCTTTTTTCTCTTTTTTCGAGTTGCTCTCGTCTCGGTGAAAATACTTCAAAGACACCCGTCTTGATTTCAGTTTGACATTGCACTGCATTATTTTAAGATGCTGTCAAATCTTCTTTAATGTCATGATATCTGCACGGAGCTGTTTTTAATCTTTGGACGAAGGTTTGGGTTGTTTATGGTCATCTCAATAACAGTATCCATTAATCCTAATCCGTAAGAGTGCTTAACACTAAGCGCCCAATTTGACTGGTATCCAAGAATGCTACTGTGTCATATTACAGAACAAAAATAACACGAACATGTTAAGTAACCAAACCTCTTACGAAACGGCTTGCATCTGCAGCGTGCATAAGATGACTAGTATTTTGGTCTTTAATATTTGCCAGATTAATCGAGAAAATAGTAATAAACTGGTTGATGGTCATGTAAAATACATATATTCTCTCTCTCTCTCTCTCTCTCTCTCTCTCTCTCTATATATATATATATATATATACACACACACACACATAAACAAACACTCTAAACACTTTTCTGAAATATTTCGACCGTGTTACCGGTCTTCATCAGTCGTGTTTATAATAATAAAAAAGACTGATGAAGACCGGTAACACGTCGAAATATTTCAGTAAATTGATTAGAGCGTTTGTTTTTAAACTTTGCTCCAACAAAAGAGTCTTTATATATATATACATATTGCATACAGTAATATTTTAGCCATTCGTTTCGTTCTTTCCAGTTATACCAATATTGATTTTTCAATTTAAAATCGAGTAGTTTGTCAAGAAGCCAACATATGATCTTAATTCGAAAATGTTGTGGAGGACTTTTTGAGATTTTTAGAATCACGTATCTACTATTGTATGATAAAGGTGAAAACCATAGCCTGGCACATCACAAAACACGTTGAGTAGACAGTTTTGGGCGTGTCCTCAGCGTATGGTCTCCTAGACTATTCATAGAATGCATGATATCAAACTTACTGCAGATGCTATCATTGATATGTATATTCTGGATGAGTAACCAAGTTAAGGGGGGGGGGGGGGGGGGGTGTCATTCCTTAGAAACTTTTTTGTCAACCCATTACCTCCCGGTCATAAAGCGGACACTCCAAACATCGAAACTGATAATATTGAAACATTGTGTTAAAATTCTTGGCAGAAAGGGACATCTTAAAAATGCAAGCTCTAAAATGTTTCTAAATTAAAATGCAGGGTATATTCATTATAAAAAGACTATAGTGTTTTGAAAAGATATTAAAGGTACATACGTACTAAAAGTAATTTTTTATTTTATTTTATTTTTTTTTTAAACTAACATGTAACATCTAATAATCTGTAATTGTGATATATACATAATAAATAATGCAACGTAGACGATTTCATTTCACCCCAGATAAAGGGAATTGGTCGAAATTTTAAGTTCATTCTTGAGTAATTTAACTCTCGTTCGACTTTTTTGGATAATATATGCATTGCGCGCGCCTTCTTTACACGTGGTCGATAAGTTTGTGCTAGATCATGGGGTTGGTTGATTTGTTGTTTGTTTTACATCCCGTCGATTTTTTTTTCACACATATTGAGATGTCACCAGCTATAGGTGAAGTACCACAAATTTATCTAGACCTTTGCTTAGTGCTCAGGGCCGTAACAGTGAGGGTTCTTTAACGAACAGAACAGAACGTTTATTGCCAAATAATGACAATACATGTATAACCATTGCAAATCAACTTGCCAATGTCTACCGCGACCTCCGTTAAGGTCATACCCGAAAAACCCGTAATTCTACTTCTACATGCTGAGCATTTTTGCGAAGGAGCAATCACTACCTATGTTACGTCTTAGGTTTAACGCGGCAGTGGCACAAGCGGGGCTCGAACTCGCGACCCTCGGGTTACAAAGCGAACGCTCTTACCACAGGTATCTGAATTTTTACCAATAGATATAAAAAAAATCAGTGGCCTGAAGGGCCACAAAGGCGTCAAGTGCAATATCATATACATTATAGGGTTCTCAAAAAATTCCGAGCGTAGGTAAATTAGAGAAAGATTGTTTGTTTTTTATTTATAGTCACCTGAGCAATTTTTCAGCTATCCGGCGACTGTTGTTAAGAGATGTTTGAGTGCCACAGGAGACATTTTCTAATGTTTAAGTACATAAATAAAGCATTACAATCATTTGTAAAATGTCAGCAAACTGTGTTTATTTACATTTTCAGCTTGGGCTGAAGTTGCTTATCCTAACAAGTTCATACATGTACCCTTCTCTTGTTAGATAATATCCCCTCAAGACTGAAGGCTATAATAAATAAATTGAAATTGCAGACGAAATATACTGAAAAGAATACAACTGCTTCAGAGTGAGACTACTTGTTAATAGAAGTTGTATCTTCTGTTCATGTATGATGCAACAATTATACGGTATTAACTCTCCGTTTTCAATAATGTCTAACAATTCAAAAGTTCAACGTAATATGCAGGTTATTGGAACTCTGAACAAGATTCAGCCAGGGTTTCTTCACAAAGTAACCTGTTATTTTCGTCGCGATGCAAACGCTACCTTCGTTTTACTTAATTGAGAATCGGGATTACCGAAAACAAAATTGAAATAGTCTGTGTGTTTGGAATAAGAACCGAACTGTGACAATGCGCAATCCAATTTAGTATTTATCTGTTTCTACTGATCTGAAATGAGGATTCTTGGTGAAACTACGAGACTATAGATATAAATGAAAACCAAATTTGAGCATGTTATTTTGTAAGTACTTAATGATATCGTGCGACACAAATTTCGCGGGAGAATCTGTTTCGTAGTAATTCCATCCACGAATAATGAACTTTTTTTGCCAAACAATCGTTATTTAACTATTGAACAAAGATACAATAAACAACGACATCAACAACAGAAATGGTATTGTGGTTTCAAATATCAATTAAATTCAATGTTTCAAAGTTTTCAATCGTTAAAACGTTCAATATCAATAGGCACTATTTGATTTCGCCCATTGAGATAGGAAAGGCGGGGTAAGGCAAAATTTTGCATGATCGCTAGAAGGCTGCCGAGCAAGCTCGACGCCTTAAAAAAAAGGGGGGGGGGGTATATATAAAAATACACTTTATATTTATATAGATAACCCCCACCCAATTTGTTTTTCTATCTATATCTATTAATTGATTAAAATTCAGATACCTTTGCTCTTACCATTGAGCTACCGCGACCGGTGACGTGTTAAAGAACCCTCACTGCTACGGCATAATATTCCGAAGACAGAATGTGATATTCAAATGTTTTAGAAAATACCAAAATATCACCCAGGAAAATACATTCTCTCTGTAACATCTCTCCCATACACCTCTCCATCAATGGAATGTGGCTCTTGTATTTGTCGGGCCAAAGCTAGTGCGGTTGCATTCGTAAAACCCTAAAGGACTGCGAAAGATAGCATTGTTTCGCCGCCTTCCTTTCTGGTCAAATTTTAAGTTGTCAGTTTTAAATGATTTTTTATGTCAATATAGATATTTATATGTATTTTCATAAAAATTGATTTATGTGACAAAACAAAGAGAATAACAATAATTTAGGTTAATATCATACATTTCACCATAGAAATCAAGTGAAAACGGGAAATATTTTTGAATACTCTCTCTCTCTCGTGAATCACAAATTCCTTTTTACAAGTATTATAAAATGTCAATGGGCAAATTTATACCAAATATATACGAGTTGAAAATGTAGGCGGTAATCCAGTTACCGTACGACGTTCTCTCCAAAAGAAATTGAGATCTTCCGCTTGCCTTCCCCAGCTACGGCAACTTGCCAATATTCTAAACGCAAATCAAGTTTGGAAAAGAATTTAGAACCTGACAAAGTATCTACATCATCAAATCTGGGTAGCATATAAGCATCCGCCGTCTTTCTCTCTGACAAGTACCACATTAGAAGAACACGAACCACCTGATCCTGTAGGACAAGGACAGACCCTCCTGGAGAAGTGGATGGGACAGATGTTGCTGAAAGAACGTCTTACTTTCCTGGATATTTTGGCATTTCATACAACATTTGAAAATCACATCTGCATTTGAAAAATTATTAAAAGCACAATTTGCATTTGATACTTAAGCCTTTCAAATGTAAACTTTTCTTCGGATTTTCAGTTTATTAGAGTAGATTTATGAAATTATTCTCAAATTGTCTAACCTTTAAATTCTTTACTACTGGCACATAGTACAATCAAGAAAGCCAAAAAGAAACAGAACAAACCATGCAACTTGAAATGGGAGGATTTTCAGCAGGAGTCATTTGAAAAGGTCAAGGATTTACTTGCAAGGCCTCCAGTATTAGCTTACTGCAGACAACTCCAAGCCAATCATAGTTCATAGATTCCAGCAGGTATAAACTAGACGCAGCGTTGTATCAGAAACGCGATTTGAAAATTAGAAGAGTGAATTGCCTATGCGATTAGAGGATTAAGACTGCTTGATGACCAAGGAAGAGATTTTAAGAGCAAGGTTATCAAAGAATTCTGCAAGACAGCCACATACATTTAAAAAAAATCAAGAACGACGCTATATCCCGATTAAGGCAATGGATCAGTCGAATGATTTAATCAGACTTTCATCAAAATGTTCAGACACCTTTGAGAGGGGAAATGAAAAATTAGATTGGAAGTCGCATGTACCATCTTCAATAGTACATGCTTATAATTCAGTTAAAAGCGAGGCTACTGGGCATTCACCATATTTTCTAACGTTCGGATGGAATGCATGCTTGTCAGTTGATGCATTGTTTAAGAAAAAGATACAAGGCACAAAGAACAGTAATCGGATAAGGATGACAGACTATGACATGCAATTTTTAATTTTTTTTTATATAAACGTACATGTATAAATTGTAAAGTATTTTTGTACTGCAAGGTGTCGTTAGTTAGAATCTGTATACATTTTTAGTTGACACCTCTCCTCTCCTTAGTACTTCTTTCTTATTTTTAACAAAACGTTACATTCTAAAATGAAATCCATCGGTTATTTGAGTAGTGCGACATAATGTACATGGCCTTTCTTTAAAAGGAATTCCAGACCATCTTCCAGTTTCTATGGGCAAATGATGTTTGTCGCAAAAAATTTCATCGACAGATTCAAATATTTTTCATAACAAAAGCTGCTTTTAAAAAGTCTATATACATTTTTCCCTTTGATGAATTTAACATTTCACGGAATCACTTCCGTATGAATTTGTCCTTTATTCTTTGTTCAAGATATTACAGTAATAATCCCCGTTAGTCCCACACGTATTCAATATGTTGTATACATCCGATCCAAGGATAATGATATTTCATTACAAGAAAATAGCGTACATATAAACTCATAGATATTTACTAATTTAGTTTTGTCTAGCATGAAGCCATTCTGGAATAAATGTCGATATACAAAGGAATCGGTCCATTTCATCATCTACTATTAATGATTGTGTAGAATTTTTAAAGTGCAAGATATGTTTGTAAAGCTTTAAAGGAATACTTTCTGACATCTGTAGTCTCATATCCCCTCATCTCATATCCAAAGTAATTCTCACTCGCTCTTTTCAATTTATGGTAGCTCATTACACCAAAATTTTATTTGATGGCTCGTTTACACACCTCCAAAAGATTGATTGTCGTTTACAGCCACACTCAACAATTTTTTCAGTTATCTGGTGGCGTCCAGTTTTTTTTTTTTTTATTGGTAGAAGTGAAAACCCTGATACAGTGTACCCGAGAGACCACCGCAAAATAAACTGGTTAACTTTCTTGCATATATCGGCTCGAGCAAGAATCGAACCAGCGCCGACCCGAGAGGCCTTGAGAGTTTCAGCGCGATGCTCTAACCACTCGGTCCTATCACATCATAAGAAGTATGATTTCACTATCGAAAGAGTGATACAAGCTCTCATTTATTTTTTTTATCATTATTATTTTTTGGATGATAAAAAAGGCGTTTTGTTTGCAAACAAGAGGTTTTCAAGTCAAACATTTTCCGTGATTTGATGTTTCATATAAATACCCAATAAAACATGTCCAAAGAGACTCAGATAGACGTTCTATTTTCTTTTAAATACTTATGAATTTCAAGCACTTTTTTTTTAAATCAAGAAATTAGTTTCCTTTCATTTATTTACCATTCATTACGAATTTACCATTCATGTAATTTCTACCAATTTTGATCAGTAACGGCATTTTTTCTCTGGTTTGATTCAAATATAAAAATTAGCGATATTTCTGAAATATATATATTTCCCCAAAATGACATGTTTCTTGAAGGTTTTAATCGTAGATTTAAAATAAAAAACCAAGTTACAACTTTCTTCAATATTTTCATATTTTGATCAAGATAAAAGGCTTACGGCGAGTTTGACCAGTCCAAAGGGGATGCTTACTCTTCCTAGGTACTGGTATTCCATAGGTCCGCGTTTGCCCTACTCATATTTTATTCTTTGTACGAGTTATGAGATTGATCACTGTTTGCTATCTTCACCTTTTTATTTAAAAAATTAGAACATTTAAACGAGTCTTCACCTCAGGTTTTGTTCGATATCTATATTATGCATCGAATCAAGTTTTGATTTTAAAATTTATTTACAAACAAAACACTATCATTCCGAAAAAATATTACCAAAATAAAAAAAAACCAAAAAACCAAAAAACAAACTGAGAGCTTGTATAACTCGATGGTGAAATGAGGCTTCATACGAGGTGCCTGAACAAGCCATTTAAATATAAATTTTAGTGTAATGAGCCACCTTGAAGATTGTTCATGTGGTCCCATCATCTAATGGGTCAACCTAATACTCTTTGAAACTTCGTGTCAACCCAAGCTATATACACCTTTAAAAACCTCCGGATTATCTACCAGACTGTCAGCTCAGGTAACATTACCTTAGCAGTTCTCCACCTGAATATAACTTGATGGTGTCAACCCCCCCAAAAAATCGATAGGATTTCTTTCATTACAAGTTCAATTGTGAAATTTACATTTCCAATATTTTTACCTTTCATATCTTTACCAATTGAAATGATAGCCATTTCCTCATGAATGTGAACGATGTACACATGAACCTTGATAATTATAGTATGACTACTTTAATGACTGGGAACATTCTGAAAGAAATGAAAGTAAAATGTAAATATATAAATTTAATTTTAGAAAATGCATGAGGGCATGAACAGCAAAGCTTCATGCCAGCATTAAAACTTCATAAAGCACATTATCTCTTCAGGAAGTAAGCTAGCGTAAAGCACCGCAGTTCATGCCCTCAACAACTTTCAAAAATCTTGAGTAATACCCAAGGAGGCCAGTCTTTTCTGTTTACGTCATCACACTGATGCTACCATTGGAATTTTATTGACAGCTATAAAAACTGTCATTTATATTTTGTATATAAATATGATATTGGAATATAGTCATGTTTGATGTGGTTTATATTCAAGATATGAATGATGCCACATTCATTGTATCATTCATCACATTTGAAGGTTTAAGGATCGTCTTGATCGTGATCGTGGTCTTTGCTGTCCAACAACTGCAATATTCTTATTCACATTTGGACTTTTCTCAACTATATCAGAGCTTAGTAGAGGAGAATTCATCAAATGCATGAGACTTTTGGCCGAGACATTAGGAGAGTATTTCTTTTCAGAAGGAGACACTTTCTGTCCTGAAGTTCCTTCAATATCTGAAAGTTCCGTTTTTCTGGTCTTTTTTCCTGATCTGAATACTGGAGATGTGCAGGCATTCCCTATATTTGTATGATGTTCAGAAACATCTGAAGCAGCCTTTTCATGACTTTGATTTTGTAACCAGAAAACTTCATCATTAGTATAGGAGAAATTCATGGATGATGTGCTACTCTGAGACATCCTAGAACTAGACTGTGAATCTGTCAAGTCTGTTGTGTCAAAGCCTTCACTGTGTCCACTTATAAATGAATTCAGGAAAGAATGTTTTTCATCAGTTATTTTGTTACGAAGGGTATATGAAGTTCTAAAACTACCTTGATCAGAATGTTTCGTAGTTCTTTTCCGTTTGCTGGGTGAGAATATGATTGACTTGTCTTCGGTTATATCAAGTCCTCTTTTTCTGCAGGTTATGTGTCCATCTTCTTGAGAAAGTGAAGCAAAAATAGTATCATTGTTAACTTCTGTCTCGCTGCTATGAACACTTTTATATCTGTTCTGTGTATCTTTAGAATCAATTCTTTTTGCCAAAAGTTTTGGAGACTGCATGCATTCATCTCCGCCCCTTTTTCTTCTTTGCCAGTGATTTAGAGAACTAGGTGTTCGAATTTTCCTTTGAATTTTAGGAGAGGGAGTTCCACATTTATCTGGTGATTTCTTTGAATTCATATCTCTGTTTTCATCATTTACAGATGTTTTTAAGGTATCACCAGTGTTATCCTCTACATCCGTGATTTTCACAGTTAGATTTTCTTCAGTACCTGCAGACTGATCAAGATTTGTAGCCTTCTGTCCTTTCACTGGCGTTTTACTTAAAATCAACCTTCGGGCCCCTAGAGTTGATTGTGATGGAGTTTTTCTGTCTTTTTTCTCCTTCCCTGCCTTTGCCTCAGGACTCTGTCCAAACAAAATAGCCCGTACTGATTTTCTAGTTGGAGTCACCAAAGATTTTGACCTTGTATTTTGACTGGGAGACTGTATAACTAGCTCATAGGGAGATTTTTTGGGTGTCTTGGTATACTTAAGATTTCTTTCATCATCTTTTCCTCCTGAAAATGGTACTTTAGGTGAATGTCTGACAATTTTTGATTGACTGTTTCTACAATTAGGACTCTCCTGAAACAAAGCCTTAGGAAAGCCTCTGGATACAAATGGAGACTTAGACCTTGTGTGTATACTGGGAGATTCGGCAACTACTTTCCTTGGAGTTCCTTTTCCTGGTGTCTTGAGCCCTGGTTTCTGAGGAGTTGGACTCCCCATCAATTGTGATAGCAAAAATGAAGAATTTCTGTCTGGTGACTTGAAAATACTAGACCGACTTGAAGGTTTTCTGAGAATGCTTGAATTGTGGCGGGTCCTGTCTGCAATATTTTCTACCAAATCAATATTGGTCTGGGTCATTGATCGAGATCTGATCAGGGCCCCTGCTGATGCTGAATAAAATGAACGCCTGACTTTATGAAGAGCACGCTTGTTCTGGGATGGACTGAGTAGTGATGGTTTCTCTACAACAACAATAGGAATCCATACATATATTTTGCATCAAATTATATATTTTGCATCAAATTATTTTTAGCAGTAAAATCATGTATGATGTGTCATTCATACCATAAAGAAATGATATTGTAAAAGTTGAATATCGATGCTTGTTTTTCAAAAATGAAATATTTCAAAACTTGATCTCTTAAAATAGAATGTTGACAAAAGTAAAAGTTTCCAGTGGGATTTGAACATGTTACATTAAAAGCATCAGAAAATATTCCATACTTCTTCAATATCAATAGGTACATATGTAGGAATCAGGGGCAGATCACTCTAATTACAATAACAAGGTGGAATTGAGGTGTATCGAGTCTCCTTTATGAAAACTTATTGCCTACCTCAAGACCTTTAACATTATAAATGACCATGTTCCTGGAATGACTTATGTAAGATAACAATTGAAACCATTGACATCTGATGTCAGATTTACCCAATTTCATGGGGGATTCCTCTACCACTTTCACTGTGGTTTTACTCTGTGATCGCCTCCTCTCCGCTTCTTGTCGTTTCCACAAGGCAGAGTTCTTCTGTTTGTGTGATGGGGTTTCAGCCACAAGGGTTTTCTTGACTGAGGACTTGAACCGTGGTGACAAAAGGTCTGTCAGATGAAAGCAAACATGATAATTATATAAATAATAGGTCCATATGACTTAATACTTCATACAAAATCTTAAAAATCTTATTCCGCGTGAAAACGAATGTTTACAGAGATATTGTGTTGAATAAAGTGCACCCCTAGGGTACATGATACAGCCCTCTGGATCACATGTACATGATGCATACCTAAGTTTGCATGCTTAAAGTCACAAGCTTTGACACGTCAATAGTAATTCCAAAATGAGACCAGAATGACCTACTCTTGGGTCATAACACACTTTCTCCTCAAGACTCATCAATTTACCAAGTTTGACAGTCTAAGGGCTCGGTGTTCAATGTATGATCCTGACATGATTTGTACTTGTTTAGCCATAAAATTCCAAAATGAGACAACAGTGACCTAAGTTTGGTTTGCAATGCCCTCCTTAATACAGTAACTGACCAAGTTTAATGGTTCTAGGCCTCACAGTATGCAAGATGTGACACAATTTGAGTATATACATTACCCATAAAATTCCAAAATCAGATAATAGTAAAATACTTTGAGTTCATGGCACCCCTCAAGATGCATCAACCAAGTTTAATGGTCCTAGGCCTCACAGTGTGCAAGATTTGATCTGGACACAATTTGAGAATGTATAGCCAAAAAATTCCACAAGGAGGCAAGTGACCTACTTTTGGGTTCTGATATCCCCCTTCCCTTTCTAAGATGCAACTGGTTAAGTTTGATGGTCTTAAGCCTCATAGTACTAAACATATCTAGACACAATTTATATATGTATAGCCAGACCATAAAATTCCAGAAGGAGGCTACAATGATGTACTTTTGGTTTGAACATCCCCCACCCTCCATGTATCAGCTAATCAGGTATGATAGTTCTCAACCTCGCACTGTGAAAGATATGACCCAGACACCAAAAAGAAAGCTAACAGATGGATGAGAAAGCACATTTGTGTATAATATGTACTTATTGCACGCATTTACTAAGCTGGCTGAATTTCAGTTTTGAAAGTACACACTGGCCATAAATTATAAAACAGACATGATTTGGACACAATTTGAGTATGTATAGCCATAAATACCAGAATGAGACCACAGTGACCTATTTTTGGATATTGCCACACCTTTCCTTCAAGGTGCATCAACTGACCAAGTTTGATAGTCCTAGGCTTTACAGTATGAAAGATGTGACACAGAAACAAAATACTGACAGACAGTCAAGTGTATTGTTATGTGTTTTTTGTACATATGTATAATACGTACATATTACATATTGTATGCATTCAATAGCTTCTGAATCTAATAGGTTGAATTTCATTTTCGAAAGCAAGAACTAGAAATGCTTGAATTACAGGACTTTTGGACCACAAGCATGTCAACACAAGCATGTCAAAGAATAATGTTATAAATGAACTTCCACAATAGCTGCAATTACAAACTAAAAAAATCTTCTCATTTCCCCTTAATGGCCCCATGAAATAATTGTGAATCAGGCCTACAAGCTTTGCATGTCATGAATCTTCCTCAATCTCTTATGTACAGCATCATGACTTATGACATGCTCTCAAGTCAAAGCAACCTTCTATTGTTCCTATACACCAGAATTGCACATAACTGGTTCTGTAATTCTAAGGTAATTGAAACTATAACATCACAGAGTAGGGCTGAAATGATCCACCAAAATACCGATACTGTTCAATATAAACTCTCGATTCAATGTTCAATTCATTGCCTCGATCTTCGGTTCAATATGAATTTTAATATCAGGTTCTTTAAAATACATCGGGCTTATCATTTTTATGTGCATGAGGGACAAAACGGTGTCTGTTAATGGTTATACTGTTGTTAGTCTCGAGGCTGACGAAAACAATAATGAACATAATCAGTTTAAACTACACAGCCAAGAGATATCTAACCATTCAGCAGTTTGGAAACATTTTGTGTATAAAATTGTGACTGTGAATCTTCATAATTGATTTTTTCTTCAATGTTATTATTGGTTTCTTCTGTAAAATGTATTGTATTGAAAATATTGAATCGTGGCAGAAGTATTGCATTAAGTATTGTATCGTGAAGGGGGCGTATTGTTTCAGTACTATTACAGAGTACGAAAATGTGTAATTCATTCAAGTATAAACTTAATAAAATGCTTTAAGCTTTCTTACCTACATCAAGAATAAAACATGCATATGTAAATATGAAATATTCTGTATGACTGATAGAAATGAAGTAAATGAAGATTGGTGCTGATTTTGAAAAACTTTTTCAAAATGTTTCTGGAAAATACTTTTTATGCAAGTTCATGTATGATATTAACAGGAAACATAAATTCCGCATTAAATGCAATTTGTGAATCTGAAATCAGTATGACTGTATGTATTTAATACATGTACAATGTATGTAGAGAAAATGATGACATACATTCACTCTTATAAGGCTCAAGTTTTCTTCCTTTGGGTGACTTGGTGGTCTCCATCACAGCCACTGATTGTCTTCTCTCTAGCTTTGTCTTACTCTTTGACTGCTTCACCAAATCTAAATTTCAGTAATAAAAACAATGAGGTTTACACTTCCTGACTTGGCTGATGTGTAACAGTGGAATCTGAAAACAGTTATACCATTCACAACAGTCACATCAACACTCCTGTTGTATGCATTCATTTTCAATCATCCCTTTTTAAATAGGACACCAGTCTAATATAACCAGTGACAAATCAAAGAAAAAATTTATTAACACTTGTTATTATCCAACATTTTTAATTATCCTATAAGGAACATCTAATCAAATTGCCTATGTGATGAGCTGAATTCTCTACCTCACTCACCGCTATTACTGGAAGTCGAGTTAGATAAAATTGTGAATATGCTGAAATTCTTAACAGTCTATATTTTTTTTTAACTTCTTATTGAAATATAAAAGGCCAATTGTTACCATTTTTGGTGTGAAGCATCTCTAGGTTTAGAGGAATATAAACTGTGAAAATCATTACCTTACCAGCCCTGGGGCCTAATGGTCAGGGCCAAATATACTTAAAAAGGCTGTAATTATATATCTGTCTGATCCTCTAATAAAAAGTACTACAAGTGTTTTGTTGATATTTGTCCATAACAACATTGGCAATGACTGGGCGTATGAATACAAGAACTACTTGCCTATGATAAATCGTCTCCTTCATCACTGTTCATCATGTTACCATGGACTATGTTACCAATAACACACAGAAAATAAACCCAAATGCGGGGTTTTTCAGCTATCGTTCATTTAACAATTGCAAATTTCACTTCACAACACCAAAAAACATTGCTGACTAGAACCGCTTCAAAGACTTCCATGCAGTTCCTCCTCGGAATTAGCAACGACTGTTAAACAAGTTAATGTTAATAAACTGAGTTATTCAAAGTTTCAATTTTACAAGATTTTGATTAAAGCAACATTTATAACTTTCAATGAAAATTTGTTTCAGAGTTGGATCATAAATTTTTTTTTTTTCAACATTGCACACTCTTTTTTTTTTCTTTGACATCACAGGCTTGTGGCTGTTCTATGAATTGCTACTCGCCCGAATGATCCGGCGGGAATTATGACAGAAAGTAAACAATGCACACATTAGCATTATGTTTTCAGAATGTAAATATAAGCAATGAATTGTCATTTTTTGAACGATGCAGTCTCATAACTATAACAGTGTGTGCATACAAATTTTCATAATGCGCTAATTGTGAAATTCATGGCTACTGGGCCAGGGGTTCAGTTTCTGGGGCAGGGCCAATATGGTCATATAGTGAAAATGTATTAAATCTTAGAAAATCTTCTTCTCTACTCCCAGAAAACTAAATGCACAATTATGATGTCCATGAAGCTCTCTACCTAAATTGTGAAATTCGTGGCTTCTGGGTCTGGTTCAGGCCCAAGGGCAGGGCCAATGTGGTGATAGAGTGAAAATTTATTAAATCTTAAAAAATCTTCTTCTCTACTTCTACATATATACTTAATGCATGATTATGATGTCCATGAACCTTTCTATTTAAATTATTAAATTCATAGCTCCTGAGTCTGGGGTTCAGGACATTGAACAGGGCCAGTATGGCAACATAAAATCATAAGGGAATGTTAAAATTATCTATATGCTTCAAACTTTCATTTTTCCCTCTTCTGTAATTTAATTGGAATTGTATGTATTTTGAAAGATCATAAACACATATCCCACAGTGCTTCCTATTTAGTATTACATATATTTATTATTAAATTTTTGTTTTCTTAAGAACCAAACACAGAAAGTAAGGTACATGATATGTCTAAAATGTATATCCAATCAATAATTTGTTAAAATGTTGCATCTTTTAATAACAACCTTGGTACATTACAATATGTATCTGATTGTTAACTAGCATAATATGATATTTATGAACTCAGTCAGAGTACATTATCCAATCTTTTACTTCCTTTACTTTTTGCCTTTGTTTAGAATGAATGTCTTTCTCAGAGAGAGAGAGAGAGAGAGAGAGAGAGAGAGAGAGAGAGAGAGAGAGAGAGAGAGAGAGAGGAATTTATTCAAACACTGTACCCCAAGGTCAGGTTGGGATGTAAGGGATATGTTAAAATCCTGATATAGAAAACTTGAATAAATGTTGTTTCACCCCCCCCCCCCCCCCAAAAAAAAAATTTATATAGAAATCAAATGACAGTTTGACAGTCAAGGCCTGTGGGACTCTTGTTTTAAAATAGTTTATCTTTAAACCTTGCTGAAAATTTTTCACCATACAACCAGTCTGGATTCCTAATACTTTTTATCATCTCAACTCAATTTTATCCAATAAATCTGACAGTCCTGTGATTTACATCACCTTTTCAATGAATATTACATGTAAATTTAAAAAAAAAACCAAACAAACAAACAAAAAAAAAAAACCCCACAGGAAATTTTAATATGTAGCTAATATCTAGTGCACCATTTCTGTACATTGATTAAGAAAATACAGAATGTACACTACATATTGGACTCATTTCCATCAAAAATGCTGTATACTGACTTGAATAAACATATAATAATGATGAATATATTGTCATTAATAACATCACAGTAGTATTAGCACAGTGTTCATCTGTTACGGATTAAGACCACTTGCTACAAACCAAACAATTACCTTTTTCCACAATGATGAAAACATATACTAAATTTATGTTTATACAAGTAAAATGAATATCCAATACATTGGAGGAAATTTTGTAATGTTATAAAGGGAGCGGCAATATATCACCATTTTTTAACATCATAGAAAATATACAGCTTCCTAATATTTTAGGAATTTAATAGTTACAAGTATAAATTACAACCACAAAAAGCCTAAAAACATACAACAACCCATGTACATAATTTTTTGTTTGTAGCAAGTGTCTTTAAAACAACATTAATGCAATAACAATAACAGTAAAACTGATGGATGTCCCCTGAACTGCATCTAACCAATGAATTACAGACCCTGAAGCATACTACTTCACCTTCAAAGCATTTTATTTCATCCTGTGCAGATTGTTCACCGTTCCGTGCAAACGGTTTAGCATTTCGTGCAGACCGTTCACCGTTCCATGCAAAGAATCGTTTTGTTCCATGCAAGATTCGTTTCGTTCCATGCAAGATTCGTTTCATTCCATGCAAAGTGTTTCATGTAAGAGTCATTCTGTGCTGGACACATTTCATGTGGTACAACCATTCAAGCCACCCCTACAAACTTACAGAGCATGCCATTCCAATAAATGCTGATATATTTTGGTTTTCTTTATTAAATATTCTTCTTAAATCATTTTATAAGAATTATTATTAAATCTAAATTTACTTCATCCCAAAAATGACCTAAAATCTAATACTATATTTTGCTGAATATAATATGCACTTGAGTATAATATACAACTCCCCCGCCCCCCTCCCTCCCTTATTTTTGGCCTGAAAATTGTGTGCAGTATGCAGCAAAAATTTTGACGAAGCGGTAAATTGTGGTAATTTTCATTGAATATTTTTGTGGAAATAATGAATTCTAAACAAAGAATAAGAATTTGCAATCTCTGGAACTATAGTTTTGAGGTAGCAGTCATCTGCGGTAATCTTCACTGCATGCCTTCGCGGGAAATACATGGGTAACACATCTTGTAAATTTCAGCAAACTACGAGATTTTGTAGTGTTAAAGTTTTACCGGACTCAATATTTTCTCTGTTGAAACTTACTTAAAATCAATTAAACAGTCGACATTATAAAAATAAAATTTTAAACTAGTGTTTAATTTGTTGTAATCAACACAAGTACCGTATGTGATGTACATAGGTGCAATTTATCTACCCTCTCATTAATTATAAAAATGATTATGATCAAAGACATTAATAGGTGCTATAAATATTGATTGCTCTGCCTGTAAAAACAATGCTTAAGAGAAATAAAAAGTTGCATAAGAATGGGTAATGTATACCCTGATACCAGTTATTTTGACAAAAAATATAAATACCAGGTCGTGAAAATTGGGCAGCATATCAATTTATGTCTGAGACATTCTGCACAATTTTTTTTCCACTTAATAAAATGTGTGAGACAAAAAATACTCTACAGTATTTCTTTACCCTGAGGGGATATCTGCCAAAATCAAGGTACAAGTGCAGTGTACACATCAATGGCTTTGTAAAACGTGTGGTGGTCGCCATCCCGTCTCATTATTTCTTTTAAAATTGTTATTTCAAAATCTCACATTAGCATTTCATCAAAAAATCTTAATAAACATTAATTATAGAAAACTAACTTTTTGGTGGTAAATCATTGTCTAACCTATCATTGTTTATTTTAGCATGTGACATGGAATTGAATGGTGGCATACAAGGTGCAGTATGAATTTTAATCTTCTGTTTCAAAATAATTCAATGTGTACATATTTTAAGTGCCACATTTTGTACAATTTTATGTTTCTGTAGCAATTTTCTTGAGATAGATTTTTTCCACTTTTAAAGAGGTGAACAGTGTGAATGAAGGCGAGGTCTCTGAGTGAAACATTATAATGCCGAGTTTCACCAGAAAAAAATGTCAAAACAAAACAATACCATAATGAGCAGGTATAATATTAATTTTAAAAAAAACATTTTTTTTTAACCATTACCATTTTCTCCAAGTTTATTATTTTTATTTATTTATTTTTCTTTTTTAATTGATTAATGACACTGTAAAGACCCAAATATCAAAGCGTGCAGGCCACGCCTACTATTTCATCTCGACCATCAGAAGCATTTCGTGCAAACCGTTCAGAGTTCCGTGCAAGAATCATTTTGTTCCGTGCAGACTGTTCAGCGTTCTGTGCAAACTGTTCAGCATTCCATGCAAGAATCGTTTCATTCCGTGCAAGTAGTAGTACGCTTCAGGGTTTGTAATTCATATGACAAATGACTCGCATAATGATCAATAACGGTTCAAATATTGTTGAAATGAAGTTTTTTCACACACATACATATGTGTGTGTGTGTGTATGTGTGTGTGTGTTACAAAATTATCTTAAGTGACCTTTGTCTGAAAGCTATTTGCTTATTTTTTATTTGTGTGATATATTATCAATACTTGTTCAAAAACTGTTGAAATAAACAACTTTTTTCTCCTACAAAGTAAATGTTCTGAAAATGACCTTGAGAGACCCTTGGTCCAAAAGATTAATAACTGTTGAAATACTGGAAATGAATTTTTTTTCATATATAAGGTATATTCTGAGTGATCTTGACCTTTACAAAATGACCTTGAGTGACCTTTGTCTGAAAGGCATTTGCCTGTTACTTATTTTTGTGATATATGATCAATACCTGTTCAAAAACCATTGAAATAAAGAACTGTATATGTTGTGTATGACAACATTTTCAAACCGACTTTGGTCCAAAATTCCTGTTTCAAGGAATATCTTTTATAAATTATGATCAATTTCTGATGAAAGGTATGAGATATGAGCTCAGAAGGACAGATATGACAGTGACTACATGCTCCCCTGAAAATGTTTGCCTAGTTGTGTGGCAACAAAAAATTTCAGGCAGTAGTAGTATGTGCATACAAATCAAACAGACTTCAGAGTCAAATTTTACCCACCAAAAAAAAAAAAAAATTATATACATTTATATTCAATATATACACAGTTTGTCTGCGCTAGATGTCCCTGTAAAGAAGATTATTTTTAAAGATTGCATCATTTTCATTGATCCCATCCCATCCGGCCCTTGGGATGCAGTGACCATGAAAATCTTAATTTTAGTTCCCCTTACCATAACAATATATATCCATACCAAATTTGATGAAAAATTTAATTACAAAGAAGATGATTATATTCAAGTGTCAATGCATGACAGTCAACAGCGGACAACTACTATCATGACAGGTCACCTCAAAGTTTTGTTAATAATTTAACTATACTGAACAAATGTTTAATTTGGTTACATTTAACATGAAAGGTATTAAAAAGGCAAGCATGCCGAGAAAGAGGATAATTTCTGAATACTCATGCTCACTTTGTTTAAATGCCCCTGTAATACCAGCAGACCCTAGAGTTTTATTCCTTAATCAATTTTCTTACCTCGCTTGGATTTTCTTCTTTTTCTGGAAGATGACTTTTCCTGAAAGGAATGATAATACAATTAAAAGGTTTAAAAATATGGCCACAATTATCAACATAAACATGTGTTGTAAGCCCCACCTGCTCAAGTTTGAATCAGTGTTTCTTTTTAATGTATAAACATTTAAACTGTAACAAAAACTACATTCATAATTATCCCCCCATCTACAAAAAATTTATCAATCCCCCTCCCACCCAACCCCCTAAAATCTCTCTTGCACCAACATAAACATTAGCAGAAATTGCATTTCCAACATTTCATTTCTGAAAATACACAAGGGCATGGACACCAATGCTTCATGACAGCATACTGCTTGTCATGAAGCACTGCAGTTCATGCCCTCATGTATTTTCAGAAATGACATTTATTTCTAAACCTTTTCCAGCACTCTTGCCTGTCTATCTTTGGAGAAAATATTTTTCATAGACCTCTTGGTTTGTCTGTTTATTTCCTGTCACAGTTTTAAAGCCAAAACCTCTTTTTCATATGATGATATAAGAAAATATGTCACAGCTTGATAATGGTCGATACTACCTTCAGTAAAGTTCTACAATTTATGGCATAAGATCCTACATGAGCTTGTGATGGGCATAATTTATACCATTTCTGGTACTCTTGTTGGTCTTGTCTGATTGTCACAGAGTTCATGAACACAGTTTTTCTTACAGTAAGTGCTAATGCAAGAATCTTGGGCTTTCTCTCTTTTTTCCTTCATAAAACTGAATGGCATATCTTCTGCACTAAGAAATGGACTTCTTGAGTTTAAGAGATATTTTTTAATGTAGATTCTGTTGCAGCTTAAATTAGAAGCTTGTTTTTTGTTTTGTTTATGGGTAGATTTTTTAGCATACATACAAAAATTTATAAAAATGTTTTTAAATAAGGAATTCATTTACTATGAAATTGATTAACAAACAGCAAAAATTCCACAATTTCAAAGGATCTTCATGATGGTGCAAAATATTTTAATGAATAACCTATAATAAGCTGTCTATTAAAGGTATTTATCATTAAATATCATGTACAACATGCAAAATTTTTTGTCTACTCTGCCATGTTTGTTATCACGAGATCTTGTAAGTTGATCTACTGATAAACCAAATACATTGACAATCGGAGCAAAAATGTATTCATTCTACATGAACCCAGAGCCATTCAGACAAAGAAATGAAAATCATATGGTGGTAGAAAAAAATTACACTCTGCTGTTCGTTTTTAAACTTGATATCAAATTGAAACCTTTCCAATACAGCTTTCCCCTCCATACTCATACACTGATGTAAACACTACCTTATATAGGCATATACAGATAACCAGACAACTTGAAGTTCAGCTTCAATACATCAAACATGGCACACAATATGAATTGAGAAATCGGAATACATCAATATTGTTAAAAATGGTATAACAGTCTCACAAATTGCAAGTTGCAAATTATTTACTGACTAAGAAATATATAATATCATTTTTGTTTAGTTAAGAAAACCAGAAAATGTTTAGAATGATAAAAAATGTAGGACTGAATCACTCACACATCTGCAACATTACAGAGATCCTAATGAGTTTTGCCCCCCCCCCCCCCCCCCCTAAAATAAAATAAAATGAATAAATAAATTCTTTTTTAAAAATTGGAGAGGGCTACATTTTTGCAGCTACATGTAGTAGTATCTGCAACCATCATTAAGCTATGACATACTTTTTTTCAATAAGAGGTCCTAGCTTAAAAATTGTGGCAGGAGGTAGGTAGTACTGTGTACAAAATACATGTAGTTCTCAAAAAATTGACAAAGTTCAACAACCTTCAATATTTTCAAACATCAAAGAAAAATTAGAAAATCTTTGCAATACACAATTTTCAAGTTGTTTACAAAAGCCTTAGCTTCAATAGTGTGAAAGGAGTAAAACTCACTTTGTAATATTTCCTAAAATCTGACTAAGTTCAACAACCTATAATTTTCTGGAAAAAATGAAGCAAATCAAAATCCTTGCCATAAGCACATCTTTAATACCCATATAAACACTCTGTAAAACGAGAATGTCCTCACTTGAAAATTGGGAGGAGTAAAACAGACAAATCATGTACTCTCCATGCAACATGCAGGAGGTGAAATGGATCAAAATTGCAACATCATCCAGAGTGACCCACAATGAAGCTACAAAGCAAGTTTTTGCTTGATACGCAACAGAAACAGAAAACCCCAAGTGGATGTACAGACATCACTGTACCATAATAAGTCTCGTCTAATAATGGTTGTATATAAACTAAAATGGTTCTAACAGTACCATTGGGACAGTTTTTGCCTTGTATAACTATTGGTGCACACAAAACTGCAAATTCAAAATTTTTTAAAACTTAACACCATATTCTTTCTAAATAACCTTTGATGTAGCTTTGTAATTCTAGAATACACTTATTGCAAAATTATTGTTCATGCCAAAAATAATCCCAATTCTTATATCCTCAAAGTATTCTAAAATAATCTTATATCCTCAAAGTATTCTATGAAGGTTGTTTGATATCTAATGTGTATTGTACGGTATCTCAAAAGCATTCGACTCAAATAGTGAAATGAACATTACATTCCTTCAGAGTATTCTCCGCAGTTTGAAATACATAACTTCAATCTCTGAATCCATTTCTGAAATGTGTCACATGGTACGCTGATTTAAGTAGATCTCTGAGGCACTGACTGATGGCTGAGCCAAGGGCTTGTCGGGACTTGTAATGATGACCAGATAAGAACTTTTTAAGGTTTGGTAAAAGGAAAAAGTAGCATAGGGCTAGATCTGGAGAATATGGTGGGTGTGGCAAGATGGTAACCTTCTCAGACTTCAAAAATTGCTTCACAAGATCACTTGTATGTTATGGAGCATTATCATGAATTAGACGAACATGCTTAAATCCTGACAGGGTGTCGTTTATGATAATATTTCTTGGGCTTTTTTAGTATAACACCTCGGTAATACTGACCTGTAACACTTTTGCTCTTCGGAACCGGAATTTGTACGGCTATACCATCACATGAGAAGAGTATGCAATAAAGAACCTTCTTTGTGTTTATGGTTCTTTTGGCAACTACAAGCCTTCAACCATGTTTAGTTAACCATATTTTGTTTCCAATTTTTCTTACTAGTTCAAAATAGTGAACCCACGTTTCATCACCAGTTTGCAAATTGTCTTTGATTAAATTTGGGAAGCATTTTGAGGAATTGATTAATGGTTTGTACTCGTACCCGTTTTTGGTCATCTGTCAATATATGCGGTATCCATCTGGCCAAAATCTTTCGTACTTTCAAAATACGCTTCAAAATTAAATGCACCCACAATAGTGCTATGCCAACAGCTTTGGCAATACCATATACTGTGTACCTCCCATCACTTTCAATTACTTCCCTGACTTTTGAGACATTTGCCTTGCCTGTTAGTCATAGGTTGGTCAGATTTAGCTGCATCTTTGATGGACTCTGTGTCAATCAGAAATTTCTTTCTCCACCTATGAACTGTTTCATAAGATACCTTATCAGATCCATACACTTCCCCCAATTCAGTAAAAATCTGCATCACCAAATGACCAAGTTTTGTGCAAACTATAATATAAGCTCTAATTTCTTCGATATTCTCAACCTGTTTCCAACCATTTTTACAACAGTGGTCAACAACTGGCTCTATTGAAATGACTATAAGTTTAAAACTATGTGGAGCTGAAGGCTCGTGTTCATACCATTGGAAAGGTATTGAATAGAGCTATTCAAGAGTATCATCATCCACGAAATTGTGCCAAGTGTTATAGCACTGTGGTACAATACAGATTACATATCAAACAGCCCTCGTAAATTCCTCAACACACCTTTTAATCAAATGACACTTATGTGATGATTTTGCAGTGCGATGGTAACCAATGAAAATGTAATTGCATTAAACACCTATATATAGCCATAGACAAATATTATACAATGTCACTTGATATAAACTAAGGAAAGACCTAAATTTCTATCTTTTACCAGTCACTGAAGCACAACATGTAGTATCTACACACTAGGTGGGAATATGCATCTTGAGATACATGCATGGATCAATCTTAATATGTATTCTTAATTATTTTGAGCATGAAGACGCACTTTCTAGTGAAAATCTCACTTGTATTAAACATGTGATAAAATGACAAAGGATCTAAATTCATTAAACAGAACATCTGTTGCCATGATAAAGTTTTGCTGATATATATCACATATGATAAGCTGGGAAAAAACCATAAGTACCAAAATGTGTCATATCAGTAAGATTGCTCTTAACGAATTTCAATTGCAATATTAAAGATGAAAAAAGATTTAAACACTGCCCTTAACTATTTGTATACAGACATACAATGAACAGATCATGATTGCATTATACCCCCCCCCCCCCCCCCCCCCCCCCCCCCCCCCCCAAAACGAAACATTACCTTGATTTTTGTCGTGTTAACAAAAATTTGCCGTTTAGAACCAATGTCTGACAGACTTGGGTGATGCATCATTCTTTTCGCCCTGTAATACAAGTACACTGTACCTGTATCAATTGTTCAAGACAATTACTGCTGACCTTTTCAACAGAAATTTATTCAGAAAATAAAATTCATACAAAAAGCACAATACATATAATTATATACTGACTCGAAAGAAAAGTACTATAAACATCAATGAAACTGAATTTCTTTGCTGAAAATGAAACCCCACAAACAATGGACCATTAGAAATGACCATGTGCAATGCTTACCTGGGTTTACTAGCTGGTACATCATTAGATTTAGGCACTACCTCAGAAGTTGACGGAGGCTTTAATGAAGGTGAAGGTACACTGTTCTCTGCCTCCTTCTCCTGGAATGATTTGTTAAACACTGATTGGTCAGCACTGTTGTCAGGAGACAGAATGGCTTCCAAAGCAACAGGAAGTGGCTGCATCAGTTCATCGTACACATTACCAAGTGTTTGTGGTAAAGTGTGAATGTAGCTACAATCATAGTAGAACATGCAAAGAAGGAGTTCATCAATCATCTAGAAAAAAACCTCCAATTTCAAGCACCTGATCAATTTCATGTCCATCACATGTATCAGGGTTGATCCAAAAGTTCATGGACATATTGGTGATGAAGTAGTAACATAAAATATATATAGGTATGAACTAGAGACTTTTTCTAATATAAGTAGAAAGTTTTATAAGTTTGATAAACACATAAAATAGCATTCATAATTTTGTTTCATATTCATTAAACTTATCTCAATTTGTGACATACAGATACAGCATATGTATATTTTGTTCTCAAGGTCAAAAAACCCCATTTATTTTAACCTTACTTGTCAACAAGGCTATGATCCATGAAGTCAGACAGGGACTTGGGATCTGTAGTGAAACTGAGTGTCCTCAACAGGGTAACAACCTGTAATAAAGTCCTCAACAAGGTAACAACCTGTAATAAAGTCCTCAACAGGGTAACAACTTGTAATAAAGTCCTCAACAGGGTAACAACCTGTAATAAAGTCCTCAACAGGGTAACAACCTGTAATAAAGACCTCAATAGGGTAACAACCTGTAATAAAGTCCTCAACAGGGTAACAACCTGTAATAAAGTCCTCAACAGGGTAACAACCTGTAATAAAGTCCTCAACAGGGTAACAATCTGTAATAAAGACCTCAACAGGGTGACAACTTGTAATAAAGTCCTCAACAGGGTAACAACCTGTAATAAAATCCTCAACAGGGTAACAACCTGTAATAAAGACCTCAACAGGGTAACAACCTGTAATAAAGGCCTCAACAGGGTAACAACCTGTAATAAAGTCCTCAACAGGGTAACAACCTGTAATAAAGTCCTCAACAGGGTAACAACCTGTAATAAAGTCCTCAACAGGGTAACAACCTGTAATAAAGTCCTCAACAGGGTAACAACCTGTAATAAAGTCCTCAACAGAGTAACAATCTGTAATAAAGACCTCAACAGGGTAACAACCTGTAATAAAATCCTCAACAGGGTAACAACCTGTAATAAAGTCCTCAACAGGGTAACAACCTGTAATAAAGTCCTCAACAGGGTAACAACCTGTAATAAAGACCTCAACAGAGTAACAATCTGTAATAAAGACCTCAACAGGGTAACAACCTGTAATAAAGTCCTCAACAGGGTAACAACCTGTAATAAAGTCCTCAACAGAGTAACAATCTGTAATAAAGACCTCAACAGGGTAACAACCTGTAATAAAGTCCTTAACAGAGTAACAATCTGTAATAAAGTCCTCAACAGGGTAACAATCTGTAATAAAGACCTCAACAGAGTAACAATCTGTAATAAAGACCTCAACAGGGTAACAACCTGTAATAAAGTCCTCAACAGGGTAACAACCTGTAATAAAGTCCTCAACAGAGTAACAATCTGTAATAAAGACCTCAACAGGGCAACAACCTGTAATAAAGTCCTTAACAGGGTAACAACCTGTAATAAAATCCTCAACAGGGTAACAACCTGTAATAAAGACCTCAACAGGGCAACAACCTGTAATAAAGACCTCAACAGAGTAACAATCTGTAATAAAGACCTCAACAGGGTAACAACCTGTAATAAAATCCTCAACAGGGTAACAACCTGTAATAAAGTCCTTAACAGGGTAACAACCTGTAATAAAATCCTCAACAGGGTAACAACCTGTAATAAAGACCTCAACAAGGTAACAACCTGTAATAAAGTCCTTAACAGGGTAACAACCTGTAATAAAGTCCTCAACAGGGTAACAACCTGTAATAAAGTCCTCAACAGGGTAACAACCTGTAATAAAGTCCTTAACAGAGTAACAACCTGTAATAAAGTCCTCAACAGGGTAACAACCTGTAATAAAATCCTCAACAGGGTAACAACCTGTAATAAAGTCCTTAACAGGGTAACAACCTGTAATAAAATCCTCAACAGGGTAACAACCTGTAATAAAGACCTCAACAGGGTAACAACCTGTAATAAAGCCTTTTTTGAAATAAACGAGATTGAAGAGTAAACAATCAAAAACTTAGTCCTACAATTTTTTTTTTAAAAATCCTATTTAACACATATGTCCTGTAATTTGCTCCTATTAAATCTCAATAGGAATGGAACCCCAATCTGGCTTAGGCATCTTGAAAAAATCTCAAAATTAAGTTAGAGTTTCTTTTACTTGAGCAGACATCCCAGACTCAAGTCTAAGTTTCAACTTAAGGTATTCAATGAACAGTAAAACTTCTCTACACTAGTCAGGTGCCAGACTGTATGAAACAGCTGGATTAGAGATGTTGCAGGTTTACCAAGAATTTGGCATTTAGTGATGGTGTAGGCCAGAAACAATTAATAGTTTCTCAGGCATCCATTGAAAAGGTTCTGCATGGAATTTTTCTTTCAATTTTACGTCAATGAAGTAACTCTTATGTTAGAGATTTTTATGTAAAACTTTCAGATGAATAGAATTGTTATTGTATTTTTGATCAAATAATCATTGAATGCATACTCATTTATGTGCAACTATTTAAGAATAATAGTACACACTTAATAGTAAGTAATGTGAAGATGCTTTATATAAATTCCATTTCTTATTCTATATAAACTATAAACTTGAGAAAGAATAGGTAATTCATGTTATAATCAACATAAAAAGGAAAGATAACTCATGCTACAACCAATAACAAAAAAAATTCCTGTTGCCTCATAAAATATTTTTTTTATTTTTTTGCCTCAGAAACTATTTTTTTTGGCCTCATCTCTGTTCTCAAAAGATATGTCTTCTTTGCACCATGTTATTGTAAAGAAAACAAAAGTTGATATAAAAACCAATTTTGGAGAAAACAATTTTTAATATGATGAATAAGTAAAATTCATTTGTTAAATAACAAGGCAATTTTCATACACCAAATTCATAATGAAGATTCTTGGTAATCGTCTTAAAAATATTCAGTAAGATATTTGAAGAAAAATTTATGTACAGCGAAAAATCGGCAAACATTAACATTGGACACCCGGATTATAATTACACCCATCCATATAAAAGAGGCTCACAGGCCTTAAGGTTATTCAAGTATCATCGTCCACACATAGACCTGTCGGAGAGTCATATTTGCATTTTAACCTCATTCTGGAGTCTTTCGTTCACAGCTTTATGATCTTTCTAAATATGAATACAATTCCCATTCAATTACAATAAAAGGGAAGATGAAATTTGAAGCATTTAAATCAGCAGCCCATTCCTTGACTAAGGTGCAATGAATTTCCCATTTGGTAAAGGGCTTCATGGACATAATAACCATGCAACCCCTATGGCCCCAGAGGAATAGGAGCCCTGAAATTTACAATTTGTCACCCTTGTTCCAAAGATGCTTCATACAAAATTTTGGAGGAATCAATGAGTTATCAAGGAGTTAAAAATGTTCAATTGTTAACACTTTTTGTCACTGATCATTATGGCCCAACCCTCATACTAAAATCTCTACCTTGGGATCACAATTTACAATTTTGATACAGGGCTACCTGCTCATTCTAAATATCCATTTAGTTTCAATAGCATTAAAGACAATGTTTTCTAAATGTTTTACCTGCCCTGGGGTCAGAACCTCTACCCCGGGGATCATGAAATTTACAATTTTGGTATATGCCCCTTCCTGCTCTACATTACTGGTTTTTCTTACAAATGTGAAGTTCTGGAGAAGAAGATTTTTGAAAATAAGTCACTTTTTCGCTGTTTTGTCCCAGCCCCTATGGCCCCAGAGGGCTGGAGTCTTGAAAGTTACAATTTATGTCTGCCTTGTCCTTAAGATATTTCACATCAAATTTGAAAAGAATTGGAATGATAGCTATCAAGAAGTTAAAAATGTTCAATTGTTAACACACGACTTATTTACATAAAAAGAAATAAAGAAGAGACCTTGGGCTGAAGTTGCTTATCCTAACAAGTTCATACATGTACCCTCCTCTTGTTAGATAATATCCCCTCAAGACTAGTTACTTTACAAAGGCTATAATAAATAAATTGAAATTGCAGACGAAAAATGCTGATAAGAATATAACTGCTTGTTTATAGAAGTTGTATCTTCTGTTCATGCATGATATAACAATTATACGGTATCAACTCTCCATTTTCAATAATGTCTAACAATTCAAAGGTTCAACGTAATATGTAGAAAGGTTATTGGAATTCTTAACAAGATTCAATTCCTAATGAATGCTACCTAGCCTTGGTTTCTTCATAAAATAACCTGTTATTTTTGTCACAATGCATACGCTACTTTCGTTTTGCTTAATTGGGAATTGAGATCGAGATTACCAAAAAAAAAATGGAAATAGTCTCTGTGTTTTTGGAATAGGAACCGAACCGTGACAATGCGCAATCCAATTTAGTATTTATCTGTTTCTACTGATCTGAAATAAGGATTCTTGGTGAAACTATGAGACTGAATATATAAAAGAAAACCAAATTTGAGCAGGTTATTTTGTAAATACTTAATATCGTGTGACACAAATTTCGCAGGTAAATCTGTTTCGTAGTAAATCCATCCACGAATAATGAACTTTTCTTGCCAAACAATCGTTATTTAAATATTGAACAAAGAAACAATAATAAACAATGACATCAACAACGGAAATGGTATTGTGCCTTTCAAATATCAATTAAATTCAATGTTTCAAAGTCATGAATTGGAAGAAACTATTTGATTTTGTCCAGTGAGATCGGAAAGGCAGGGTTAAGGCAAAATTTTGCATGATCATTAGAAGGCTCTCGAGAAAGCTTGACGCCTTAAAAATTGAAGAACAAACTTTGATCAGAAAATTGGAAACTTGAACCTCTGGTTTAGGTGAATTATGAATAAACTTTAACATGTTTAAGAGGCACAGAATATAGAAAATGTATATGTACGTCATTCAGTGTGTCATCTTCTGTCACAGACTGGTCACACTGCTGCAGGACAGAGAGAATTTCAAATCTCAGCACTGTTTGTAACTGCAGTCTGCAAAAATATAGCAAATAGTTTACTTTAATAATGCTTCATTATTTGTTAGTTTTTGGACCAACAACAAAAAGGAAAAAAATCTGTCATACAGAAAATGTTTACAGCATAATCATAAAGAACAGTTTCAGTTCTACATTTCAGTAACATTGTTTCCAAGGTTTTTGTCTTACTCTGTCTGTTTCTGAGTTCTGCTATCCTCTCTCTGATGCCTCTCCCTCAAAGACCCAACAGGACAAATAACACTTCTCTCCAAAAGCTCAACACATCTCTCCTACAGAAACATAAAATTCAATAAGTGGCCCATGGGCCACATTGCTCATCTGAGTCACCTTGGCCCATATTTAAGAATTTTCCCTATATCTATACATGTAAAACTTTGACACCCTACTGTGGCCCCACCCTACCCCATTGGGCCAAGATTTCAACAAATTCAATCTACACTACATCAGAAAGTTGCCATGTAAACTTGAATTTTTCTGGCTCACTGGTTCTTGAAAAGATTTTTACAGATTTTTCCCTATATTTTCTCATGTAAAAATCTGATCTATCATGGCTCCATCCTACCCTTGGGGGCCTTAATTTTATCACACTTGAATCTGCATTATATCAGGAAGCTTCTATTTAAATTTGAACTTTTCTGGCCAAGTGGTTATCGAGATTTTTTAAATGACCCACCCTATTTTTGCATTTTTGTGATTATCTCTCCTTTGAAGGGGGCATGGCCCTTCATTAGAACAAACTTGAATCCCTTCACCCAAGGAAGATTTGTACCAAGTTTGATTGAAATTGGTCAAGTGGTTCTGGAGATGATTTTTAAAATTTGTCAGTATTTTTATGCTATTTTGCTATTATCTCTCTTTTGAAAAGGATGTTGCTCTTCAATTGAACAAACTTGAATACCCTTCACCTAAGGATGCTTTCTGCCAAATTTGGTTGAAATTGGCCAGTGGTTCTGGAAAAGAGGTCGAAAATGTGAAAAGGTTACAGACAGATGGACAACAGACAATGGGTGATCAGAAAAACTCACAAGCTTTCAGCTCGGGTGAGCTAAAAAGTAATTTCAGTACATTGTATCTTATACAAAAAAAGAATTGCATATGAATTTTCATTGTGGATTTTACCATCACAAAGCATAATGCATATATACAAGATTTTTTATTTCCACTTCATTAACATGGTAAATAGGATTTTATTCAATAAGTTTTTGAATTTGGGTTTTGATTGTATACATATATTTAGAAAATAATTAAAGCTGTAGTGTTATGATTTAATGCTCTGAAGAGGAACGGTGTACTATACATACCTTCATGATTTTCCTTGCTATAGGAAACAATTTTTAGTTTAGTTATTTTGTAATCACTACCTGAGGTTTTTCCACTTGTTGATCCTTCAGATAATGTAGTGGTATCATCACTAAGTTCTGTGCAGAAAGGTAGACACTCTCGCATCCTCCCAACAGCATCTCACTGTATGACTGAATGAGGTATTGCACAATTTCCTCTTCTGAGGCAAATTCTATAAATTTCAGATATGTGAATGGATAAAAATTGTACCGTACAATAATGCCATTCATAATTAGATATAATTGAAATAGCAAGCATCACAAAAGGGTCTTGCTTTGTGGCATCATTTGCTAAGTAATCTCAGCAAGATTTGTTGAGGCTGGATGCCTCTTTAGAAGAGGTGTCAGTCCAAATATCCAGCCTCAACAAATCTCACGGAGATTAAAGTTCAAGATTCATACTCTACAAGAGGCCCACGGGCCTTATGGAGCACTTGAATATGAATGAAAGGCTTTACATAATATATGCTATATTAACACTATATTACTATTTGGACCTACCCTAGAGTCAGAGTTGTGAAATTTCAATTTTGATATATCAATTTTGATATATCCTTTTCTGCTTCTCCAACATGTGCTCAGATTTTATATAGTATCATCAGAATTAAAGAACCCTTCCCCTGGGATCATGAATTTACAATTTTGGCAGAGGCCTAGTCTAAAGCTCATTAAAAATATTATTTAGTTTCAATTTAGAATTAATATCATTGTATTACAGGAGATGTTATTTAAATGTTTTACACATAAATATTATTTACCAAGTTTCACCCCACCCTGGAGTCAGAACCTGTACCTACCTGGGGATCAGGAAATTGTAAATTTCCTGCTCTATGTGCATTAATTTATCTTACAGATGTGCAGTTGTAAAGAAGATTTTTGGAAAGTGGCCAATTTTTGGCAGTTTTTTTCCCACTCCTAAGGCCCCAGGAGTACAGGTGTCCTGAAATTTAAAATTTATGTCCCCCTTTTCCTAAATAGACTTGGTATCAAATCTGAAAAGAATTGGTAGCAAGAAGTTAACGCATGATGGATGACTGATGGCAGATGCAGAACAATAGCAACAGGTCACCTGAGTAACTCAGGTGATCTAAAAATAGGTCAAGAAAGTCCATACTCAAACCTGATCTGTAACCCATTGACATAAAATCTTCAATTCAAAAACCAAACTTGATCAGATCTGTAACCTATTGATATTCATGTGCTGAAAACTGTCAAATCCCTGAATTTCATTCAATAGCCCCAGGGATAGCCAAAAAGTCCCAAAAAAAACTGTCAATGCCTGGATTACTTAATCTTGCGTATATTCAAGATTCAAAGTACAGTCAAACTTCGTTATTTCAACCTCAGTGGACTGAGAAAAAAATTTGAGATATCTGAGGCCAGGTTCAAGATGCCGAGGTTAAAATACACACAGACGATGTAGTTGAGACTTCCAACTCACATTGATATATCCATACTATTTGAGATACTGATGTTCAAGATACCTAAGTTTCACTGTATATGGAATACAAGATGTGTTTGTGAGACATTGGAGCTCCCAAATATCAACAAAGTGGAACTGTAAGACATTGTAGTTGAAATGTTTGTAGCAATACTGAGAATGTGAAGTAATTTTCATTTTGTTCACATTTTATAAGCAATGCCTTATGGTTTAATAGGTATGGCTTATATTTGAATTTTCTAAAAGTAGGTCAAAGATCAATGTAAAGGTCACCAGGTCATGGACTTTGGTACCAATGGAAAGGTCTTGCCACAAGGAATACATATGTCAAATATAAAAACAGTATATCTGTCTGTGGCAAAAAAACTTTAACCTTGGTCATATCTTTTACTCTAAAAGAGGTAAAACTTTCATACATGGTGTTTGTATTCCTTGTGGCAAGACCTTTCCATTGACACCAAAATCTTTGACCTGATGACCTTCACCTACTTATAGAAAATTTGAATAAAAGCCATATCTTTCAAATCATAAGAGGTACTGCTTTTATATTTAGCATGTGAATTTTTTGTGAGAAGACCTTTCCAATGATCTCAGATTTGTTGAAATTGTGACCTTGACACTGACCATGATTTTGGAAAGTTCAAAAAAAAAATTATCCTTGGTCATATCTTTACACCATAAGAGGTAGACTTTTCATATTTGGTATATCCTTTCCTTGTGACAAGAATTTTCCATTAACACCAAAATCTTTGACTTGGTGATCTTTACACTGACCTTTGACCCACTTTTAGAAAATTCAAATATAAGCCATATCTTTCAAATTGTATGAGGTATTGCTTTTATATTTAGCATGTGCACTTCTTGTGAGAAGACGTTTCCAATGATGCCATGTTTGTTGACCTTGTGATATTGACTATGATGTTTTTGGAAATCTAAAAAAACAAACTTTAACCTTGGTCATATCTTTTACACTACAAGAGGTAGACTTTTCATATTTGATATGTGTGTTCCTTGAGGCAAGACCTTTCCACTGATGCTAAGGGGAAAAAAAATCTGTCTTTAGTTTCTCAGGCCAAAAATTTCAAAAGTAAATGCAGCAGGCTGGCTGATTTTTTTTTCTTTCCCAACAGGTCTTTGGTCTTTAATTGTCAGTCAACAGACAAACTGAAGATATCATCTGATATTTACGGTTTTAATTTCTTACATTAATTGTAATTTGAACTCGATTTTATATAATGTTTTCCCAGCCATTTGCATAAAAGGTAATTCATAAAATACCATATTAACAAGAAATATATGTATCATGTATCTATTAAACTAGCATATAAAAAGGGGAATAACTCAATTTTTTCAACTTTGAAAAATAAAATTGAGTTATTAGAAACTAAATATTAATTTTTTCCCCTCCAAAATCATTGACCTGGTGAACTTTACAAATCTTCGTTTCACTTTGTTGTAATCTAGGGGCATCAGTTTTCACAAATGCATCTTGTTCAAAGTGGCAATAAGAAAGCATGAAATAGAATAAATTCCATTGAAATGCCAAATTGAATGGCCAAAATTATTTTAAATGCTTTTGGTAATTACATCCTATTTCTACTCAGTGCTTAGGACTTCAGTATACATGTACCACTTTACCACTCACACTTGATAAGGGATATGCACTTCAGATAATTAACTGGTCTTGCATGCTAAACTCTTCATTTATATTATCCTCATTTTCTGCACATCCAGTAAATTGAAATGATAAATATTTAATCACTATCTTTAAAGTTAAATATGTTTCAATTCCTGTGTTAAATTTTAATAAAGATAACAACTCTGTGAATAAAATGTAACAAAAACTATTAAATATGCATACAAAAAATTACCAATATAGATATATATGAAAATAAATTCAAAAAATACATACCGTCTTTTAAATACTTTCTTTCCAAAATGAACCGATTGCTAAATACCATATTTTATTGTTCTATAAATTCTTGGATCTAACTAACCTTGAGTGTTTTACACATGACCCTGTACAACAATTTAGTTTGATAGGTCTTTATTCCTACAGCTACATTCAATGTCAAAACTTACTAGAATCTTCTGACTACATAAGAAGAAGGTGCACATATTGCATATATTATACAATAAGGCCAACCAAATATGTCTAAAAGTAAAATTAGTCAGAAATTAACATAAAAGTTTGACCTATTTCCTGGAATCAAATCAAATAGTTTACGTTGCATGAGTTATCATATAACACAATTAAAGATATATTAACCATGATAGTATGAAAACAACAAAAAAAAAAAAAAATCAATAATCTGATAAGCCATATTGGAAAAGCATTCAAAATATTTTGTGACAGACAGACAGAAAGTACAAAAACAATACATCTCCTCCTTGAAGAGTGGACATATAATTAGTACACATATACCAATAGCGGCAAATTCAGTCTGCTACATTGTATATTACACCTATCTGATTTAAGGAATTTTTATAGTTAAACTGGAAATCAAAGCCAATCAAGTATGATTTTTTTATTGATATTTTATTAAACATGTACATATCTCATGAGTACTTTGGATACAATGAAGATACATGTACACCAGTAATTGTGTACTGGATCAAGTATTCTTATTTTCAAGTACATATAAATTACAATTTTATTATATTAATTTGATTTAATTATATTTTCATTTTTTGCATAGATTTTAGTGTCTGATTGAGTGAAATGTTGCTAAATTTTGGGAGAATTTGATCTTATTTTGGCCCAACACACAAATCAATCTTTTCACTACTTTCCTATAGAGAAATGAAAATCCCCACACTCCACACATTCATATAGAGGACATTTACCTGCTTGGACATTAGTCATTTCTGGTTTGTTGTCCTGTTTTACTGTGCCTTGAGCAGTAGCTGTTGTAGAGTTGACATCTTTAAGGACAGAGGATCGCCTGCTCTTGTTTACCATCAATACACCACGAGAAGGTAGTGTGTCTGAATATGACAACTCAGTTTTGGAGCTGTTCAACTGTTCACACTCTACAAAAGTTATATGTGTTTTATGTGTACATTGCCATATCTTCATTCAACAATATCATAATTACAATGATGAAATTAATACTATTAAATTCCACCCTCGTGTGATGTCACAAGATTTAAAAAAAAACACCAAAAAACAACAACAATGATTTATGCATGATGGGGACATGAATTTTGTTGGAATCTTTTCCCCAATAGTTTTTGTGAAAAAAATCTTCTTAAACATAAAATATTTCAAAAGTCTACGTTATTTATGAATAATCAATGATGTGTTTCAAAATTTTGAATCCAAGAACAATAATTCTGCTTTCATTTATTTCTTTATTAAGTCCATTATGCAATATATTTCCTGTATTTTTCACAGATATTTTGTATATTTTTTTTTGTGAAGAAACAGTTTCAAGAAAATGTTATGAAAAATTATTATATCATTATAACGAGTTTTTGTGAAATTTTGATTATGCTGTGAATAGGAAAATTGAAATTTTCTGACATTCTGTTTATATATGTCTCGAATCTTAAAAAAGTGCAATGACCATTATATTTCATTTTATGACTTATTAATTTTAACTCTAATAAATGGAAATAAATACATTTTCTATACTTTTGTCAGATCATAATAAATGTGAGTATGGAGTTATCTTAACATTAATAAACATTCATTAATATTACCAAGAAATTTCATTTCCACTGAATACACTTCAAAGATTTCTTTGAAATACAGGTGACTCTCGGTAACTCAAAGAAAAAACTTTGAATGCTCAAGAGTTCGAGAGATTGATAGTTGAGTCAAATCACGAAAATAAAAGTTCCTCCATTATTATTAAGATTTTATCGTAACAGGATTACATATTTACAACATTCTGGGATTTTTTGGACACATTTTCCTTCATATTTTTAGGTAATTGATTTAATTTTAACAATACAGAACTTTATCTTTCATATACAAAAAGAGTTTTGGATTTAAAGTTTATGAATTTATTTGTTCTTCTAAAATAGGTGTACATATACAAATTTCCAGTCACAAACTACTGGGAGTACAAATGTCACAGTTCCCAGTCGCTTTACATAAAGCACAAATTCTTATAAATAACAGTATTTCTTTGGCATGTCTCTAAATGATTTTCTGAAAATAACTGTCTCATTGTCAAGTCAAAAACATACTGAAACTGCAATTTTTTTTAATATAATCTGATTATATTTTCTAACAAGCATTCTGAGTGTATTGCAGGCAATACAAAAGTACCAGTAGGATAATTCAGTCAAAAGTAGGTCAAGCATAACAAAACTTAATCTTGATCTGTAACTATCCAAGACAAAGTCATATACAAAAATTTCAGCTGAATATCTTCATCCAATCTACTCTTCACTGAATTATCCTACAATACATTCAGAATGCTGGTTAGTACGCAATTCGGCCAATCACAGAACTTCTGGGCACAGGTTAGTCAGAGATTTGAACTGTTTATAGAATGTGAGCAAATTACTCTTGACCAATCAGAACTCTTATTCTTCCACTTCTTCGGTAAACTAACCAAAATAGAACCTGTATGCATACAGATATGGCGACTTCAACATTGAATGGTTAACAAAAGAACAAACAGCCTTGTTGGGGTATAAGATTTCTTTTCAATGATAGTTTTGTTGCATAATGCACAATTAAGTTTTCATGACCGCAGCCATTATTGAGTTAAATGTAGCTGAGCTATTTATAAATCAGATCTTCAATATTAGGATAAGTGTGAATTTTATTGGTCAATGAATTACGTCATTCTCATCTCTATATATCTATGAGAAACGAGAAAATTTTCACACAGAGAGCCATGGGTGAAAAGGGAGAGGAGCGTACCTTTCAGCCATGGCTTGCGATGATGATCATTATACAATTCATCATAAAGGTGTCCAGATAAAAAAGAATGCTGAACAAAATGTTATTTTCTGTTGTCAAAGTTAAGAAATTAATGGAATCTTTTTATAATTTGTTGTAATTACTGTTCTAATCAGATACTTGCCAAAATATTAAGAAATACACCCCAGTTTAATATATATATATATAAAATTTTCAATCTCCCTAAAATAACCACTTCAATAATCAACCTTGTAATTGGGACAGGACAGTATCTCTAGGTTTGATGGGCTTGTTTTCCTGTCTATAAATCCGCTGAAGCTCCCTCAAACTTTGAACTTCATCTTCATTCAGAAATTCAAGCTGTGATATCCTATGGAATAATGTAACAGTAAACTACAGCATCAGATTTCATGTATTCACATTTATAAATTTGTAAATTCTGAAGCCAATTCTCATGTTTTATAATCAAGGCCACAACACTCACCTGAGCAGCTGTGGTTATTACAAGGTGAAGATATCGGTGCTCAATCATGATCAATGATTTTCAAAACACACTTTTAAAACTATTTTGCTATTCCCCTTAAAAAAGAATGTCGCCCTTCCTTTGAATAGACCTGAATCTCCTTTACCCAAGAATACTATGTGTCAAGTTTGGTTCAAATTGGCTCAGTATTTCTAGAGAACACTTTCAAAAGACACCAGCATATTGCAATTATCTACCCATGCAAAGGGGGATGGCCCTTTATTTGAACAAACTTGAATTCTCTTTACACAAGGATACACAGTGCAAAGCTTGTTAAAATTATTAAATAGTTCTAGAGAAGAACATTTTTTAAAAAGATTTTATAACTTTGCAGCCCTTCTGTGGCACAATTACTGGTCTAGGAGTCACGGTTTGAACAAAGGAACACTTCTATGTAAATATATCATTGACCTATAGAGCTGGTATTGGTTTCAGTCGTCACAAAAAGCTTCTTGATTTCTGTTCCAGTCAACGACCTTAGGCCACATGTGTGTAATTATTTGTTTCTCATGCATCGCTTTAGTTCTAGTCAATACACGTAACTTGTAGATATAGAAGAAACCATTTCACAGTCGTTATCTGAGCAACATGAATTGTGGATGCATTTTTAGTCCCTTATCTTGAAATTTCATTTAGAATTTCTCATAAATATCTTGTATATCAAGAGCAAACATGCATTTTCATTTAAGGAAGAAAATTAAAGTAAAATACAGAAGCCTGTATACAAAAAAATTAAAATATTGTTTATACAGGCGAAAATTTTAAAACAGTAAAAGTATGCCAATAGGTGGATTCAAACCAGGACACTAAAAATGTTGATTTGAGCGTCTGCGATCTAACCATCTGAGCTATACTATGAATATAAACAGCATAAATATGAACCACAATGACAGAAATAGGTTTTCACATTTTTTTGTAGGTTTTTTTTTGTAAATTTTGACCCCAGGGCAGGGGTACCACTAAAAAATCCTAATTTTAAATTATTCCTTAGATCAAAACCTATCAAAATACCATACTTTTTATTAGAGACAGGCCTGCCCTGACGGACTTCTAGGCCAAATGTCATGCAAAAATAGGCCTTTTTACTGAGAAAATGCTGTTTTAGTTAACTTTGAAGGTTAATTTAAAGTTCAAAATGCAAATTTGAAAAATTTAGAAATATATAAAATAAAAAATAACAAATGAACATTGATTCTCAAAAGTGAATTTTTCTGGGAAATCGTTCTCTACTATAAGTCAATTCTTTTGATATTCCAAATACATTCTTTGAATCTGAACTACATAACAAAGCTTTCTTGTAAATTTCAGCATTTGACATGCAGTGGTTCTTGAAAAGAACATTTTTAAGACACCTACTTGATGTTCAACAGTTTGTAATTACCTCCCCTTTGAAAGGGACATGGTCATTCATTGAACGAACTTGAATCCCATTAACTCAAGGACAAATTTCAATCAGAAGAGCTCACCTGAGCCTTTGGCTCAGGTGAGCTAAATATATGACATTCAAAGAAATTTCAAGTTGAAATTGAAAATCATTACAGAACTGACAAGGAAGTGATTTGGATAATGAGTCACCATGGAATAGATTGTAATTAAAATATCTTGGGCATTAAAGCCTCAATGACTTCAATATGACTGAAGTCTTTAGACCCAAAAGCATTTCAACAGTAAACAACCCCCTCACCTGTTATTGAGTTTATCAATGAGTGACACAAGACCTAATCTACAGCCTGGTAAATGAGTCTTTCCCAGGACATTTGGATCAAAACATTCTTTATCTAAAAATTAGAAAACACTTATGCAGTAAATAGAAATATAGTATATCAATGCCAAGTTTATTATTATTATTATTATACTATTTTTATATAGCGCCTTATCTAATTATATAATTACTCTAAAGCGCTTAACATGTAAAACAAGGGCAATATAAAAACGAACATTATATAAATTGAAAGGTCACAAAAATAATAATCATCTAAAGTCGAAATGGGAGGTATTAGTAATATTTTTTTTTTTTTTTTTTTGTATTATCATTTTTGTTAAAACAGAAAATAACTGGATACATTATAAATCAAAAGCAAGTTTAAAAAGATGTGTTTTTAGCTTTTGTTTAAAAACAGCAAGTGATTGTTCACAACGAAGGTTCAGCGGGAGGCAGTTCCACAGGGTGGCCGAGGACACATCGAACCTTCTATCACCATACACCCTGCTGTGAGTGCGTGGCTTTAGAAGGCACAATGAATCTCCAGACCGGAGTGTACGTTGTGGGCGGTATACCTGAAGTTTATCTATGTTCTTCTAAAATAAATGTGCTATGTGCTGAACACTGGGGTACTCCATGATTTTTCCATTAATATACAACACTTGAGATGTTGAAAAAAACTTTATAAAGTGCAAGTACTATATTTTCAAATGATAATATTTTGTAAATGTAAAGTTAACTTTAATGAGCACTGAAAGTATCTGTGTAATTTACAGATATCCTTGGAAAATCATGTCTTATATTACAAACAGTTCATGTACACTAGTGAAAGCCTTTTTCAAAATTGCTTTACTTTTGTAGGGAGTGAATGTCTGAGCACATTTGCTGCTGTGTCGGATGGCCCTGGATATCAACTGGTCCAATGGTGTATCTTGCACATCTTCAACATTCGTTTTGGGCAATGATTTGAAATATGTTAATCTTTTTTCCACATCCAGGGATTCACAGAGATAAAGTGCGCTAAGTGTCGCTGAATCTGGGCTCAAAGGTCGTAGGACAAATAGGCCAGGTGTTCTCTCTGTCGTTATAATCTAGAGCAATTAATGCAAAGTTATCAGAAAACACAATCATTCAACATTTGTCCCAATGTGTGAGGGTACCCAAATACATACACATGTAAATAAAACAAGGTTGTACATCCTTCAGATCCTAAAAATTAGAGAGACTAATTTACATGTTGTTACATCTAAACTTACTTTCCTTTCATGAATGTACTTTTACAACTACTGTATATCTGGGTTTTTTTTTTTTTACTTGTATCCAAGCACTTTTGAAGGCACAGCTTCAATTGGGCCACATAAAGTTAATTCTCAGGTTCTCAGGCTAACTTTCTCAAAAAGAGATGAGGGAGGCATTTTATTTTTCATTTTTATTAGCAATATAATAGATGATGGAGGCTTTTCTTTTAAAAATCCCAAACTTGAAAGAAAAGAATTAAACTTTAAACATAAAAGTTATGTAACTGAGACATAAACACAGAAGTCAACATGATGATTTATTTCAACTCCCTGTGGTACTATCTTAGTATATCATTAGACTTATTGATTACTTTGTAGCACAGTGAATAAAGCAACAGATTTCTGACACAGATCCAAAAGGGAATTGTGTTTACATTAAATTTTTTATCCAGTAAATTAAAATTCAAACTATCTGAATATACATGTGTCAGTAATAATTATAAAAATAAACTAGAATTTATCTAAATATCTTAATATCCCTTTATACAATGCAGTATTTCTGCTGATTAGATTCCCCAAACAAAGTGTAGAGCTTCCAAATTTTTTCCACACAAAATACACTGAAATATATTTTGTCAATATGAAATAACTCATAATCCTTACCTAATAACTCTCAAGTTGATTTTGGAATGGGATATAAGTGAATCTACATTATAATACATATTAAAGGAACTGATTCAAGATTTCCCCCCAAATTTTGTTTTTCACTTTTAATGATCAAAATCTACTGTCTAATGTGTTTCAACTTGTTTCAAAAAAAATTATGGCGACACATTATAACAGAAGCTCATTTTAGAGAGTTTATTATTTGTTTTGTAAACAAAGATTGTGATACATTATTGTTTATGAAGAAATTAATATCAATCGAAGTTTGTTATATATATCACATCTCAAGTATTGTTTAGGTAAAATGTGTCATTTAAAAGTTAAATTGCTGACTGTGCAAAATTATGATGCTTTGAATAACAAAACTAACACTTCACTGGAGTTTGTTCATAAAAAAAAAAAAGAAAAGAAAAAGAAAAGACTCAAGTTTTGTTTACATAACAGAGTTAAGGCTAAAATATAGCTTTTATCCTTGCATTCAGAAAGTCCATTTTTTTACTGCCAAACATTAAATGTTTAACATTGAAAATGAAAAACACCTTTTTTCAACAAACAAAAAATGAATAAATAAATAAATAAAATAAAAATGAACCAGTCCCTTTAATGGAGGTAATTCAAATTTGAGGAAAAGTTGGCAATTGGCAATATTTCTGGAGTGTTTTCAAAACTAAATCAGCATGGTAGTGCTACTAAATGATTTATATGAGGGAGATTTATGGGGAATAGGGCCATATCATCTGTATTTTACAAAGAGAGTAAACAATTTCGTTGACTGCACTATCTATATGAATTTCAGTTGAACCGAATGTTCATTGCAGCTGGTAAAAAAAGAAATCCAAGATGGTGACGTGATATACTTTGTTTACAGGAAAACAATTTTTTATTATATATATTTAAAATGTAGTACTCCTATTCCACAGGCTGAAACATGATATTAATTGTTTCAAAGTATAGAAACCATATCCATGAAACTACATGCAACAGAACTGTAAAATCTAGGCAATGCATGCCCCTGAATTTAAATGATTCAACAGTAATTATTAAATATTGCAACAGGAAATTTGCACAAGCTTAACTGAGATACATATTAAGTTTCATCTGGCATAAGTATTTAAACACAACAAGATATATGATGATCACATTTAAAACCTGTCACACAATTTACAAACCAGTGCTTGTGAAGATGCTACAAGCTTCCTGATCAAGCTCAGAAATGACATGGGGTAACCATGTTCCACATCTGTTTGTAGCTCAGAACACAGGTAGTCCTCTTTACCTTTGTGCTGCACAAACTCACATTCTCTTACAGGCAGTACTCCACATATCCTAAAAACATGCAATTTTTAAAATATATTATCATTATTATCTATTTGCACACAGTGTACAACACAACAGCAAAACGCTTTACTGATAACGTTATTAGTAACAATCATGATTCGAACCCTATATATTTGATACCATACTATTTTCATATAAACATACACTATCACGTTGGGTATTTCTTTTGTGGAACTTTACTTTTTTGTTGTCTTCAAACTTTCCATATATATAACTCCATTTCTTATAAAAAAAAAAGGTGCTCATTCATGAATTCACACCAGCACAGCATGCTTGCTAAGAGAACATGCTATCTATTATTCCACTACAGCTCAATTCTACTCTAGGACATATATTTACTAAAGTTTACCACTAATATAACCATTATAAAGAAAACTTGTCCAGATATTTGATTAACTGAAATGATGTGTGATGATTATGTTCCATTAGAATAAAAAAATCCTTTAGGTCGTGCACTATTTGTCAAAACCCTGATTCCTGTTTTGGCATAATATACTCAAAATGTAATATAAACAGAATAAACCTGCTGCCCATATACATGTGTAACCATTCTCTTACTGAAAGAAAGGACAATACTACTATAACTGTCACCCTCTCAGTGTTCTAATCTGGAGCAGTGGAAAACAAGAACTCCACATGGCGGGGCATATCCCCTCACAATGAGTGTCTACAAGCTTTTCTACGAAGTCTAATATTGACCTTGACCTTTGGCAATTTGATCCTAAAATCAATAGAGTTCATCTTCTCTTGACATCAAAGGTAAATATTAAGTATGAAATAAACAAAGCAAACAATGTTGCCTGTATAATGTGTACAAGAATTCTGTAGCGACCTTGACATTTGGACTCCAAATTCAATAGGTTTCTTCCTTTCTTGATACAAGTGAAGTATGAAATCAATGGAGAAAAAAATGTGGCCTGTGGAGTGTCTACAAGCTCAGTGTTACACACAAACACAAACAAGCCCATTACAATATCTTATCCTGCAATGCACTGGGAGGGGATTATAAATATTACAGTAATTAATTATAATGACTGTATTCTTATATAGTGCCCACTTAGGAAACTTCCCTTGCTCTGGGATCATCATGTGAACAAATATTAATTTACTCTGTATAAGGACCCTTGTATAATGATTTGAATAGAGTTCTCCTAACATGTAAATTATCAAACCCCTGTAGTGACCTTGTTCATGCCCCCATAGTCATGGCACTAGTTTTAATCTACATGAGGATTCTTGCATGTCAATATGACAAATCATACTCTGTTGATTCTGTAAAAATATTTTCAAAAGATTTTTTTTGCAGAAAACCTTTAAAAATGAATAACACATCATTATATTGGACAATCTCCTTTCAAATCATACATGGGTAAATGATTATCAGTGACATATTCTTATCCCATTAAATTCTGTTGCCTAACCAGTTAGTGCAGTGGATTAACACATGATTGCTGATCTGTAGATTATAAGTTAAAATGTTGCAAGGGTTTCAATTTTTCTCCCAACTACTTTGTTTAAACACTATACTTTTTTTTTTTTTTTTAATAAAGAAGAATTTAAGTTTTTGGTTTTAAAATATTTCATATATCCTTCCTCCACTTTCCATTGATAAGTTTTCTCTTGTGTGATCCCTACTGTTGCTACACCTTGGTTCTAGGGGCCATGGTTTGAACAAATGACTTTGTATTATACAAAAATTTCATTCATGCAAGTTTTGGCTCTTCTGGTACACTACAGTGGTTTTTGGATTTTATTTTTAAAACACCCCACTTGATCTTCACTATTTTTAATTATCTCCACTTCAAAAATGACATGGTCCTTCATTTAAAGAAACTTGAATTCTTATAACCTAAGAATAGTTTTTGTCAAGTTTAGTTGAAATTGGAGAAGTCAAAAATATGAAAAGTTCACAATGTACTTGCCTACAAACATTACACAGATAGCTAACCTTATTGTGTATAACTATCTCTGCAGCCATACTATACCTTAATTTTATGTTTTCACTGCTAAGTGGTAATAACTGTTGTAACATATCTTTACAGTTGCTGCTTCGGTGCTTCTTTTGAGATCTGCAATAGATAGATCAGGTAGACCGAGATGAAAGAAAACAAGAGATCTGTGAACCCTAACAGCCACCTGAATATGCACATCCTTTGGTCTTTAGAAATCATTGCGTTCCTTGTGTGCTTTTTATATTTCTCTATTTTTATATCTTGATTGATTGTTGTTTTCTGTCACATTCAACAATTTTTCAGCTATCTGGTGGCATCCAGATTTTATCGGTGGAAGAAAGAACCCTGATACAATGTACCCAGGAAGAGACCATTGAATGTACCCAGGAAGAGACCATTGACCTTCCAAAAATAAACTTGATACAACTATCATACACAATTGATAATTCAGAATTCCTTTAAGCTTTATCACAGCAAACGGTGATTTTCTATTCAAGTTCTAAAAGAGCAAATGATTTTTTTTTACAGTTTTTAAGAGGGATTTTGCTATTATATTATAAGTTACCATGCAAATAGTTTGCTTGCTTGAGGTGCAGGAGTAAAGATTTTTCTGCAATATACTGCATTTTTAACATATGATCAGGGCTCGGCATTAACAAATGTCTACTTGTCCGGTACCAGTGGAAAAAAAATTCAGACAAGTGAATATTACTTGGCACTTGTCCGATTGGACAAGTGCTTTTATATGTAAAGAAGTCTCCGAATAATAAAAAGAACGATTGGTGTAAAGTTTATCGGTAGTTCAAAGTTGGAAGCAATGCATGAAAAATTAACTTCGATCCTGATATCAATCGTTATGTAAACTAATTAAGACACACTCGAACGGGATCAGTATTCACTTATTGTGTACTGCTTTCAATTTTGTAAAGAGGCATGGACTTTACAAACTTTGGATTCTCTAAGTCATCATCGAGCAAGCACGGTCATTGATTCAAGACAGGAAGTCTAGATAAAATTTGATTATATGTGTTTGTTGTTTTTATCAATTGAATAAGATAGAAAAAAAAAAATCAAGCAAGCAAGCATAAAATGGAATATATATTAAGTAATACAGTTTTTTGCCAATATTATTGGATCTTTGAAAATTTTTCAGACAAGTGAAGTTGAAGTTCGGACAAGTAAATATCTTTGTCCCTTGTCCGAATGGACAAGTAGGAAAAAAAGTTAATGTAGAGCCCTGATGATCAACTAAGCCCCATCCTTGGACCTAAACCCAGGGGTAGTAAATTTCACTTCCCTTATTCAGGGGTAGTAAATTTCACATCGCTCATTCAGGGGTAGTAAATTTCACATCGCTCATTCAGGGGTAGTAAATTTCACTTCACTCATCACAATCAATACAGTTGTCTGTTGAAAATTAATGAGGACTTTCTATTGCATCTTAAATAATATATGTGACCAATATAGCCTAACCCTAAACCCTGGGGTCAGGATTTTTATAATTTTTCTAGAGGGTTCAATATCCATTATAATCATGTAAACACTTTGCCTCCTTGATGTCCAGAAGTAAAGATTTTCTAAGAAATCCACATAATTATACATCATCACCAACTATTATTGTTTCCACTTCGTTCCAGAATGTAAACAATAACCTGTGGCTTGTGACGATGTTAATCATATGACAAAATTAGCTCCAACTGGAGCCTGACCCCAGGGGTCACTAATTTCATACATTTGCTATAGGGCTCATTGCTTATAATAAGCATGACAATAATTTGACTTTTTGATGTTATGAGTTAATTTAAAAGATGAAGTTTTTTCTTATAATGCATTTTCAAATTTTCAATTTTCAATACAAGACCAACTTATCTCTACCCTGAGGCTTCAACCCTAAACCCATGGGTCATGAATTTAACAATTTTGGTAGAGACTTGAATTTTCATTGTAATGCAAACAGTTCAACTGATTGATGTCCAGAAGTAAAGAATATAATTTTATAAGATAAAATGCATTTTCAATACATTACCAACTTAGCCCCACCCTAGAGCCTGAACCTATGGGGCCATGAATTAGGAGTTTACTTGTCAAATTAAATTTCTTTCAATTATTTTCATATTTTTTAAAGAGAATGAAAATTTTTGAAAAATATTGCTTCATTGATGCAATCAATAATGCACATGGTCAATTTTGGTATAGAAGGATCATTGCTTATTATAATCATGTAAACAGTTTGACTGCTTGATATCCAGATGTAAAGAAGATTTTTGAAGATTGTATTAATTTTCATGATTTTTGCCTCACTTTACAGACCCTAAGAAGGCAGAAACTACGGAATTAAAATTTTGATCCCCTTTACCCATAGATGATATATACCAAAATTGGCTAGAATTGGTTAAATCGTTCAAGAGAAGAAGCTGAAATGTTCAAAAGTTTACAGTTGAAAACAGATAGTAATAGGTCATCTGAATGACTCAGTTTAAAGTAGACTAAACTACGAAATCTATAATAACTTACCTGTTCCGCATATCTAACCTAAATCCTAATATTCAGGAGCAATATAAAAAACGATGTGCTCTCAAACACAAAAGCCTGCAAAAATGCCCATACCGATGAAAGACTTTACATAATACCATATATGTTACATTAACGCTATATGACTAATTTGGACCCGCTCTTACCCCAAGGATCCTACAATTTACATTTTGATTGAGGCCTTCACACACTTGATAAACATACATTCAGCTCTTAATCAACATCAGCACAAGTAAAAAAGAAATTATTCAAACATGAAACACTGTTATGACCATTTTGGGCTTGCCCCAGAGTAAAACCCTGCCATGGGGTCAGAAAATTAAACATTTTTGTAGAGGCCTTTCAGATCTTTTCAGAAATGCTTGAAGTATTTATGTAATGTCAGCACAAGTATGTAAAAACTAAATTTTTCATATTAACACTTATATAACCATTTTTGCATTAACTTTTATTTCCCACTTCTTTGGAATAAGAATATTTTTCTCAGAAATGATTATTTTTCAAGATGTGTTTGTGAAACACTGATACCCCCCAGCATGAGAGAGTTATTTCCTTTATACCAGCCACGCAGGACATTGAGACCATCAATGGACCAGTGGAAACTGGCAGTGGAGATATCTTCAAACAAAGACGGTGCAAGAGCCATAAACAATCTAGGTGTACAATTATGGAATAATCTACCGTTGGAACTTAGCAATATTGAATCACACAGAACATTCCGCAAGAAATCAAAACACTGCTGTTCAATCGTGAATATATTTTAGCATAAATCAATATCACATCATAGACTATGTATGTATTTCTTGTCGTCTTGACATCTGACTGCCATACTTTTACACAGCATTTTGGTGTCTTATCGCTATTTTACTAATAATTTGTCAATTTTATTCTTAACAGTTCTTTTTATAATTGTTACATCTCCAATTATGGGGGCATAATGATGGTAATAATGCAGTGACCTCAGTTCTCTGAGGAGGTCCCCTGGAAGAGACAATGAAATTTACAATTTAAGAAGGAGGTGTTATAACAACGACTCAGGTGACCTAAAAACATAAGAATAGATGACATTTAAATCATCAGCTAATAAACAACAGACTCGAGCGTAGCTAATTAAAGGCATATATGTGTAGTATTAAACAGTATTTTGTTTGATGTTAAAGTGGAGGTCATTTATTTTTGTCAGTATGATAAACTATGAAAAATAATATTATCTGGACAATTTTGACAAATTATTAACAGGTATTAAAGGAGTACAGGTCTACTGAATGTAAGTGAAAACAGTGATTTTGTAATGCATATTTATGAAAGAAAGTCATTTATGGTGGATGTGCGCAACCATGCCAAAAAAAATATTAGAAACATCATGGGAGATGAGGATTTCGTTACAGTATGAAATCACACTGAATGGTGATTTCATGTTAAACACGAAATTTAACTCCCTTCCATTGCTCAAAGTGGTTCTCTCTACCCTGATTTCCATCTGAATGCCTTCTATCACTGAATGTGTCCCACCAACAGCCTGCAGGCCATCCACACTTTCATGTCACCATGTAATTGTTTACTTTGAAATTCTGTGTGCAACATCACATGATCATGAATATTTTGAAATGGAGCATTCACTACCTGACTCGCACAACACCTTATTTATGTGTGAACAGAGTGACTGAAAGTCCAGAACAATACCTTATTTTTTGCCTCCAAAATGATAGGACATTTTCCATACCATATATACCATAAACTATTACTGTTAATTTACTTTAATAATGGATCAAATGATCTCTCAGACATCAAAAATAGAAATATTTTTTCTTCTAGCACAAAAGTTTTAATATCATAGAGATTGAAAAATTCATGAGTACTACATAATAAATCTTACTGATCAATTATCTATCTAATTAATAAGCTACAAGTATCTGTCTTGTACCTATTTTTTAGAAGAATTCAAAGATAGTGTACATATATATTCTATATTGCCAGTCCATTTTATATCTAACTTGTCTCGTGTATAAACTAACTGTTATTAACTTATATATTGATATGTTATTATGTTTCCCAAACCAAGTGTTTTCACTGTTTCTTATTAAGGTCTTCTGTTTTCAACAGAAGGATTTACAGTGATGCTCAGTTTGAATAAAATCACACTTCTCACTTAGCTTGATATACAGACAATCGCATCTGTATATCAAACGAGCAGTCTTCGCAAAAACTCACTAGCCTGATGCCAGAGTCTAGTTAAAATTGGTATGGACTAGTTAAAATTGTCTCCAATGTTGCCCAACAAGCTAGTGAAAAAAATTATAACTTAAAAGAGATATTTTATCACATTATATTGAGTTTAACAGAGATTTATCAGTACCATATGATCCTACTGTTCATAAACCTCCTCCATATAATCATTTGGCAGCACTACAGTCATAATTCATTTTAAAAAAAAACACTCTGAAAACAGCGCCAATTTTCAATATATCTGAATTTCCTCCATTTTCCTTTGACTGTATAAATGTCTTATGATGGAAAATTCACCAATTATTTCCACCTGTTAAATCAACTTCAGAGTTATTTGGTAAGGATTATACATTATGTCTAATAGATTTGTATATTTTCAGTGCATTTGAAGGGAAATAGATCTTTGATACTGTGCACTTTGTTTGGGGATATTGCATACTACATTGTACATGTATAATAGAAAGTAAGATATTTTATTCAAATAAAATAAGTTTACTTGTACCATTATTATTGATACACGAATATTTAAAGATTGATTAAATTTCAATTTATCAATTTATAGATTAGAATTTTGATCTATATAAAATCAATTAACTCCATTTTTTTTTTTTTAAGTTCCACTGAAGTTTTCTTTCCCTCGGGGTGGGAGTAGGTGTGGAAGTGGGGTGAGGGTTTTCACTATGCAGTTTAATCACATAGATGTTCAATAGCATTTTAGTAAATGTTAATATATCCTTTGACTGACAACAATCTAAAAGTAAATATGGTTGAGTGAATTGAATAGGGCAGGGAAGAAAATACAGGGGGAAAACTAAACATAAGAAATATGGCGAAGAGGACCACTATCCAAGATCATGACTTAAGGATCAGAAGTGAAAAAAGAAACGATTCAAAAACTGTTGACCTTTTCAGCCATTATTTACAATCAATATGGAATTAAAATTTGTGGAATGAAATGATACAACTTCAATTTTGAAATTTTATTTATTTTTCAGGGCTACCAAAAAATCTATTGGGCTAGTAAAAATGTGCTGGATAGTGGCTCAGAAAAGTTTTTATGAAAACTGGCAGAGTGAGAGGTTTGATTTTAATCAGACTGAGTGATTCTATGTTTAATTACCAAGGAAATAAAAGCTATTTTCATATCATTAACTGATCATGTTAGTTGACTGTCCCACTAGAGGTACACATACATGATACAATAAATCCCAGGAAATTTGAAAGGTTCTAATTTAAAACAAAAGAGATAGTGTGGATCGAAGGATATTGAAATTATTGTTACCCACAGAGCCTGGTGAAATAACCAACTGAGAACTGCAGAAGGGATCTATGCTCCTTAAATGTAATCAAGGAGTTTGTCACTTCAACAGGTCCTCTGGTTCAACACCATCTTCATTTGCCTAGTTATGAATACAGATTTTCTGATTTGCATATTATTAGGTAGTACGTAGACTTCAATTAAGTTCATAAAACAATCGAAATATAATACAATTTTTTAGCATATGTTTGAAAAGCATAACATTGATTTTTATGGTGAAACACTGCAAATTAGTGGTAATATGTGGAAAAATTATGCCACAAGTGCAAGGTAGGCCTGTCTGTACTTCATCCTCAAATGATGTAACAGCCCATGTAAATTATTAATTTGTTTTGCTTCAAGGAAAAAAATATATATTGCTTTGCATACAGAATAATGAAATTTCCTCAAATTCTTGGTAAATGAATAGTAATGGTTAATGTGACCAAAGTCTACAAATACCTTTGTCAAATTTCATTGTAAACTCACTTTGTGTTATGCAAATGAATATCCATTGGGAAAATGTTGAAGCTGCACAATGGTGTGTTCTCTGTAAAAGAAAAATGGTTGTTATACTATAATAAGTCTGTACTTTATGAAGATTGCTATGTAGATACACTCTTCACCTTCACCATGGATGTTGTGTTTATGGAGTTTTTGAGTGTTTATGTGTGACAATGTGTTTATTTCATGGAAACAAGAGTTTGAGAGTGAATCCTTTATCCACTTGTGACATTCTATTGAACAAAGAAAGATATCTTTAGTGTAGGCAGGCCTATACTTCATATTCTAATAATGTAACAGTCCGAGTGAAATTGGTAATTTGTTTTGTTTCAAAGAAGAAAATATATATCTTGCTTTGCATCAGAACAGTAACATTTCTGCAAGTTCTTCCAACACTAAAAAATGTAATTAGATTTTGGGGAACCTTGAAGGAGGTTTTCCATCATCAGTTGAAACCAAAAGCATACTTATATATCAATTTACATCCACAAAACTATCAAGAAAATTTTGGGGCACAATTCACAGTCTACATACTGATTTAATATCACTGTATGGTAGTGCAGCAACAATACACTAACCTAATAGTATGATACATACTATGATCAGTGACGATACATGCCACTTTATTTTGGTGTTGTTTGGATATATCACTAGTGCAATCCCTACATGTAGTAACATTTGCAACAAGTTTTGTGTTACCATCTGCATCATTAGTAACTCAGAAACAAAACTACTCCCTTTTTTTGAGGTGACACATTTTAAGTATTTTCTCTTAAACCATTATGTAAACATACAACTAAACCAAAATGGGTGATTCCAATAAATCAGAACCAAATGAATGAAACAGTGATATCAATTGAACTGACACACAGTGTATTAACAGCATTTTACAGTACTATGATATACTGCTTTACAGTTTATCATTGCACCTTTTCCATATGGTATATACAAGCATGTCATCAGAATCGTTACAAACAGCATTTACATTGTACAAAACTATCCTTGTTTTCAAGAAAATTGACAAAATATGATACTACATTATACATACATGTATGATGTATCACAAAGCATACCATTTGACAAAAGGTAACATTGGACCTGGGGGTAGGCATTCGAAAATGTTCCCGACTTAGAATGTTGCAAATGATATGCTATCACAGATGTGTAGGAGACCAGTCCCATGAGACTTGTTGAATCTTTACTAGTGCAAGATGCAGTGGCGTTTTTAGAAGATGGGAAAGATGAGATGTTAACAACACATTTTCTGTTTGTTTGAACCAAAGTTTCAACTGGTATCAGGCTTCCATGAAGTTTGTCAATAGCAGATTCCACAAACTTCACACTTTGTGGAATCACATCAACCTGTAAAACAAAAATCAAAATATCACATAATCCAAGTACAAGTATAGGTGCTTTCACTACAAAATAACAAAAACACTGTAAAAAATGTTCACTTTTATCAAAATGTTTTACTATCTAATCCAGTATACTTACATAAGAAATATCAGTGTCAATCCAGTACAGTGAAAGCCTGACATTGTGTAAAAATGTTCTGATCAAGTCTGGAGGCATGAAAGAATCAAGGAAGATCTCATGATCAAGAACAATTTTCCCTGAAAACTGTCTTAATTCATGTGTGTTTTTCGGGCTACTTGCAAATAAAAATACCATATTTTTTGTTTTGCAGCGTTGTTCATTTTTGACACTCCTTCTCTTGCCTTTAACTGGTGAAAAGATATCAGGGTCTTCCCAACGGTACTCCAGAACAATTTCATTTAAAACCTTATTAAGCACTTTTGCTGGGTATTGTTTTCCAGACACATTTCTTATGGAGTCAGATTCCAGGTGATGATCCGGTATTGCTTTCTCAATATTTTTTTCAACTTCAATTTCAAATTCTTCAAAATATCGATTTTTAAAATCTTTAAAATCATTAACTTGTCTCATCAATTTGTATTGTGATGAATTGTAGATTTTATAACTCCACTGCAAGTGTGGAGTTTTACTACTTCTTTTAAAAACACTCTTATTATATGAAACTTCATCGTTCAAGGCCATCAAGATTCGAAATGCAGAAAGAGTGATTCTGTTCGCCAAAACCTTTGCTTCATTTTTCACCCCACATCTACCTTGCCTTCCATCTACCAGAAAAAGTATCTTACATTTCTCTAAAGCGTCTGTCATCTTTGATACGGTTATTATATCCGTATTATTAAATTATTCCATTTTCATGTGAATGATTGGTCTATCATCTTTAATACGGTTATTATATCCGTACTACTAAATTATTCCACTTTCATGTGAATGATTAATCTGCAGTGAATCTTATCAAACTTAAAGAAAATCCATTCATTGTGTATTGAAGTATTCCTATTTTCGTGAGAAAATCCTTGAATTTGCCGCCATGTTGCTTTACTTCCTGTTGTAGTCTTAGAGAGTCGTACAAGAGAATTTCGATCGCCCAGATGTTCTAACCAACTTAAATACACAGAAGTCGGCAATTTTATCAATAAAGTGAAAATACTTTTGTTAGGAACAATGATAGGGTCTTAGTAAAACATTTACTGGATCCAGCAATGTATCTTTGTAAAGGTTGTTGTGAATTTTAGGAATCCGATATAGGTACGGTAACTCAGATTCATTCAACTGAAGCACAAGAATTTCATCTTTTTAAAGGGCAACTGGTGGAATTAATGTCAAGTTAATTCAAAATACAGTTGTAATAATAATTATGAGCCTTACAAACAAATACAATGCTGTTACAATCTTTTTCAGCTGAAACCAATGTAACCTATCTAATTGTTTTATCACTTCTGGTTTACTAAACATAGGAGGATAGATGGTACACACTTTTGTTTTGATGTGTCTAATACGTGATTTTGATACTCCTTTGGTACTCTTTATCCATTCTGACAAGGTATCAAGTTCTTCGTTTTAATATTTAGCCCATCGTCTTGCATAATCTTTGACATAATTCATATCAGAGTAGGTTCTGTCAAATAAGTTCTGTCGCCAAATGAAAGACCGAGGTTCTTTGAATTTTGGGCCTTTTAAAATAAGCGATTTCTGGTCATCATTTCCAATTATATCAACATCACCTGTAGTGACATGTCCAGGTAGACCGAAGTTGAAAGAAAACGAAGAATACGTCGGTGGATTATGTATAAGATGGTTTGTATCTAAGCACTGTAAAGTTTGTTTGTCATTCAAAAGTTTGGATGTAATGGTAGAAGTAATTTGTAGGAAGTACAGGATCTAGACTTCAACTTGAAATATGCTGGAATACAAGCCTGAACTTATTTATGACGACGAATGTTTCTTATGTTGACAGCAGCTTTTTCTTCGTGAAGGAACACTTCTATGTAAATAAATCGTTGACCTTTAGGGCTTGTATTGGTTACAGTCTTTAAAAAAAAGCTTATTGATTTCCGTACCGGTTGACGACCTTAGGCCACATGCGTGTAATTATTTGTTTCTCATGCATCGCTTTAGTTCTAGTCAATACACGCAACTTGTAGATATAGAAGAAACCATTTCACAGTCGTTATCTGAGCAACATGAATTGTGGATGCATTTTTCGTTCCTTATTTTGAAATTTCATTTCGAATTTCTCAGTTTACTTTTAACAATCCAATTACTTCATATGCGTTTACTTACAACTCATTTCTTTGGAGTGATATTTAAAAAGTCATTGGTGTAAGAAATACAAATTATGAAAATGATATTGAAGAAATTAACTGTCGTTAAGGCATAAAGCCTTAACTGACCCAACCCCACTCTTTTCTAATCTGTAAATCTTCCTCGTACATTTTTTTGTTGATTGTGAGCGCCTGCGGTCTGACCATCTGAGCTGTACTATGAATTAAAACGGCATAAATATGAACCACGATGTTAAAAATAGGTTTTCGCATTTTTTGTAGGTTTTTTTGTAAATTTCCACCCCGGGGCCGGGATGCCCCTAAAAAATCCTATTTCAAATTATTCCTTAGATCAAAACCTATCAAAATACCATACTTTTTATTAGGGACAGGCCTGCCCTGAAGGACTTCTAGGCCAAAATCCATGTTAAATTGGCATTTTTACTGAGAAAATGCGGTTGTAGCCAACTTTGAAGGTTAATTAAAAAATTACTTATACGAAATTTTAGGTTCATAATGCAAATATGAAAAAAATTAGAAATATATACGGTAAAAAATAACAAATGAACATTGATTTTTTTTCCGGGAAATCGGTATCTCCTGTTGGTCAAGTCTTTTGATATTCCGAATACATCCTTTAAGTTTAAGGAACTGATGGAATGACTCGGAAGGACTATCATCCATAACCTGCGATGGCTGGTTTAAAGAGTCCGTGATGGGCAACAATTCGGTCCAGACCTCGGGAACCAGGCTACAAATAACGTATTCATAACTCTCAATGGAACAGAATAAATGTGAATTGAATGTGGACCTAATAGTCTGTTGACGTAAAGGTGAATCAAATGTGATATCGTGTATATTTGGTCTTTTATATAATAAGCATTAAAGAAATCAGCTAGTTTTGAATTGGGATACCATGAAATTTCAGCATTTGCGCGAATATCTTAAGGAGCGTTATGTTTGTATTAGATATCTGACTAATTCACGACGATACATATACACATGACGAGGAGTGATATTGGGTATTTCAATATGCCATCAATTTTCAGATATTTCGCTGAAGGGAATCAGCTACGTACGAGTATATACATTTTGAATTAAGGTACCATAAAATTTCAAGATTTTCGTAAATACCTCAAGAAACAAGATGTTTATATTAGATATCTGACTGATTTATGACCAAACACAAGACGAGGAATGGTATTTTGTATCATGATATACCATCAATTTTCAGATACCATGTGGAGCAGTCACGCCTTGTCGGAGAGAGAAAATGGATATCGCACGGTTAAAAATATAGTGCCGTCCGTTGGTAACCGAATGTGTTCCTGAAAGTCGTTCCCACCGCTGCTTGGGGCTCCTAAGATCAGTGTGTGAAGCGTATAAAACGCATAAAAACAGTACGATTATCGGAAATTAACGGCCGATTAACGGGCATCACCGTCTGTACGACTACACACATGACGAGGAGTGATATTGAGTCTTTCAAACGCCACCCACCATGAAATTTCAACATTTGCATGAATACTTCAACTAACCCTGTGTTTGTATTAGACGTCTGACTAATTTACGTTATGCACATGATGTGGAGCAATAATACTGGGTATCTTAATATGACATATATTTTCAGACATCTCATGTAGGGAAATCGATGTCGTGTACATTTTCGATGCATTTTCCACATTTGCGTGGATCCTTAAGGAATCTTGTTTATTTATCAGATATCTTATTACTACTAGATATATGACGAAGAGTGATACTGAGTATCTTATTATGTCATCAATTTTCAGATATCTCACTGAAGGAAATCGTACATCTTTATTCGAGGTACCCAGAAATTTCAAGATTTTCGTGACTATCTTACGGAAAATATAGATCTGATTCATTTACGGCTATACAAATGACAAAGAATGATTCATCACGTGACAGCCTAAAGTTGTCAGTTAGGCGCTGTTTAAGACATTCTGAAAGTAAAACTTCATTATCAACATAAGAGGTTAAACCTTACATCACCAAATCCTTTCGACAATAATAAATGCTAAACTTGACAACGCCAGTTACAGGTCTCTTGACTGCAAAATAACATGTCATCATATTTGGAATGAAGAATACAATTTTAGTTTTAATAACTTTTAAGCAATATTTAACAATTTTTATCATATGTGAATTATACATTGGCACACGACCAAGTTTTCCGTAAGCTATATAATATGGAGTACACTTCTTTACATGTAGAATTCGCTTATACAAAAATCTACATGCACTTTCCAATATCATTATCCAAGTTAAAAAACCCAAATTTCACTACCGTAGTTCAAAAGGCTTGAAACATAGGTATCAAACACGTGAAGTTTCTAAATTGAGTGATAGATCATTACAAAATTTGAAGAATATGGTACATACATTTTCTCCCTTGTTCAGCTATAATGACCTGAAATTTTGTAAATTTAGTAAAACCAAGTTAATTTAAACTGTTGACAATTTCTGATGGCTGCCATTATAAAACTATTTGCTGTAGATTTTATTTTCCCTCCATTACGGAATACAAGAACGTTCGTTTTTTTATGTTAGCCTTGAGGGCCCATTCGTTACAGTACACAGATAGAGAATACATCATGTTTTGTAAACCTGTAGAAAGGAGTACAGTATCATCAGCGTACATTGATAAAAACAATGCTATATTTGTAAATCAATTTCATCACATAAGTTATTGATAAATGCACTCTCAAAATCATTCACATAGAGGGAGAACTAAAGGGGGGGGGGGGGGGGTTAATCCCTCTCCTTGCATCAATCCATTTGTACATGAGAAAAAGTTTGATAATTCTAATTGAAATCTTACGCAAGACTTTCAATTGCTATATAGTGATTTGATAATTGTAAGTAGTTTACCAGTGATACCACAGTTCAGTGGTTAGAGCATTTGCTTCGTAACTGTGAGTTCGAGCCCCGCTCGTGCCATGGCCGCGTCAAACCTAAGGCGTAAAAATAGGTAGTGATAACTCCTTCGTCAAACGCTCGGCATTTAGAAGTGAGAATCACGGGTCTTTCGGTATGATCGTAAAAACGACGGTCCCGTGTCGCGGGAAGTATTGGCACGTGAACCCTCACTGCCACGGCCCTGAGCGCTAAGCATAGGTCTAAACTTTTGGTACTTCACCTAAACTTCGTGACGTCTCAATATGAGTGAAAAATTCTCGACGGGATGTTAAATAGACAACCAACTTATTATTTAAAACCGATATTTTTGACAAACAACTCACTAGGGTTATTCCTCTACAGGCGCGGATGCAGCTTTTGCCAAAATGACCGGGGATCTAGGACTTAGTTCCAGGGCAAAGCCTCCGGAATTTCCACGTTTTTTTACAGATAATCTGCATACAAAATTGCGATACGGTAATTTTCATATTATATTATGACCTTGAATTCTGAAATTGTCCCCAGTGAGGGAATAAAGTCGATCGAAAGAGTTGATGAAGCATTATTAAACGTGATGCTAGGGTGAAAAATGACTATATTTTCTTTCAGTTGGAACTTCCATGGGGGGGGGGGGGAGGAGGGGTCCCCCCCCCCAGATCAGCGCTTGCCTGTATAATTATTAGATAATTATATCCATGTCTTGTAGTGGCTATCGGTAATATCATGTACTTTGTAGTAGCTCACTACTGATAGCTATAGTGACTTTTTTATTTTAAGTAGCTGGTGACTAGTAACTGGCTACTAGTTGCTAACTTTTCTTACTTAAGTAGCCTGGCTACTAGTAAATGGCTGCTAGTTGTTAACTTTTTTCTGGTTCAAGTAGCTAGCTACTAGTATCTAACCCTTCTCCTGTAAGTAGCCAGTTACTAGTACTCGGTAGCTGCTGGTGAGTAGTAAGCACTAACTTCACCTATTTGTGAAACGTGGCATATGATTGAATAAATTAAAAAAGATGGATGACAGATAGTAGAATGCATCAAGCCGGGATTTAATTAGCATGCCCTTCTATATAGCTATAATATCACATCGGCTGTCACTGAAAATCCGCAGGGAATTTGGTAGACCATAGACGTAAAGAAATTTACGTTTATGGGTAGGCATAGCCGAGAGGCGTCGAAAAAGATTTAAATTGTACTCGAGGAAATAACGCGAATGTGATTGAACTATTTCCCAATACACATAGACGTAAACTCAGTTATGGACATGCAGTGCCTATATATAGACCAACTTATACTCAATCCACCCATGTGATCTTGTTCTTCGTCATCTTTTAACTATAGTCCAGCTGGACATGTCATTAATGGTAATGTTGATACAGTTGAAAATGAAGACCTAAAATCACTTAATTTTAAAAGGTCCTAAATTCAGAGAAACTTGGTCTTTCAATTAGAGACAGAACTTCATCTCTATTTTAAATTTTGTCGAAGATTATGCCAGTCGATGGGCTAAATCTGGAAAAGAAGAACTTGATACCTTGTCAGAATGGATAAAAGGACAAGAGAAATATTAAAATCCCGTATTAGACATAACAAAACAAAAATACGTACCATCTATCCCTCTGTGTTTAGTAAACCAGAAGTGATAAAAGAGTTAGATAGGTTACATATGAGGAATATGTTTTGGTTCCAGCTGACAAAGCTTGTAACAACATTGTATTTGTTTGTAAGGCTCATTATCACAACTGCATTGTAAAGAAACTTGGCATTAATTCGACATTTAGTAATCGCACTTATACTCCAACTGCCCTTTCAAAAGATGAAATTCTTCAAAATCATGCTTCAGTTTTAAACAAATATAATATCCCACTCAATGGAATGGATGAATATGAGTTACTGAACCAATACTGAATCTCCAAACTCCACAAAACTCTTTACAAACAAAGATATGTTGCTGAATCCAGTGAATTTTCTACCAAACGTACAAGTACGCTGAAGTTGATATTGGAAATTTGCTAGAGTTCTCCATTGACAATATCTTCGTAGTCTTTGTTGTGGGCTTCACTTCGACATTTAGATGTATCGACGACGTTTTATCCTTTAGCAATAATCATTTTCATTCATATGTCGATTTGAGATATCCCAGTGAACTTGAAATAAAAGACACTACAGAGTCTTCCACATCTGCTTCGTACTCAGATATTTTATTAAATATTTTTGCTGACTAGCAACTCAACTTTATGACAAACGGGATGGTTTCAATTTCTCCACCGTCAACTTCCCTTATCTATGTAGCAATATTCCATTATCACCTACATATGGTGTTTATAACTCTCAACTGATTCGATACGCAAGAGGTTGTTCTACATATGATCAGTGTTTAAATCGATGAAGGCTACTGACAAACAAGATGATGTTACAGGGGTTTGTACAGTCTCGTCTAAAGTCAGCATTTCGCAAATTCTATGGTACTTTAACGATCTAGTTTACCAATACAGCCTTCCATTGGGTCAAATGCTGTCTAACGTGTCAGACCGTTGTTGCCACATTGATTCTGACTGCGGATTTGATCAAGATATAGGGCTCACGACGGGTGTGAACGTGCGACAGGGGTTGCTTATATTCCTCCCAGACACCTGATCCGACCTCTGGATGTCCAGGGGTCCGTGTTTGCCCATTTTTCTGATTTGTATTTTCTGTAGGAATTAAGAGATGGAGTATTATTCGTTATCTTAGGCTAATGACATGAGCGTGGGGTTCTAAATTCTTAGAAACTAATCTTATGTGGACAATGTGTTCACACACAGACACACACACACACACTTTATGCAGGTTTATGGGTGATTTAATAGGATGGGCACGGAAAAGAAACCGAGGGAATTCGGTACATCGAATTTCAAACTGATCCACTCCTTGGGCACATTATTTGGCATTGAAGAGTGTTCTAGCGACCTTTATTCTTCGTATTTAAATAGTGATGTGCACAATATAAGTAAAGCGATTTCATTTATAAAAACACGTTTAGGGAACGAGTTAATAATTTTTGTTTTGTCACGGACCAATAATTTACCACCAATTATTCACGTCGGGGTGCGTTGCTAGTACAAGCGAACGGGTACGATCAATCACTCGTAACAAATCAAGACATGTTACCAGTTATGAATCAGAGAAGAGAAGTAGTAAAATTCTGTTCTGAGTAAACTGGTAAGTGAAGTTTATAGCAAACAGTCATTTGCGTATGTAAGGCATTGCAACGTCACTTCTTATCACTCAAAATGTAAACATATACCTGTACCGTCTTGTGAATTTAGTCAAACAGGTAAGTATTAAAATGATTTCGTCATAGCCAAGTGTTTTGTAATAAGTTCGTCTCAAATGAACGATGTTTCTGATGTCGTTTGAGTAATAGATAAATACAATACTGTAAAACGGAATGAAAATCAGATTTGTTAATATATATACGTGCAGTGCCAGTTGTGGAAAATTATTGTTTGAAGGTACGTAGAGTAGTACTTATTGATTTATAGGAAAAGAATTCGGTAATGTAAGCTTAGTGATTTGTCTCATAGTGTTATAGGAACAGCAAATGTATGAAGAAATAAAATAATAAAAGTCAATACAATTTATAGACATGAAAAATAAATATTATATCCAAATCCTCTTTTTGTGAATATATAGTTGCTTAAATCTTGCCTTTAAGATTGAATCTAAAGGTTAAATTCAGAACTGTATTCAATAATTATGTATAAAATCAAACCATTTTGTGATATTATTGGCATGGAAAAAAAAAATTGAGATACATCATAAGAATCATCACAGTACTTCAAGAAGAATGATCTCATTTATGTTACATATATGTGAATGACCATTCACTTAAATAAGGTGATGGCCATGAATTTCACTACTTTCTAGTTCACTCATGACACACTTGTCACCCAATCACAAATATGATAGACCATACATTTAACACCATATATGCTACCATTTACATGTTTAAATTTATTTTAAAGTTTTGAAAAAGTAGAGAAGTTAGGCCAGAAAGTTATGTTTGTTTCCTTTTATTCAACCTACATGTACCTGGTCCAACCTGGAATTTTCTAGCCAAATTTCTGGGGAAAAATTATTCCTGGACTGGAATTTGTTTTAATTCTGATCTGGGAGCAAGCCTGGTTACTGTGATTAACGTTCAGAGAATGCAGCCATCAAAATGAGAACTCAGTGATGACATCATTTAGTAACTCGAGTAATTTCTTAGATATTTTGGTCAACAGCATGAAGCTGAATCTCCCATTTTTGAGATCATATCCAAAAGACCCATGAATAAAAAAGATGATTCTTTATTTCAAAATGCTTAGAGTTTGGAAAAGGAGCAATCATTTCTTATGTATATGTCTTTGGTTTTACATGGCCATCGCTTGAGCAGGGCTCAAACTCACAACTTCTTGGTTACAACGTGAACACTCTACCACTGCTGTGGTGCATGGTCTGATTTCTTAACTTTTAGGTCTGACATTGGGACCTATACTTTATGCATGATCAATTCTTGTTCTTTTAAGTTCTTTGTTTGGGTTCATTTCTTGAAGTTGCTTTACAAACCAACCCCTAACCTCCCAACCCCTGAAAATAATTAAAAAAGAAAAAAAAATTTAAATAAATATATAGAATAAGCAGGTATCCCTTTCCCAAAATTATAAATTTCATGATCCCAGGGGTAGGGGTTTTGATATTAGGGTGGGGCCAAAAATGTGTTCACAAGTGAACATTTTTAACTATGTATCAAAGTATCTTGATAACTATCATTCCATTTCTTTTCAGATATTCAGATTTGGTGTGAAGTGTATTTGAAATGAGGATGACATAAATTGTAAATTTCAGTACTCTTGCACCTCTGGGGCCTTAGGGGTGGAGCAAAAAGTGCAGAAAAATGACAAATTTTCAAAAATCTTCTTTACAACCGTACATGTGTAAGAAAAAGACTTATACCTAAAGTGTAAATTTCCTAATACCTAGGGTAGAGGTTCTGACTCCTGAGCAGGGCCAAACTTGGTATATTGTATTTATATGTTAATCATTTAAAAATCATCTTCTTTAATGCTATTAATACTAAACTAAGACTAGTGAATTGATATTTAGAATTAGCAGGTAGTCCTTTACCAAATTTGTAAATTTCATGATCCCAGGGGCAGGGATATTATGGTATCAGGGTGGGGCCAAAATGGTAAGTGATTAAATGTGTTAACAATCGAGGATTTTTAATTTCTTGATTACTACCATTCCAATACTTTTCAAATTTGATATGAAGCATCTTTGGGACAAGGGGGATATAAATTGTAAATTTCAGGATGCCTGCATCCCCAGGGCCTGCTGGATGAGAAAAAAACTGTCAAATGATGACCAATTTTCTAAAATCTACTTCTCTCTAAGAAAAACTAAATGCATACAGTAGGAAGGCCTTTTCAAAAATAGTAAATTTCATGATCCTTGGTTATGAATTTTGCAACATATCACAAAAATTGTGCAATTTCACTCACACCTCACCTCAAAAATTAATATTACATTATTATGCCAGAGAATAATGTCTAAAAGAAAGTCATTTTATGAAATATGTTACGAATTCAAACTATGGAGTGTGTAATAGGATAACAGCAGAAGTTGAACAACACAATGTTGAAATAACAATCATGTTGAAATCACAGTTTCACTGTCAATCTAACCAATTACATTGAAGAAAGTACTATGGCTGTTCTGTATCTGGCTATTACAACATACTTATCAACAGACAAGTATGTTGGTCTCTAGGAAAAGGAATATAGTGCAATGATATAGGTAAATCTTTAATATAAATGTTAGCATGATAGAGCAATAAATGTTTATTTTGACACCCGTTGAGTCGACAACACAACAAAATCTTTTATAATACACTGATGCAACTTATTCAATCTCTCTGCACATCATTAGCACAATAGATGCCTAAAAATCAGCATTTGATACTTATTGAAAATCTCAAGGTAGACAAATAATAGCACTTTATTCTTTACAAATATGATTATAATGTAGAGCAATTCAAAATGTTTATGCATTGATCAATTCAAGATAAAGTAGCATTTTTGCTGCAGCTCTGTTGTAATATACAAATTTATACTTGTAGTACTAAGTAGAACCCATGAAATCACACTTCATTACAACAATTATCCCCTTGTTTCTGATTCAGAAGGTGAAAATGATGCAGACTGATACATACGTAGTCTTTGTAACACATTCTGAGCCTCGCAGTGGAATACATTGAGTGAAATGCTGTTATCTGCATTAATTGAACTGTAAAATGTTTTGAATTTTATTCAAGAAATAATACACAAACTGAAAGAAACAATTTTATAGTTGGGAATAATTGTTTTTTCATTTGTTGTTGTTGTTGAAAATTTGATTGGTTATTTTTGATTAGGATATTGAAATTAATACGTAGGTAATTTTTTACATCTTTAAAGCAACCAGTACTGCATATTTAGAAAGTAGAAATACTAAAGGACATGAATGCCCTATCTTACTAAAGGACATGAATGCCCTATCTTACTAAAGGACATGAATGCTCTATCTTACTAAAGGACATGAATGCCCTATCTTACTAAAGGACATGAATGCCCTATCTTACTAAAGGACATGAATGCCCTATCTTACTAAAGGACATGAATGCCCTATCTTACTAAAGGACATGAATGCCCTATCTTACTAAAGGACATGAATGCCCTATCTTGGATGCTCTGTGAGAAACCGTGAATGTTCAGTAACTGTGTAAAGGCAAAATTCAGAGATGCCAAAGTCATAAAAATAAAGATTGAGGTAATAATTAAAAAACCAGAGCACTGAATAATCTGTTCTGATGAACAAAATATATCTGTGTTTGAAAATTGATTAAGGCATTGTTGGTAGATTGAAAATGAGTTATTTTAAATACAAAATTCTGTAATATAAGAGGGTCAAGGTTAAGATGACAAGATGATTAAGGGAATTTATGTTCCCTGCTTAAAGGCAGAATAAATGGGTGGAATACCTTTGTAAAAATGCAGACATAGAGAGCAGTTACACATGGTAACCCCCTCCCCATACAAATTCACAAAAAGTAGACTCATCCCATTATTAAAACCTGATCTAAAATGTTTATGAATAGAAAAGGTTGAATTAAGTCGCAAATTTTATTGTTGTTTAGTGAGAATTTTAATGATTTTCAATGTTTTATTTAGAAAAATAGGTTCTCAAAATATTGAGCAGACATATTGAACTAGGTGTAATCTGATCCTAAATGACCTTTGACCTTGTGATCTCAAAATCAAAAGGGGACATTTACTTCTTAGTGAAAACCAGTGTACCAAGTTTGATATCTGTCAAGCAAATTATTTTCAAGATTTTGAGCAGACGGTATCTTACTTTGTCTAGTTTGACCCTTGATCTTAGACACTGTGACCTGAAAATCAATAGGGGTCATCTATTCTTCAGAGGCAACCACTGTACTGAGTTTGGTAATTATAAAGCAAAGGGTTCTGTAGATATTAAGTGGACAAGATTTGGTCTACAGACCAACAAACAGACCGACCAGCAGTATGCCCCCTCTTTTTGAAAGGGGAGCATATTTCCATGCTGATTTAATTTACAACTTGAAAAAGAGGGCAAATGTTGGTTTGTTGGGGTTTTGGTAACCCTTTCATCAATTTCATAAAGAAGTTTTCATTATCTACTTCATTGCAGATTACAATGTTAATTGGCATGTTTTAACTTTATTTAAACTTTCAGAAATATAGACATAAACACATGGTCACTGATTGTAAGGAAGAGGGGGAGGGGGCTAGTTTTACAGTATATAATTATTTAATTAATACTTAATATGAATTGTGATCTTGACCTTTCATCAGTAGAGGTCTTTCTTATGTTTATATAGAGATTCAACACCTTGAGTGTCATTGTGCAATCTTAGACAAAACTAAAGTTTTCATCCGGAAACCATTTGATGTAAAATCTAAATTTCTGACCATGGTCTCCTTCAAGCCATAGGGAGTTTTGTATGGAATTTCATTGCAGAAGCCCGTGGGGATCCGGGTTGTTAGAATAGATTCTCAGTACCCCTTGCTTGTCAGTAAGAGGCGACTAAATGGGGCGGTCCTTCAGATTAGACCACAAAAACCGAGGCCCTGTGTCACAGCAGGTGTGGCGTGATAGAGATCCCTCCCTGTTCAAAGGCAATAAGTGCCAAGCATAGGCCTAAATTTTGCAGCCTTCACCGACAATGGTGATGTCTCCATATGAGTGAAAATTTTCGAGCGGGATGTTAAACAATATATAATCAATCAATCATTGCAGAATCTTTTATAGTCTAGAACATTTACAGAGTGACAGACAGATGGATGGACAGACAGACCCAAATTAATGTCTGCCACATTTTGCTAAATGCAAGGAACAAAAACAGCCTAATTTTCATGCTATCATCAAGATGTATTATAAAATCTGTTTATAACAAATGATGAAGTCTCCCTCAATAGGTTCATATGCAGAATCCAGAAATGAAATGACAAAATCATTTTAAATGTTAACATAATTGCTGTGCTCACACAAATATGTATTGTACACATAAGAGTCATACTTTTGCAGATTCTCAGGTATGGTTTGGTTTGTGGGTCCATGAAATTCCACTGAATTGCATGTTTACATGAAAGAAATGCTTGCATACTTCAAGTCCCCTGGTATGAAATTATGCAAATTTTATGTGATCTGATGGACCTTAAAAAGTATGTCTTAGTATTAAATCTGATGAAGACATCCTCAATTAGTTAGTTAATATATGATGTCAAATGGATTTTATAAAAGTCAGGTTCATTGTCCAATCTGGGGATTTGAACTCAAGCTCATATGGAAGCTGTCAAATAAATATTGTGTTCTCACCAAAATATTGTTATCTGTATACATGTATGAAGTTTGATGAAGCTTTTAAGACAGTAGAGCAACAAAAAAAAATCAAATGAAGTCTTAAGGAAGGTCAACATAAACAAATATGAGAACATGTCTAAGAACTTTGATGATTAAGGCATTCTCAATAGTTAGAAACAGGCTAAAAACAAAATCAAGAATGTGAAATCAAGGTCTTATAGAGCTCAGGTTAAACAAAACCCCTGAATATGGACTCTGTGTGTGAAATTATATCGTTTGTTTGTGTAATATAATCCAGTATATAACAGCTTATTTCAGAAAATTGCATTTCTTCACAAAGTGTTTCAGTCAAATCAAATCACAGTATTAAATGACCCATACTTTTTCTGTCGTTTACATTTGTGTCTTAAAGTTATATTTTATGAACTCATTTTAAAAGCTTTTAGTGGTAATTTGCATCAAAAGAACTTGAAATGGGATTAGAAGTGGTGGGTTTGAAGTGACTTAAAATTTGGAGATTTATGTACAATAGTGCTTGGTACTATGCATTCATAGATACTGTACATATGATAAACTGAAGGAGACAAAGGGCGAGGTCTTGCCCATATAAGAATGAGATATGGGGTCTTGAGGTGTGATTTTTATTGGCATTACAACAACCTGGATTTTGACCAATTTCCCATACACTACTCGTTTATGTATATTGTTTGAAACAAAAGATGTTCTTCCTATTCAAACAAATGTAAAGCAACAATAGAATCATCATTTATTAAAATGTTAACATTAACACTAACATTGATCACAAGTTCTTATTTCATATAATATTTATTTATAAAGATATATACAACTTCAATTAGAAAATAACCCACTTTTTTAGCCAATCAAATACCCCGAAATCTCGCTAAGAATCGTTCTATTTTTAATGTACTGAAGAATGTTTTTATTGGTTCTTTTTGCAAGAAACTGTAAAATGGGAGTGTCTTTATTGATCTTGCAAAATAAATCAAAACAAGCATTGGCACACCACACAAAACAGTATTGATATATAAAGCAGAGACATATATAATAATGTTATATATGTCTCTGTATAAAGGAACAACACAATACAAGATTTAAGACAGTATATTCTATTTGCAATTCACATTTTATAAATTCAAATTTCAGAGAAGTGTTGAAGCCAGAAATCCAACATTTCATGTGTTAAATACTTTGGGTCTGCTGGAATAGAACCTCCCTCCAGATGTGTTAAAATTTGCAGGTTTCTGTTCTCCACCCAATCCTTCCACAACTTGATAGCCCATGTTTCATTTTGTCTGGTTTTCAGAGGCACTGCATTTGTCTTTTTCTCCGAACTCGGGTGCAGAAAAATGACCATTGTTTGCGGCATTATCGTGAAACAAACTTTGTGTTGGAATGTTCATTAATTGGGTGGCTTTAATATTTTCTCCATCCCATTCTATTGATATAGCAAAATTGATGTCCTCTACATCCCTGACTAGCTTGAATGTCCACTTTGAAATGATGCATGTTCGATTTTCATGGGAATTGTGTTCGATTGCACAATGGGTCCCTAATCAAAACTGTCAATTCGGACATGACACTCTTGTGAGATATTAATGGGTGGGGTTTATTTTGAAGTATTGATTTGATTGGCTGGGTTTTGTTCTAAGTCAGTAAGATATAAAGAGGAGAAATCTATGTCACAAAGAATGGGCTTCGCTTCGCTCTGCCTATTCTTTGTGACGAAGATTTCTCTTTATATGATCTTTGCTATTATGAAGAGGACATTAAAGCAATTTAAAATTATTAAAAATCCATTTTATTTCAATAAAAAATTTATCATAATATTTGTATAGACTCATGTGTAAATTTTGGTCAAATTTATAATTACTTTGATCACACTTATTATCAGTATCATTATAAATTACATGTTTTTAATTTTTTAGACAGTGCCTAATTCTTTGAAAATGTTAAGTATACTTATTTGTTTAATTTTTTTTTCACTTTTTATTTTGGATTTAACTCATTGCATCAATCATTTTACTTTCATATTAATTACAGGTCATGCAAGAGTGCAGTCTGTCCTAATATGGGTTTTTAAAATATTCATGTGTTTCTTCAGGGTTAATTTAAATATATTTTTTTCATGATTTCTTCCAAAAATTACTGTAATATAAGTATTTAATTGGGAATTGAATTGGAATCCTGACTAGATATGATGATAAAACATTAACAGCCCTGATATACCATATTTGGTTAGTACTAAGTGCACTATGCAGCATGTTTTTACTTTGAATGAAGAGACAGGTATTTTTTTCTCCTGTTACAGATGTCAGTGGCAGATCTGAAGGGAAAGGGTTACCACTTCTCTTTGGTTGAAGAGTTTTAACAAAAATTGTCATTTTGGAGTCTGCAATCAACAGGCACATGTTTTGATGGCTTCTTACCATTCAATTCAGATCATCTGAGACACATAGTTTAATTTTAAAGTGACAGTAAATTTAAAAAAAAAAAATTATGAAAATTAGAATTGATTACAGGCACTTGAAATGGGTTTGAAAAGTACGAGACTCACAAAAAGCTTGAGATATTTCCTGTATGTGCATCTCTGATATTATTTCATTACTTAGTTTCCTCTTACATCAGAGTTAAGATGACATTGTGTTGATGAATCAAATCATGCTGTATTCATATAACTTTAAAATGTCTCCATCTTTCAAATAATAACATCCAGCTCAGTAACAATGATCTTATTTAAGAGTGTAATTATTGCAAGGACCACCAGGTTGTAGTATAATGATGGATTTAATTGAAAATGAAAGCTTAAAGGGGCATTAGCAGCAGTCAACTAGGATGTAGGTATACTCCCAAAAATATTTATTCATTATGATGTCTTGAACAATTTGTTAAAATTCCAAGGGTAAGCCCAATAGGGGATGTTATTTTTAGGGTGTGTTGGGTTAGCAGAAACACAGCAATTTTTATTTTAGGCCAAAGGCTGATCTAGAGGGTTGGCAGTGGGTAAACATAGAGTTACAAACTGTGAGTATGGAATGTGAGAATGGGGAAAAAATGAAGAAATAAACTTTATACATTGCCTTATAACTCCTCAGGCCTGTAAACAGAATTTTCAGAGGGAGGTGGAAATATCTTCAATTCTCCAGAGGAGTGTGAAACCCTAGATTGGCGATATCTATATACTACTCTTAAAATTTTACTTATAGTCATATTATATATCAAAGACAAACCAAAGGTGTAGGGTGAATACTGAACAATTAAACATTTAACTTTCCACCCCAAAATGAAGCCTTGGGGATGTGTCACTTATGTAAACACCCAATTAATAAATATGGCCCAGCTCATCCCCAGGAATTCACTGTTAATTATACACTTGAATGATGGTGCATATGGTCCACCACTTCATGAAATCAAGAGTAAAAAATGATGAAGTGACATGTTTTACTGGACCCAGATTTTACATACTATGAGAGATCGTGGATTTCAAGAAAAAAAGTCCTAGTGATCGATAGTAAATTTGTTATTTATATCTAGAGAATAAATTTAATTGAGATTGTGATTTCACTTTGAGAGATCAAGAAATTTAAAAGATCAACAAAGTTCGAGCCATCGAGAGTCAGCTGTATATCATGTCTAGTTTATTATGAGAAAACCATGCTATGGCCACAATAAACGGCTTTGTCACTGCAAGTACATAGTATTGCGAACTTCAAGTTCCATATCTGTAAGTTCTAATGATATTGGACAATTAATCTCACAAATTGCAAGTGGAGGAGTGAATTACATCAGGTCATACCCTTATGACCTAAAGAATATTGTAGATTCCTAATTTTACATGAGTACTTAATTCACAAAATGACTCGTGAACATCAAATTGTGAGAATATGAATTCACAAGTGATCAAGAGTTTTTACAAGTATTTCAGCAATATAATATATAGATAAAAGTAAGTATTATGTTGTAAGTACTGTTTCTTGCTAAATTAAACAATATTGAATTCCTCGTGTACATATTATGGAATCTACGGTATCCCGATGTGTACAAGTTGGCAATGTGTGATTGATGTCATTGGTATCCCAACATCTAGCATGATTCACACAAGTTTCCATGGTTGATCTGTTTAATGAAGCTATATGTGTATTAGAAAGTTGTGTAATGCATACTGTAGTATATATTCATGCTATGTAATAAGTAGGTAACACAGTTAAGAGTGATACTACATGAAGTTTAAATATCAGTTATTGGGTGTTAAACATTGGTAATTCCAGTCACACACCAGAAGACATAACATGATAAATATTTGGAGGAATGGATATTAAAAGAAGTTGGATGGATTTCAAGTTTTAGGGAATTGGTATTTTGTTGAGATAATTCATACAAATCAACACACACTTCTTTGAATTGACACAATGAAGTGAATGATCAATAACTGAATGAGGATTAACCAAATGCTTATATGCAATGAAGGAAGTTAGCTTCTCAGCTTTTGAGCACATCAGCAGGATATATGCTATGACTGTGTAAGTACTGTTTTGATATTTTAATATTTTATTGGCCCAAATATGTTATTATTTATTACTTAAACATTGCTAGTTGAAATTTTTTTTGTCAATTCAAATACCTGTATTTTGAAAGAGTTTGTGGTGGAAGGATTTTTTTTGTTATTAAAAAGTTGTTAATCTGCATTGTCAACATCACCACACCACACCCCATAGGAATCCAGGTTAGAATAGGTTCTCAGTACCTCTTGCTTGTCATAAGAGGCAACTTAAAATGGGACAGTCCTTCAGATAAGACTGCAACAACTGAAGCCCCATGTTCTAGCAGATGTGGCAAGATAAAGATCCCTCCCTGCTCAAAAGCCATAAGCCACGAGCATAGGCCCATATTTTGGGGTTATTAATATGGGGAGAAATCTGTTCTTTAGGATTTTCAAGCAATAAGCAGGGATGGCTTTATAATAAGGTGGGGGGAACAATACATTGAGATCCCATGGGGATCTGGGTTAGAATAGGTCCTCAATACCTTTTGCTTATCGTAAGAGGCGACTAAATGGTGTGGTTCTTAGGATGAAACTGCAAAAACTGAGGCCCCATGTCTGTGTTGTGGCATGATAAAGATCTCTCCCTGCTCAAAGGCTGTATTTACAGTGATGAAAATGTATAATATTGAAAAAGGCTGAAAATTTAGATAGAGGGAGGGGGTTGAAGACCATGGAAAATGGAAGCATTTCAGCATTTTCAGGGATAAAAGGGAGCATTCTAAACACACTAGAATGCAAATTTATCATTAAAAGTATCATATTGATCATATGAATTGTGAATAGAAACTGAAATTTAGTTCTTTAGACAGCTTATTAACAATACAGAACAAGTTTTACCCATTTAGAAGATATATACACACGCCTACCACCTTCCCATTTTTAAAAAAAAATCAAATGTATAATTGATCTCAAGAATGAGTTTTTTGAAGCATAAAAGGCAGAAATCTGCCATTCAGCCGAACACTTTCATCTCAGCCGTAAACACCAAACATGGGCCTTGTAGCCCCTCAACAACAATGGTGATGTCTCCTAATGAGTGAAGAATCCTTGAGCTGGATGTTAAACAATATATGTACCATCAACCAACCAATATATCAAGGGAACACTGTATATGAAATTAATTTGGAGATCATTTGCATCAGAATAATAATGATAAATTTTGGTTGAGGTATGAAATTTTTGATACATAATTTCTAGTTTAGTATACTAAGACTAGTATTATACTAATTAAGGGCTGGATTTCTACATTTTATTAAATGTAAGGCACTCAAAAACGTAAACTTAATAGATAATAGTGATGGGATACTTATACATATAGAAAGTGGTCAAAAGCTTACATTGTAAGAGCACCATAATCATGATAGATTTACTTTTCACTCTAACGTGATAAATATACCAGAATATGTACATTTCCAACTGTTTTTGCTGATAATCCTGTGAAGCTCCAATACCGATCATGTATAATGATGTTAATGTCATGGAAATGTTTGGCCAATCAAGGGGGTTTTACCCGCTACTGAACTCTGTTTCTTAATGGTGGTAAATTTGCCGTATGACCCTGTGTTGGTGTCAACCCTTATTCTGGAGAATCTGTCCTTTTCTGACAGTAAACAGAGTTTCGAATAAATTGACAAATATTTCCTTAATGTTTTACTGTCATTTGTTTCCTTCCTGACCTCATGATCTTCATTGTCCTTGTAAATCCAATATCCCCTACTTTTTTTGAATAGTATATTTGGTATGTGCATTCCTTGTGGCAAAACCTCTTTATTGACACCAAAATCTTTGACATGTGGCCTTAACATTTTCCTTTGACCTACTTTTAGAAAATTCAAATATAAGCCATATCTTTCAAATCATAAAAAGGTACTGTTCTTATAATAAGTATGCATATGCATTTTTTTTAAAGACTTTATTATGATTCCAGATTTGTTGATCTTGTTATCTTGCCATTGACCATTGATCTAGAATTTGGAAATATTCAAAAAAACTACAATGTCTTACAGTTCTACTTTGTGATCAAGGGGCATCAGTGTTTCACAAACACTTCTTGTCATTTTTTTCACTTTTTACTCAACACACAAATAATTTACAGCACATAGTGACAGAAATGCAGGCAGAAAAAAGTTGTGACTGGTGAATATGCATTATTTGAGATAGAAAATAAAATGGCAATCTCTATATGTTTCTTAGTTCATAATACTGGAGGTGAAGTTGTTCCAAACATAGCAATAGAACTGAGGGTATGGCTGAAGCATTGTTGTCACAAGAAAGATATCTTTATTTGCAGATTATCATTTACATTTTCAAATATCGAATGGCAAAGTAAACAATGTGTAAATCGTAATCATAAATTCCCAAGACACATACAAGTTCGAGTGTAGGGCAACACGGACCTCCGACAAAGCGAAAGTAGGATCAGGTGTCATGGAGGAGTAAGCATCCTCTGCTGACCGGTCACACCCGCCATGAGCCCTTAATCGAAAATAGGTATATGGGATTACCCATAGTCAAAGTTAGTATGAAAAATGACAGTGTAACAAAGGGTATAAAACATATCATTCAACATATATCCCAGAGACACTTTGTAATCGCAAACAAGGTCATTGTAGCGACCATAAAATTTGTGAAATGATGACTTCAAACGAGATTCGTTATAACCCTGCAATGTTAACTTTTTTGTCAGTAGTTGACCTCACTTTAAAAAATTCTCATACGCATAGCATGCTCTCGTGTATCGAATCAACTGGGAAATATACAATATATTATTAAATTTTGATATTAAATTTTTAAAAATGCATACAGTGATACAATTGATATTTCAAGAACAGATATGGTCCTGGCAACATGTATAGACTTATCAAATTCTGTTTTTATATATTTTATAAAATTATTTATTTATTTCTGTTTTGCAAAAACTGTTGATCCAAAATTATTCATGCAATTCTTAAAAAATGCTTGTTCTTATTAAATTGAAAAATGAGCACTGAGACAGAAAATATTTTCCTGTAAAAGAAAGATGATGCCTCCAGTATTGTTTATATTACTGTGAGTGAGCTGCCCTTAGACGATGCTGTAGTTCCTTGCATTTGTAAATTTAACTGAATGGTGAATGGAGTTCATAATGTCTGTGTTCCTGTTCATGCTTTCTTTTCCATATCATGCAGTACATCTATGGGAGGAGGTTTTATTTGGAGCACTTTCAATCTGGGGAGCTGCAGGAACATTTGTTTTTCACAAAAACAATCTTTACTTTTGATATGATTTTCAGCAGGGTTACAGACATTTTGCATTAAGTCCAAGGTGAATGTGAAATTGGTCCCAAGAGACTTTAATATCTCTGTATGAGGAAGGAGTTATTTGGGGATTGACATTGTAGCCGATGGAACTCTTATTATTGTGGAAATTAATGTTCATAGTTACTTGAAAGAAATTAAATATGACAATCCATTGGAGACAGCATAATTGAACCCTGAGGTTCACACAAAAAATATATAAGAGAGGTTAAACGGGTAAAAATCGGCTTGCATATGTATGTTTTCAGTGGAGCCAGTTGGAATATCACTCAGACTTGGAGTTTGCAATTGTAACTATTCGGCCATTTATCACTCTCAGAAATGGCTGAGTAGTTATGATTGCGGAGTTTGATGATGCGATCTTTATTTCTAGATTGGAACTTTACAGGGTAGCATGTTACAGGAAGTAACATTTTCTTGTTGATATCTTAAAGTGGACGTTATTTGTGAAGTTGCACTGAACTCTTGAAACAAAACATGACATTCAAACTTGTAAGCATCAAAATTTTGTTGTCAGATTTATATAACTGAAAGATTGTCGAGTATGGCGGAAAACCAACAATCAATCAATAGACCAGATTGTATCCCCTGTTGAATTTCAACTTTTTAAAGACCAGGTCAAATACAAGGATGAGTCTTAATTTTAAGGTTAAAGGTGAAAGCTACAAATATCCATTAGGCTTAGCAGCTCTATCAATAAAACTTGAAAACCATGTTTCCAGATTTAAAAAAAAATCTCTTTTAAAACTCATTTTGATTTCAATCCAGAATATTATTAATAAGTTTCTGTTAGAATTACATGCCTATGGTCCACAACTTGTTTCTGCCATTGGTAATACTTCATGCTGTACTGTACACTTCAGTGAAAAGGATGATAATATACATAACAGTTTTGGATGATACAGGAAGGTGACAAATATGTTTCTGTCAGGAAGAGGTTAAGCTTGTACACTTAATGTTGTAAGTAATGGTATCACCAACAGGAAATGTTTATTATCTTCATGTTCCGGTCTCTTGTGTAGAGGGGTACAAGTTCTGTACAGGTATTTGAGCAAGACTGAGGTATGTTTTCTTACAAGGGGAAAGTACATTATATATTGTTTCATTATAACAATTTACAATTGAAGTTTTCAAATTGGTTAGTTTTTATTTAAAATGAATTTATTATCAAAATAAGCTGCATTTAGCAAATTATATGGCAGTTATAATGATATATTTTGCCAATACAACCTTCCATTAGGTCAAATGCTGTCTTACATGTTTCATACCAGTTGTTAGGCCATTCTTGGCACACTGATTCTGACTGCAGGTTACTCCGTTTACCTGATATAGGGCTCACGGCGGGTATGACCAGTTGACAGGGGATGCTTGCTCCTCCTAGGTACCTGATACCCCTCTGGTATGTCCAGAGGTCCATGTTTGCCCATCTCTCTGATTTGTATTTTGTATAGGAATTTTGAGATTGAGTACTGTTCATTATCTTAGCCATTTCATTTAAGGTAATGATGTTTTCGGCGATGAATGTTACTGCTAGAGACCTGAGTGATAACATATATGTTAGTGTTTTTGAAGCTAATGCATTTTCATTTGCCAGTTTCACTTAATTCATCTTCATTAAAATTAAATTTTCCACTGATTAATTAGCATTAATGACCTCAAAACTGAAGACTGGAGACTACTTATTCTCTACAGTCAAAACTTTGAAATTGAAATGGGGGGGGGGGGGGGGGGGGGTCTTGAAGATTGTTGAAATTTTATAATTTTGTTAGGATGTGATTTTGTGAATATGCTTTCTGTACATTGAAACATGATATAAATTGTGTATTCCTATTTGGTTTGAAATTCATTAGATATGATGTACTGACAAAATCCAGAGAATTGAGCCTCCATGTAATCTAATAATTCCACAGTACATATTATCCTAGTTTAGTATGTGTTTATAATGCTGGAGAGGTCAAAGAATTGGATTGGTCATTCGGTGACGATAGATGAAATTTATAGTGCAGACTGCCCAAAAGAGGCCTTGCCACACTTGGTGTGTTACAGTAAGGTGACAGTGGTGGTCAACTCTTGAATCCCCAGGGAATGGGTCTTCTTGAAGATCTGGGAATGTTGCAGTCCTCCAGTAGGTGGTGGATGGGTCCATCTCTTCTTCCTTGAGTCAATCCTCACAGTATAATCAGGGAATAGGCTTCTTGAAGAAAGCTGAGACATTTCTTCATCTGATTGGGCATTAATTGGTATACTTGGCAATCTTACAGTACTGTGAAGTGGAGTGCATCACCCTGAAGTTTTAATGGGGAATGTGTGTTTTGCAGCACAATAAGTACACTGAGCTAAATTTGTTGAATTCAGGGCCTGAGCAAGCTATAAAAAGCAAGAGTCTATGTTATGTTGCAGTCAATTGTTATGTAAGTTGCTAGCAGTGTCGTGTAACTTGTTAGATGTTTTAAGGAAAAATGCTACACCAGAGAAATTTGATGTGGATTAAAAGTGGAGGATTATATGTACAACAATATTTTGAAATTAAAAACTTTCAAATTTACTTTCTATAGTCAAAAAATGCAGTTTTAGTACAAAGTAGTCTGAAAAAAATATAACCTCTGCTGGACTCAAACCTGTGATTTACAGATCTGCTGTTGACATGCTAACCTACTGAGCTACTCTAGCTGAAATAGGCAATTAAATATAAAAGGAATAGACAAATATTGCTGATATTTCCATTTCCATTTCCATTCGTGTTTTAAAAGGAAGTTAAACTGATGATAATGTGGTATATACCTCCTTAAGTAGAACCTGAAATCATGCTAGAATTTGAATTATCAGCAGTATCAGTTTTGGTAAATACTTGCATGGATCATAAGTATCTTGAATTGTTACTCTCTCAATCAGTTGGGCATTAAGGATGTAGTTAACAGCTGTAACACTATGACATCTGTTTTCCCCGTTTTTTGAATGACTCAGAAAAGGTGAAAGATCTCTTTCACTGTCAACATCAGTTCAATAGACACAGATATGGCATATTACCATTTGAATGTATTGGTCTCTGAGAGTGACTATTGGAATATTTGGAGTTATGTGCTCCTGAAAAGTTTCATTTTGAAAATTGCAAAATAACGATTAGGATTCTCATGTTACAAGAGTTGCAATGTATAAACCTGCCTGTGTCATGCTTCAATTGAATTATATTGAGGTATTTCATTGACTGGGAATTCAGGTATGTTTTACGAAGTGTTCATTTTTCAACCATAGTTCAATCATATTAAGCTGACAGAATGTGTTTTATATTGAATATTTTTTATACAGTGGCACTCAGCTGTATAGAATATTTGATGTGATTTAAAAGGTGGTGTGTGTCATATTGTAATCATTGTAGTGTTTGCAGACGGTATTTTGGGAACTTACAAAGAATTGTCTTATAAGGAATTGTACAAATATTTTCCTTTTCCCTTTTCTTTCAAAAACTTTGAATTCTGTAACTTCATTGTATAAATATCCTATTATGTTAATTAATTTAAAGCACACAAATAAATTTATATACTATCTTTTACTTTCACTTTGATAGAGTTGATAGGATTTTTCCCTGCCTGGACAGTTTCCAAGTTTGTTACGTTAAACTTACAGAGTAAATATAGAAATAATGTGTGTTTATTTTGTTCTTGATTGATTTCTCTTTACATGTTAGGAGGAATTTACAAACTTTTATGTTTGTGAAATATTGAAATTCAGTTTTGCTCATGATCCAACTCTGTAGAATTTCATCATACAGGGTACACTCTCGAGTAATTGCACAACTTTTAGCAAAGTAAAACCATTGATTAACATGTGTAAAAAATTTAGACAACAGGATTTCTCTATTCATTGTTGAGATGGTTTTGCATGCTTTGTTGCAAAAAACGAAGAAAAAAAAAAAATGTTTCCATCAGACAATTGATATATATAAGCATAAAGTGTATGATATATCATTTGTGTGCCCTAAGGTCACACATCTTGTATAAAGGCAGGTTCTAAATTATTTTTTCCCCCTTATTTCAGCAAACAATATGAGGCAGTAGAGACACATCATTTGGTATGATGTGAAGGAAAGAGTTTCTTCATGTATAGAAACTGATATTCATCTCCATCATTAACTGGGCAGATTTGCAGTTTTTGTGTGAAGAAGTGGTAAGAAGATGTTTCAACTTCCTTTATTTATATTACTAATGTTTTTTGGAGAGGGTAGTTTCCATCCTCTGACATTGATAATGCCAGTTTTTCAAATTAATTAAATTTTAATTGTACATTCAAAGTGACATTCGAAAACTATTTTCATTTCACCCTGGGGGCCAATGGGGGACTGAAAAACAATGCTTTTCTATAGAAAAACCTGGTTCCCAGAACTCATCTTACATTTTATGCAGTTTAGCCACATCATCTTTCAGGAAATGATTGATGGTCTACTATAGATGTGCAATAAGTTTTTGGAATTTTCTTCTCACCTTAAAGGGAAAATGGGGTGGAAAAATGAAGTGCAAAGACCTGGTGTTTAGTGCACTGTGTCATGTGCAGCAATACATATATTTTAGGGCTAAAATCTCAACAATTTTAAAGATATTTGAGCAATCAAAGAATGATGGGATTTGGGATTACTTGGGGCACTTGCCCATCAGAATACTCCATTTTAATCCTCATCCACAAACTCATCCATTTGCCAAAAATTTATTGTAGGTTGCATGATCTCTACTTTGTTTGATTCTTAACTTGAATGTGGGCTGTTATAACATCACAGAACTGGGATATCAAGAACCGTAATCTTGATTTAATTTTCTTAGCTGTTGACTTTGTGATTTGATTATTTAATGTTAAACATTATCAATAATTGTGTGATATTTTATTGAAAATCTGATATAAGTGGGGGAAAAAAACTACTTCTACAAGCTGCCTCCTATGACCATGAAGACTGTTTATTTAAAGTTTCATTGTAATAGCTCGAATAAATGTCAAGGTATCATCCAGAAAACCATATCTTATCACATGCAACAATATGACTTTAACCTATTGACCTCAGAGAAAAAAAAGGATAGAAGAAAAGCAGGGTCCACTTGATTTGCATTCTGTGTCAGCTTGGTTCATTGCTTGTACTAGAAATTTCATGTTCACTCATGGGGTAAGCTTGGGGTTTGCTGGGGGTGACACGTAGCAAACTCAAAAGCACTCAGAGTCAGGTTGCCAGCTGCCTAGTCTGCTCGGTAATTGTACATTTACACAATATATTTAGAACACACGGTTTACTGTGACAACAGAAAGCATGTATGATATAGAATTAAAACTTTCTTGACATGAAAGTGCAGTCTGGGACTTTGAATGAAACAAAATTCATTAAATGTAATGGGATATAAAGCTTGATGAAATATTTAGAATGGGTTTTTCAGTACATTTTAGAATAAGATATTGTGTGTTAAAGCAAGATATGTATGACATATTACAGTTGAAGTATTTCAAACAGATTATCATTGTGAATAATCAAATAGATCCAAGTGTATTCAATGTTGGAGGGTTTTTCTAGACTTAAAATCCACCTCTTAGTGCAGAACCAATGAATCGTAGACTGACGTTGAATTGTACTTAGAAATGCTGTTGTGACTCAGAGGAAGTACATATTTGTTAATAAATGTAGATTATAACCATGCAGCTAGGATATAGGAGTGTATATGTTGCTATTTGAAATAAGTTTAGTAATCCTTACACTCTAATATAAGAAATTAATTTGGATAAATAAATTTAATCACAAATAAAAATTTAAATGTACAAACTTTTTCAGAAAATGTACCACCTAGATGCGCAGAGCTTGGACTATGTCCTATTTTTTCTGGCCGTGGTCTCAATCATCTTCTTCGTTGTCTTCTGGACTATGTCTATTCTGTCATTCATAGGAGCGTAAGTATATACACTCAACATGTCATTTGTTTTTGTAAACTCGGGTGACCTTTTGCAGTTGGTCTGCTACCATTGTTGTGCAACAATTGAACATTTTTAACTTCTTCTTCTTCTTGATAACTACCATTCCAATTGTTTTCAAATTTGGTATGAAGCATCTTTTGGACAAGGGGGGCCTAAATTTTAAATTTCAGGACTCCTGCACCCCTGGGCCCTTAGGGGTGGGCATAAATTGATGAATTTTTAAAAATCTTCTCCACAAATGCATATGTGTAATAAAAACTAAATGCATGGTAATGAAGAACAGGAAGGTTTCTACCAAAATTGAAAATTTTGTGATTCCCAGGGTAGAGATTCTGACCTCAGGGTGGGGCCAACTTGATATATAGTGTTTATGTGTAAAACATTTAAATAGCATCTTCATTAGTGCTATTGATACTAAACTGAAAGTAAATGGATATCTAGAAAGAATAGGTACTCCTTTACCAAAAATTTGATGACTGCAGGGAGTATTTTGGTATCAGAGTGGGGCCAACAGTCAGTTATTAAATATTTGAACAATAAAACATTTTTAACTTCTTCGTAATAACTACCATTCCAAAAACTGCCAAAAATTGATCAATTTTCAAAACTCTTTTTCTCTATGACTGCATATCTTTATGAAAAAACATAAATGTTTAGTAATGTAGAGCAGGAAGGTCTCTGCAAAATATTTCAATTTCATGATCCCCAGGGTAGAGGCTCTGACTCCAAGTATGACCAAATTTAGTATTATATAGTGTGTATGTGTAAAATATTTAAACAATCAGTCATGAGTGTAAATGGTTTGAGTTAGAGAAAATATATAATTAAAATCAGTTGCAAATTGTGATTGCAAGAGTGTTCTTTCCATGGAAATTCCAGTGAGCAATCAGCAAAATCATTAAAATGGCTAAAATTTTAATACCTTGTGTAAATTGAAGCTTAAACATATAGAAATGGGAAGAGGTTCAACCTGATCCTTTTTTTTTTTTTTTTTTTTGCTTTTTTTTTTAAGTATAATGGATTTTAGTTACTTTTCTCTTAACTTCACTACTTTCAAACCTCTTGCACAAACAATTCTAATTGATTCGAAATTTTTGACAGTTTTATCTGTAAAAAATTATAACAACTCGCGTGAAAATTGTGCAAGCATGGTTAATATCCGATTAAAAGTGGATCACTAATGGACTTATTTCACTGATTTTACGTCTAAAAAGTAAAATATTCTATCTTTCCATCAACACTTTACTCCATCCTTTGCAGATGTAATGAAACTTTCGGTAAATTGAAACATGGAATACCAGAAGCCTTTGCAAAAAGCTGTGTGAAATATGATTTAATCGTGTTTAAAGTTGACTTTTCAGTGATTATTGGCAATATACAAAAATAAAAATTTTATGTTGTATTTTTTCAAAACTATTTTCAGTTATGCCCCTGACTGATAATATATTCTTCATTGCTATTGATACTAAATTGAAACTAGATATGCTAAATAGATATATAGAAGTAGGTTGTCCTTTACCAAAATTGTAAATTTCAAGATCCCAGTGAGTAACAGTTTTGGTTCCAAAATAATTATAGTGATTATTGTCTTTATCATTTAAAAAACTTCTTTAAGTTTGCTGATATGGTGTAAAAACTAAGTGCATATATAGGAAAAGCAGGAAAGGATGTACTAAAATTATGAGTTGGTTTTGATTTTGGAACAGGTCCAAATTAGTCATATTGTGTTAATTTTACATATACTATGTAAAGTCTTTCATCAGTAGGGGCATTTAAGCTTTGAGAACACAGCCTGTTTTATACTGTTGCTGAATATTAAAATTTAGCTTAGATATGCAGAACAGGAAATTTTTTCTAGATTTCATAGCTCTTGGCACTAGTGATACTTTTAACTAATACTCAGGTGACAATAAGACCAGTAGGCCTCTTGTCAAAATTGAAAATTTATTCCATAATTATATTGTACTTTTCAAAATGTATGAATATCTTATTGCTTGAGGCTAGTGCTGTATATTTTTATAATTTGAAACCAACTATGTTAATTTTTAAAAAAATTGAATATTTGTGGTATGATGCACTAGTTTTGACTCCTTTACTTTTAAAGTTTGAATTTTTATCAACACCTTGATATTTTGGGGGCCAAGAAACAGTAATGACCATACCTACTTCTTTTCAAAAATGATACTTGCCAATTATTAAATATACATGTAATTTTGATATACATAATATTCAGGAAGAATTTTCAAAATAACAAAGAATTTCATATGGTATTTTGAAAATTCATTTGAAACAAATGAATGCAATGACCATTGATTTGTTGTTTTTTATCATCTTGCATTACATTCTTTCAGTGCTGCAAAATATTGATAAATAAGACCATATGCATTTCGTAGTAAATGATCTTTAGTGAATGATTATCGTATAGGTCTATGCAAGAGTAAATTTCATTTACCATACAGCACATGTATTGATTTATAGTTTATCCTTCAGATCACCATATACATAGACTTCTTATCCTTCATTGTATTATTTTTCTTCCAGGAAATGTGTTCTGTATCGAAAATCGGATCTAATCTCTTTTGATGAAGACTTGTCAGGGGTGTCTGTCATTAAGCCATTAATGGGAGTGGACCCACTGCTGGAAGAAAATCTCGAGAGTCATTTTACTATGAAATTCCCCAATGTAAGCTTCAAATTTCTATATTTTGACTAGTTTGAGATTCATGTTTTTTAGATTTTGAGAAACAATGCAAATACCTCCCAACTTCAGACTTTTGAAAACACTCAGGTATCTGTATCTCCAGGTATTTGCTAGTGTTAACCCTTAGTTTATCTTACATTATAAAGGTACTTCTACATATATTAAAACAGGACTTTCAAGTTGTCCTTTCTGAATGCAATCTGTAAAATGAAACATAATTTTGATAATTTCCAATTTAAATCATAAAAGTAAAAATGAATTTAACTAAAACAAATTTGTGAAAGTTAAAGATTTTTTCTCCATGCAGTTCAAATGCAATTTGTTGTACTTAATTTTAAAGTTGAATATTCATAGTATGTTCAAATATATCACATGTCAGCTGACTAATGGATGCTCGAGGAGTAAAAGTATGAGAATTAAGGTTAAAACATAAAAGTAAACTGACCAGTAGCCTAGAACTAAGCTGGAGAAAGAAAAATTCAACCTAATACTTGTTACTGCATGGATATGGTGTTATTTTCCTTGTTTAAATACTGGCCTGCTTAAATACACAACATAATTATTTGAAAAACAAGCATGATTTAAACATGCTTGAACTCTGATTGGGATCATAACTGGTTCAGTGATTATCAAAGGATGAACATTTTAAAATGTTCAGGTTGCATATTGTGAAATGTAAACTATTTGTCAATATTTGATTTTAAGAGGTTTTTTTGTACTTATGGTATGCTCTGTTAATTCAGCTTCAACAGCATTTAGTGTTTCCCTTCAAACCAAATAGTTATCACAGATGTTGTAAACAGTGAACTAAAAAGGAAAAAAGTGATAAGTATGATAGAAAGTAAATCATTCTTTTCAACTGATGACTGTCATCTAATTAATGATGCATGTTTGAAATATAATTGTAGGTGAATTAATGCTATAGTAAGCAAATGCAGTGAAAATAAATTAAAGATATCAATTTGCAGATCTCAGTAGTATAAATGTGTATCTGTTGTGTGACTATATAATAGAATTATGTTGAGTGTCTCAATACATGCATAATGTATTTCCAAACATTGTTTATGTGCTTTGTCTTTAAAGCAATATAAGCTGTCAAAATTGTTATTTTGGGGTCCCTAAAATTTAATGGAAAATTTTTTTAAACATCTACCTTCTAATACCTAATTTTATCGATTAAACTTTTGACATGTTGTATTTTTTGCATTAAATGTAAAAATGTTCGACAGTTGAACCATCAGGGACTGGAATTCATTACCACCAGAAACAGTGTCAGCACCGTCCCTTAAAGCCTTCAAAACTTTGTTGGTCAAACAGGTGTAAATGTTACGAACCGTTTTACCCTGTTTATAAAACCCCACCGCATGCGCATCTATATGGCAAAATAATCAACATGTTGATGGTGGCCATTATTGGGAAGAAGAAGAAGAAGAAGTCTTCCCGTACCTTAATTTTCCCGACATTATTTCCGTATGCAATGACCTAAAGTTGAACTCATTCGGCAAAATCAAATGCGCAAGCGCAATATTTCTGGTAAGCACGAAAGATGTCTGACACGAAAGGTTCGAAGCGAGGGAGAAAGCCGACTTTGGAATTTTGCGTAATGTTTCGAGCGATCCCTTAAAGCTATCATAACTAAAAAAACATACTATCATAACTTAAAAACATATAACATCGTTAACAATGCCAAAATAATGATGGTAACTAGAATTTTATCTCACCTCGCCGTCCATATTTTAATGACCCGAATACAACCCGATCGACCCCGATCAGCATCAGAATCATTCGTGTCAACATTGGTTATCTTCGGGATTGTTGCCGACGATTAATCAGCTGCCATTATTAGGGTCAAACGGAATGTCGAGGAATATTTTTCATCACATAAAGGTGTGTAAACGATGCATAAGAGAGGAAATTCGATGCAGTTCTTTTTTTTCAATCATATCAACGTTCATTTAACCTCTTTTAATGCCACCATTAAAAATTGCAATTTTGGCAGCTTATATTGCTTTAAGCTGCTTTTACTTTTTCATACATAGTGTCACATTACAAAACTGCCATAACTGAAGAAAGGATCAATTCAGGGTAACAAAGAAAAGACCTATTGGGGAGAACAATTTTCTGGAAAAAGTCACATCATTATATCAAGTTTACTTCAGTATTTTCTGTCATACATATATATGAATTTTTCATATTTTCATTTCAAACCTATAATTTATTATTTACAGTGTTCAAATTAACCTTCAAAGTTGGCCTTAAACAGCATTATATCCATGCAATCACCGATTTTGACATGAATTTTGGCTTTGAGGCACTCAGTGCCTTTGTGGCCCATCAGGCCTTTGATTTAGATATTTTGATAGGTTATAATCTTAAGAACCCATTGCAATAGTATTTTTGTATTTTTGCTTTGGGATCAAAATTCATGAAAAACCAACAAAAAATTGGGGGGACTGTTTTTGAAAACCTGGTTCATATTTAAACAAGTATTAGTTGTGCTTCGAGTAGCTCAGTCAGCTGGACCTCTGGCAGTATACAGTATGGTTATTTTTTGCCATGGTTCAAATCTACCTCATGCCACACTTTTATTTTTATTTCACATTTTCAACACTTTTTTCATATCTTTTATAATTATGTTTATAGTTTTCTTCAATAATCTAGTTTAAATGCATATCCATTTTTTATATAAAAGGCATTGAAATTGTAAATTCTCTGCCAAACATTATCAAGTGGAACTATCCTCCCCACAGTTGATTTTATTCCAAGGACAATAATAATTCATTCTGTGTTACTCAATGGACGAATATGTGCGACCAAAAAAAATAAAAATAACCAAAAAACATGCCATACAGGACTTTTTGTGTTTGCCTGTCCAGAACATCTTTGGGAAAGAGTTCTGTTGTTGGTGAAGTACTGATTGATTGTATGTTGTTTAACGTCCCACTCAAGAATTTTTCACTCATAAGGAGATGTCACCACTGCCGGTGAAGGACTGCAAATTTAAGGCCTATGCTCGGCGCTCAGGGCCTTTGAGCAGGGAGGGATCTTTATCATGCCACACCTGCTGTGACACGGGACCTTGGTTTTGCAGTCTCATCCGAAGGACCGCCCCATTTAGTCACCTCTTATGACAAGCAAGGGGTACTAAGGACCTATTCTAACCCAGGTCCTCACAGGATTGAAGTACTGAAGAATCAGTGTATTTCATTGCTGGGAAAGATGCACATTTTATTAATTTTTGTTTTATTGTTGCCACAAATAAATATCTTTTAAAATGAATGTATATTAAGAATGAAGTTACTTGTAGCCAAAATTAATTAAGACTGGATGTATACATTATAAAAATATGAAATATATAGAGATTAAAAAGCATGAACAATTTACTTGCATCATTGTAGTACATTGTTGTAAGTGGTCTATTAAAATTTATGTCTGCATAAACATATTAAAGGCATTGAAACACCAATTATGAGGGCTGTTTGATATGTAATGTGTATTATACCACAGCGCAATAACGCTTTGCATGATTTGATGGATGATGATACTCTTGAATAGCTCTATTCAATACCTTTCCAATGGTATAAATACGAGCCTTCAGCTCCACATAGTTTTAAACTTTAGTCATTTCAATAGAGCCAGTTGTTGACCACTGTTGTAAAAATGGTTGGGAAACGGGTTGAGAATATTGAAGAAATCAGAGCTTATATAAAAGTTTGCACAAAACTTGGTCATTTGGTAATTCAGATTTTGACTGAATTGGGGAAAGTTTATGGGTCTGATAGGGTATCTTATGAGACAGTTCATAGGTGGAGAAAGAAATTTCCGTCAGAGATGCAGCAAAATCTGGCCAACCTGTGACTGTAATAGGCAAGGCAAATGTCTCAAAAGTCAGGGAAATAATTGATGCCAGGTACACGATACATGATATTGACAAAGCTGCTGGCATATTGCTATCGTGGGTGCATTTCATTTTGAAGAGTATTTTAAAAGTACGAAAGAATGCTTTTGAGATATTGTACAATATACATTACATATCAAACAACCCTTGTACATTTACTCTGCAGACTTAGGGGACAATCTAAAATGATTATGAATGAGTTTTTTGTAAAGACTAAAACCAGATCCAGACTTATAGGTTTTTTTTCTATTGTTACCCAGAATTAATTGTTTTGAATATAAATCATAGAGAAATTCACTTAAATGGATACCCACTTCTGAGAGAATTCTAACTTGGGGTTGAATTTTATAGCCTGCACAACCAAATCTTCTAGTAGTGTGTGACCATGCAGGATGCTAGACCGCTTGACCATTTAGCAAGTTAAAACAACTTGCTTTCAATGACAATGGAATTCTTGTTACACCGTCACATACTACATGACCATTATTTGAAAATGGAAATGGGATACAGTCATCTGACATAAATTTAAGAGGCATGCATATATGTATGGCACTAAAAACCAAGAACCAATAAATCGTCATCCAAGTGTCGGATCTGAATTTAGATACAAGGTAAATTAAATAAGAAATATATAAAGCACTAAAATGATCAATGACATGTACAATATGGAATTGTGGAATTCTTTTATGTTATCAGTCATTTTGGTGATAGTTTCATGGGGATCTGGATTAGAATAGGTCCTCTTGCTTGTCATAAGAGGCAAATAAATGGGGTGGTCCTTCGGCACGATCCCTCCCTGCTCATAGGCCATAAGCGCCAAGTATAGGCCTAAATTTTGCAGCCCTTCACTGGCAATGGTGATGTTTCCATGTAAGTAAAAAATTCTTGAGTGGGATGTTTAAACAATATACAATCAATCAGTTATTTTAGTGATATATAAGTTTTACCTTGCCACTCCATCTGGTTGTATCACCACCCCTGCATACTGCCATCAAAAGGTGTAGAATGGATATCCATACACTAAAAACAACCTGATAAAGTGCTAAACTCACTAATCACCATCCACAGCCCATTTTTAAGTACAGAAGGTCAAATTACCTTTATACATCCCCTGATAACAATTAATGCCAACAATCAGGGATCAGAAGCCATCATAATACATGATTGGTCTGTTGGACTGGTGTATCATAATAAATCTTAATTTAGCATGTGTCATGGACACAATTAAGAATAGGTAATTGCAATAATAGCTTAAATATAATTATGATTACCTCCAAAATTGTCCAGTGAGTTGCCCATGTATAAAAAACAGAGGAATGAAACTACTGTCAGCTGCTGTAAGTTTTGTGTACCAATTGTGACCTATGCATGCATGGATATGTGTGATGTCATTCTGTGTTTCAGAAAAAAGTTACAGCCATACATATGTTTGTCAACCACTCAATATATTCAGTCATCATAGAACTTCCTATGTATTTTACAAAACATAATATAGTTTTAAATTCTAAAGCAAAACAATTTCATGCATTTACATATCTTGTCATATGTGGATGACAAGAAAAGGACAATAATTTATTAATTGCATGATCTATCATATTTATTCATAGTAATGAACTAAAATGGTCATTCTTTATATTGCCACCCATAATATAACACCAAAATAAGATGGGACAAATGCTGGTGTGTGTGTATATAAACACACACACACACACACACACACACACATTTCCAATTGTTTTTACCTCTAGTATGTTAAAAATTGTAATGAAAGTCTTTCTTGGCAGTTTGAGCTCCTGTTTTGTGTACCTGATGATCAGGATCCTGCCATTAACCTTGTTCAGAGGCTGCAGGAAAAGTACCCTAATGTAGATACACGGCTCTTTATTGGTAAGTTCTGATGGGAATCATACATATATTGCTTATAGTATAGGAAATGAAATGATAGTAGACTTTAATATTTCAGATGTATCTATATTTTTTCGAATATATTTTAAGTTAACATGTGAGCACTTTCTGTGGCATGTGATAACTTTTAAAAGTTTCTTTGGGAATCAATACATGAAATACATTTGTAAATATTTACATTTCCAATGTTTTTGCCTTTGATATCTCTATAAATTGTAATGCTAACCATAATCTTCATGAACATGTTGCAGTTGCAAACAATGCACTTAAGAATACAGATAAATATATGTTTTTTTAATGGCTGGGAATTATGACAGGAATGAAAAGGGAATCAAATATAAGAGGTAAACTTCATTTTTTGAAAATACACGAGGGTAAGATCTGTGATGCTTCACGTTGGCATACTTTTTGTGAAACACTAACATGCTTCCTGAAGTATGTGAGCATGAAGCATCAGTGCACAGTTCATACCCTCATGTATTTTCAAAAATGAAATTTATATTTAAAAAGAATAATAATTTCTTGGGAAGATAATGTTAACTGAAGTCTATCCTGTGTTCATGTACATTACAATATAACTACTGTACATAGTGCATGTAATTGCACCCACAGGCATAAAGAGTGTATTCGAACCCAATCGATATAATTGCCTATGATTGCACCCAATATATGCAACTCTGGTGTACTTATTTTCATTGAATATCTAGGTTTATAGTTAAAATTGTAATGATGCATTTGAATTACTAGTACTCCGTGTATCTTGAAGCAGTTGCAATTTTATGCTCTGAAATATGGTATAAAGGTTTGCAATATCAATTTATTCCCAAATAGCTATTTTCAATGAGGCTTACATATTCATGTATTTAATACCAGTACTGAGCATTTCTAAGAAACTCAAGATTGTGCAGTTAAAACAGTACTTCCTATATTTCAAGTGTTTATCTGCATGTATTTTTGTTAATTGAAGAAGAATTTATTCAAGAAATATGACCATGCAGTTACAAATTTGAAACCTTAGATAGGAAAATACATATGTATATTTATTGTTTTCTTAATATAAGGTGGAAAAGAAGGCATTATTAATCCTATGGTTTTTAACATGGCTCCTGCATACGAAAATGCAAAATATCCCAACATTTGGATTAGCACAAGTCGTATCAAAGGTAAGAGTAATAATGTTCTAGATCTGTGATTTGCACATTATATTCACAAGTACATTGCATTTGTGAAAAAGCAATGTACTTGGATTATATGGAAGCTTTCAAAGTACAAATACATAAATATCAGTCATCTAATATTTTTTATCGTCTTAGATTTTGCTACACAGCTCAAATTAGCTCAATGCATTAATGTGTAATGCTGCTGATCTTAGACCATATCGTGTAAGTTCCTCAGGGGTTTACAGTTTTGACTGATACTACAATTTTTTAAATTGGTAAATTTTAGTTTCCAGATTTAAAATATGACCATGCATATCTGTCACTTTTCATCCTGTACAATTATTTTGGTGTCTTATTCATGCCTAAGGAGTGACTGTCTGTTTTGGGAGGTTACTGTACATTCCTTATTTTATGCGAGTACTTAATATCATGAAATGACTTGTATATGTCAACATAAATTCATGAGTGCTCTGTTGATTAAGAGTTTTTACATGTATTTTAGCAGCATAAAAATAAAAACGAATAATTTTATTTCATGAGTGACGCTTAATTCTCTCGAAATTATGTGATAATAAATTTTTCACATATATTTTGGAATTTACAGTATCAATCAGAGTATATGGTAATTTGCATAAATACCAAAGGTATTAATGCAAGAATTATCATATGCTCTAATCTATTGATCATCCTTTTCTACCCCCAAAAATAAACAGGTATTCCTTGTGTTTACATATGATTTAATCTAATAAGAGCCCTGCAATAGTTGGGTGATCAGCCAGCAGTGTGCATGTCCTTGCAAATATTTTTTCATACATTTTTGCTTATTCCTGCAGTTATTAAATTGAAAATTCATACATGGCCTTATATCAATGGGTTACAGATTAAGTTCAGTTGACATATTTTTGAAAGAGTTTTGGACCTTGAACTTAGCAAATCTGAGATTTGACAGTTTTTCAGACTTATATCAGCTATCCCTGCATCTACTGAAATGAAAATTTATAAATGAACTTATGTCAAGGAGGTTACAGATAAAGCTTGAGTTTGGAATTTCTTAACCTATCTTTGAATGAGTTATGGACCTTGAACTTAGCAAATAATGCCACAAAGTGGGGTCTTTGGCCTATTTGTGATGTTTGCAGCTTCGCAATGATATTTGTTGAAACATTTTGTGGAAATATGATAAAAAATACAATGTAACTCCTCAGTTAAACACACACACACACACACACACACTGAAAATTGGTTCTTCCTTGAAATTGACCGATTTTGAAATTTGAAAGTATAAGCAAAAGTCTACATATTCCTTATACAGAAATTCTCATTACTGGCCAATCCTGAAAACTGAACATTAGCCATTGTTTTTAAATTAACTGTTAACAAACATAGGAAAGACTTCATCACAAATCCAGCCACAGTTATTGGTCGTGTACGAATCCACTTATTTACATGTAAGTCTCCATGGCCGAAGGTGTTAATTACTGACGTGGTCTGTCAGCATCTCACTATTGCTTGTTCATTTAACACCGGAGCAAATTTCATAATTGACAAGATTATTTAACGTCGAAATTATTCATGGATACTTTGTAATTTAAAAAAGTATGATGCAACACACTGTTAAATTGGACATAAATAATGTAAATATCATTTGACATGAATTTTAGGGATCGGTATTTGCTAGGTTTCTCGTGTTACTAGATTTATATGAATTAGAAAAAAACATGAAGAGAATTTGATTAATTAGATGTTTGATAATTGGGAAGTAAACTGAATGATTATCACTGTATTGTTTTCATTTTTTAGTGTTTACATTTATTAGTTAAAGGACATTTGTTTTTTTCAGCAAACTCAATTCTTTTCATACCTAAAATAACTGTGTTGTAAATTACATATTTTGCTTAATTTTTGAGTTTGAAGGTGACAAAATTCAATTCTCACGATGCGCATATGTACTTTGATTTGATATTTACACATCCTTATATATGATGTCATATATGATCTCGAGCAAGAAGGTCTGAAAACAGTTGTCAGCCATTTCATAAACAAAATAGATTTAAGCGGCAATATGCCAATTATCACATTAATGGCTTATTAATAACATTGCATTAGGTGTTTTGTGCTGTTTAAGGATGTACTAACTATCAGTAGAAAGGATATAGACTGAGTTCTTTCAATGTTTTGAAGGAAGGTATGAGGGAAAAAGACATGAATAGTTCTTTTTTGGCACAAGGACCTTGCCATAAAAAAACTCCAGTCTCCTCTGTCCATATACTTTTCCAAAAAGCAATTGACAGTGACCCAGTTAACTTGTGAGGAAATGGTTACGTTGAAACTACATGTAAACACTGCTAGGCCAACAGCATATGCATTCTGTTCTTATTTTCAATACACACATGCAATAACTGACGTTGTAACATCATATACTTGTGCTCCCAGTTTCTACCAGTTGGTAGATTTACAAAAATTTTAAAGATGGAAAAATAAAAAATATAGTTATTGATAATAAAATAATGTAATTCCTAACTTTAAATTGAATTATAATATGCTTTCATTTTTTTTTTTTAAATGAAGTCACAACATCAAGTAAACCTACAATAAAAGGCTATGCTCCCACTTCTTAACAAATAAAAAAAAAAAAAAGAAAAGGAAAGAAAATGAAATCGCTTTATTAAAATAAAGTATTGTGATTTCTACTTTAAAGAGGCATTACAGCTCATTTTGCAGATTTTAATCGAGTGTTTTTTAAAACACGTATTGATAATAATAAAGGTCATAACAATACTGACAATTTTTAACATTAGGGATGCATTATTGTGCTCTCAAATGCGCTTAAAAGATCATTCGGAATTCAATGGTTTCTTCATACTGACTCGGACATTTTGCATCATGTGATTCAGTATGACAACACACGTGTTGTGTAAAAACTTATTTAAATACCCCTTAAAAGGGTCCACACTCGTTTCTCGAGTATGGGATTATTTCCTGCTTCTTATAATTAGTAATTATAAATCATTATTATAACAGAAAACATGTCCATATAACTAGATAATGTTTTTTATAAAGCATGCCACAAATTTCGATAAAAATAGCACTTACTTTTAAAGCCCTGCATGTGTGTCTCATGTCTAGAGGGTCATAGTGATATCCCCACGTAAATTCTAGCATGTGTATGTGTTGTATCTCATTCCATTTTAACCCTTTTCTTGCATAATCTGTCAAAGTTCTGGGTTTAGCCATTGTACGCCAACTCTCACTGGATTGTTTACCCTCCGTGCGCATGCATCCAAAAACCGAAAGAGGAAGTTTCAATGTTGTTCAAAAAAGGTCTTAAAAAACTGTTAATTTTTGCATTTAAATGAGAATTTTCAACTTTCGAAATGTGTTATTTTTGCAAAGTTTATAAATTCAACCAATCAACAAAATTATTGAAAGCTCTGGGAAAATTGTTATTTTACGATTTCAGACCAAAATGAGCTGTAGTGTCTCTTAAATTTCATTATTTTTATTCATTTAAAATTTTCAAAATGCACTCATGACAGTAGGCCTAGTTGTCAACGATGTAACATGTATCATAATTTGTCTAATTCAAGGGGGCCTCTGTGGCTGAATGGTTAGAGCATCATGCTCAAAGTCACAAGGCCTCTCACCTCTAGTCAGTGTGGGTTTGATTCTTGCTCATGCCATATATGTGAGAAAGTTTGCCTGTTTACTTTTGGAAGGTCGGTGGTCTCTTCCCGGGTACATTGTGTCTGAGTTCTCGCCTCCACCAATAAAAACTGGACGCCACCAGATAACTGAAAAAATGTGGAGTGTGGCAGAAAACAACAAGCTATCAATCAGTTATAATCCAAAAATAAATAATAATTGCACTATTTATTATAAAATCAATGCCAATTGCATACATTTAAAGGAATAACATTACCAAATAGTGTTTAGATATCAACCCATGTAAACATTATTTACTTGCCGTTTCCAATTTCATACTCACTTTCCTCACCACATTTGGGTTTTTACATTGCTATTTGTGTACTCTGGTGGCTAAAACATGCATTAAAAATGTTGTCCATGGTGGATAAATTAAAAACTGAGTTTTTAAAAATATCCAACACTACTTTTACAATTAGCTGATCGAGGAAAGCCACATACGACGTCAATGTACCACATGACTACCTAACTATTTAGGGAGATTTTTTTGAAATTGGGGCTTAGATTTAAATCTGTATTGTGACTAATTGTTGCAATATTTCAGCAAATTAACTATTAGAATTTATTATTGGAAGCATAAGGAAGACAAAGTACCTAAAATTTTATATACATGTACTTCAGAAACATTCGATAGGTCAACATGGAAATCAGAATTTTAATGCAAATATTTTTCTTGCTTGATGCACTGAAGAATTATCAAAAAGCACAATTGCAGTTGCTTCCAATTAAGGTTTACCTTGCAGTAAGCAAAGTGTTTTAAATTACATATAATTACCACACCAGCTTTTCAAAAGACACTAAATATATCCAGAACTGCAGGGATGATGTATCCAGTACTACCTGTCTCACAGTTTTCAAACTGAGGCCTTTTGTAAGCAACTTGAAGATGAAAAGGCCAAGAAAACTAACAATATTCAATCTCGTAATTCCTGTAGAAATACAAATCAGAGAGATGGGCAAACATGGACCCTGGGTCATACCAGAGGTGGGATCTGGTGCCTAGGAGGAGTAAGCATCCCCTGTTGACCGGTCACACCCTCCGTGAGCCCTATATGCAAGATGTGGATATTGCAAGGATTTTGATTTCCAACAAGTTTCTTTGATGTTTAAAAAATTACAGGTTGTTGAACTTAGTCCATTTTGGGGAAATATTTTACACACGGAGTGTATGTTTTGACTATTTTATGACACAGTTTTTATGATAAAACCCTTTATTTATACAATGTATAAAGAAAGTAAGTCACAGCCTGAATGGCTGATACTAAATGTACAAGAGCGAGTCAATAAGTAGCCAGCTTACTTATTTCCGGTTGAGATCCACCTCTTCTTTTTCGATATAATTGCCCTAATCTGTGATGCACTTAGACCAACGGTGTTCAAGTGCCATCAGTCCTGAACTGAAAAAGTCAGGGTCTTTTCCATTGATCCAATCCTCAACTGCCGTCACGACTTCTTCGTCAGACCTGAAATGACATCTATGGATGTCCTTTTTCAAGTTTGAGAATAGTAAGAAGTCTCGAGGAGCTAGGTCAGGTGAACAGCCATTATGATGTGGTATTAATTCATACCCGCTTTGCTCTACAGCAGCCATTGCAACTTTGCTAGTGTGGACTCTCACGTTGTTCTGTTGCAGCAAAATACCTTTAGAGAGTTTACCTGAGCATTTTTCATGGATGGCGGTTCTCAGCTAGTCTAGCAAGTTTGCATAATACACTCCTGTTATTGTACCTCTCTTGGGTAAAAAGTCCAACATAATAATGCCTTTTGTGTCCCAAAATACTGTGGCCATCACCTTGAGAGCAGATGGTTTCGTCTTGAATTTCTTTGGCCCTACCCATTGATGACTCTGAGCTTTATTCTCTGGCTCCTAATAATGAACCCAAGTGTTATCTACAGTGCAGTCATCAGATGCAAGAGAAAATCATCTTTTGGCCTAATGTGATTCAACAAGGCGTTGCATACTGACGCTCTGGTTGCCATTTGTTATTGCTAAGGGATTTGGGGACCCAACAGGCTGTTAGCTTCCGCATACCTAAACGATCATGCAAGATTGTTGATACAATACCATGTGAAATGCCTAATGCCTGCACTATTTCTCCCATCTGAATTCGCCTAGCAGAGTGTACCAGATCCTGAACTTTGTTACACATTTCTTCGTCAGTGGCATTCATTGGGTGTCCAGTCCTGGCTTCATCTTCTAAAGACATTCTGCTGCATTTGAATTCCCTTACTCAGAATTTAACCTGAGCATAAGATGGTGCAGAAGACCCATAAACATCAGCTAACTTGCCGTGTATTTCCTTGCCTGTTTTACCTTTCAAATACAAGTACCGAATTACAGCATGGTACTCAATTTTAGATGAAAAGCATTTCTTTGCATCACATGCCATGTTTGACATTAAATATCTTATTAAGGAATGACTCAATGTGTGTGCAGTTTTGTACCCAGGTATAAAACATGTACTGGAACAAGGCATGAAAATCATGACCATCTTGGTCAATCAGAAATGGGATAGGCTGGTTACTTGTTGACTCACCCTCATACCTTAAGTAAAGTTCTCTAACTTTTGGCATTTAAACACCTACATATTAAGTTTTTGAAGGTGTACTGTTTTTGTATTCTTTGTCTTCAGACTTGACAGCTGCCTGGTATTTAGAGGAGATTCACTGTATTGATTATCTTCTTTCTTGAAAGTGAAAGGCCATATTTGGAACACGAGGCATTTTCCATACAAGTCCTGCCCACATTGTCATATTGGTGATTTATTCTAACAAAGTAAATCTTCACTGTGTTCTAGGTCAGGGCCTATGCCAAGCTCAGAGTTGCCACCATTTTAGGGCAACACATGATGAACTATAGCTATTTATATTCACTGAAGTACCATGCATTCCATTTTCAATTCAATGCAATTTTTCATTTATATAGTTATTATAGATAAACATAAATGAATGTGATTTTCTTTTCACAGCATCATCAGAAATAATCCTAGATCTGGCTTGTAAACTGAAGAAACCAAATGTAGGTATAGTTCATCAAATGCCATTTGTAACTGACCAGAAAGGATTTGCAGCTAGTTTAGAAAAAGTAAGTAGGAAAAGGCAAATAGGAATATGGTAAAAGAACATATAACAAAGAAATGCCTTTCTGCTAATATCAAAACTTTTGTGCCTGCCTTACAGTATTCCCATCAAATTGTAAACATTTGGTGTTTACAATAAATTCTGATGTAACAAATATAATATTTAGGTTGTCTGAGTCACTCAGGTGACCTACTGCATTCATGGTCATATGTCATCTGTTGTGTGTTAGCAACTGAAAATTTGTAACCACCCTTTGAATTCTATTCAAATTTGATATGAAGCATCTTTGGGACAAAGGGGACATAAAAAGTAGATTTCAGGATTTCCGCACTCCCAAGGCTTTAGTGGTGGGGCATAAATTGACCAGTATTAAAATGTCTTCTTTGCTGCAGCCACACATTTGAAGAAAAATCTAATGGCATAGTGATGTAGAGCAGGAATGCCTCCACCAAAATTGTAAATTTCATAATCCCTGGGTAAAAGATTTGACTCCAATGAAGGGCCAGACTTGGAATATATAGTGTATATGTAAATAATATTGTCTTTAATGCTATTGATACTAAATGCAAACTAAATAAATATTTAGGAGTAGGTAGTCCTTTACCAAAATTTAAATTTCATGATCTCAGGGGTAGGGGTTTTGGTTCCAGGCTGGGGCAAAAATTTTTATTTATAATTTGAATTAAGATTTCTATAAATTTGCTGATATGATATAAAAACTAAATGCATATTTAGGAAAAGCAGTAAAGGATGTACCAAAATATGTAAATATGTAGGACAGGTGCAAATTAGTCATATCATGCTAATATTGCTGTAACACATAATATGACAAGTTTTTCAGTAGCTCATCTGAGCTAAAAGCTGTAACTGAGCCTTTCTGATCACCCATTGTCTGTCTGTCCATAAACTTTTCACCTTTTTGACTTCTTTTCCAGAACCACTGGACCATTCTTAACCAAATTTAGCAGACAGCATCCTTGGGGAAAGGGGATTCAAGTTTGTTCAAATGAAGCAATGTCCTTTACCAAGAGGAAATATTAGTGAAATGGCAAAAATATACTGAAAAATTTTAAAAACCTTCTCCAGAACCACTTGGCCAATTTCAATCAAACTTAGTTTAATTAATACTTGGGTGGAGGGGATTCAAGTTTGTTCAAATGTAGGGCCATGCCCCCTTCAAAAAGGAAATGATCACAAAAATGCAAAAAGAGGGTGGGGTCATTTAAAAATATTCTTCTTAAGAACCATGCACTGAGCCAGAAAAGTCCAAATTTACTTGGAAGCTTCTGATATAGTGCAGATTCAATTTTGATAAGATTCAAGACCCTCTGAGGTAGGGTGGGGCCACAAAAGGAGATCAAATTTTTGCATGCGAAAATATAGGAAAAAATCTTTAAAAAAGAACCACTAAACCAGAAAATTCAAGTTTACATGGCAGCTTTCTTACATAGTGCAGATTCAGTTTTGTTAAAATGGCCCAGGGGGATAGGGTGGGGCCACCGTAGGGGATCAAAGTTTTACATGCAAATATATAGGGAATATCATTAAATATAGGCCAAGGTGACTCAGGTGAGCGATGTGGCCCATCAGTCTCTTGTTTGTAAAGGCACTCTCTGGGGCATTTAAGTTTTAAGAACATTTTAGACTGTTGCAGAATTTTAGAGTTTAGATAGCAGAACAGGAAATTTTATGTTCCCGGAATCAAAGATTTGGGAGCATGTAGTTTTTGACTTGTCCAGCTTTCCCTCTGTATGTCTGTGGCATAAAACTTTAAGCTTGGTCATATCCTTTACACCATAAGAGGTAGACTTTTTATATATAGTATTTGTATTCCCTGTGACAAGACTGTTTTATTGACACCAAAATCTTTGACTTGGTGACCTTTACATTGACCTTTGACCTACTTTTAGAAAATTCTAATGTAAGCCATATCTTTCAAATCATAAAAGATACTGCTTTTATATTTAGCATGTGCATTTCTTGTGAGAAGACCTTCAAAATAATACCAGATTTGTTGACTTTGTAACCATGACATTGATCTTTGACCTAGATTTTTGAAAATTTTCAAAAAAACTTTTTATTTTTAGTTATATCTTTTACACAATACGAATTAGAGATGTCATATTTGGTATGTGTATTCCTTGTGGTAAGACCTTTCTATTAACACCAAAATCATTGATATTTACACTGATCGTTGTCCTTCTTTTAGAAAATTCAAATATAAGCCATATCTTTCAAATCGTAAGAGGTAATGCTTTTATTTATGTAGCATCTTTGACCTGGTGACCTTTACAAATCTTACAGTTCCTCTTTGTTGTGACCCATGTCATCAGTGTTTCACAAACACATCTTGTTTCTAGATGTCATAGGCCTTGGGACTAGTGATCGATACTTTAACTATTAAATACTCAGGTGGCTTATAAGGTCTGTGGACCTCATGTGTATTTGCACTTATTACAACTAATATAAGCCAAAATATATTTATCAATCCATGCATCCATTTATGGTTTGTATTAAATGTCCTTAGTTCAATTAATCCATGTTAAACCAAAATGTTCATTTCATTTATTATAACAATACATGTACAAACAGTGCTGTAATTCTAACAGTTAGAAATTAGTTGAAATGCAAATCATGAGTTTCACTCACTGCAGTTTGCATTGTATAAGTTAAGTGCTCTGACTAATCTGTTTATTGAGACATGGGTATGATGAAGGCATTTAAATGGTTGGTTTTGCAGATATACTTCGGTTGTGCCTTATCCCGATTTTACATAGCGCTGAACCAGTTAAATCAAGCCTGTTGTACAGGAATGTCGTACATGTTCAAGAAGTCAGTTGTGGATGATGTCAATGGATTGATTTATTATGGGAAATACCTAGCAGAAGACTTTTTCCTAACACAAGCAATTCATGAAAAGTAAGAATTTGTTTCTAGGGTCCTGCCATATGGCAGGTGCCCTAAATATAGTAATTGCTGTCTATCTGTCCATCAATCAGTACTTTCTATGGCAAGTGATAACTTAAGTTTCCTTTGGGGATATTTTCATAATTTTTTTTTTACTTAGTGCTCAGATTAGGTAAAGGAAGACTCCTTTTGATTTTCAGATATATTGGCTTTGTCTTGACAGAGTTATGGTATTTTGAATTTTTTTTTTTATATCATTAGCACTATGGCATGCAATAACTTGAGATTACTTAAGATTTTCATAGAATGTAAAGGTAATGCTTGGATTCCTATAGTGATCACTCTGTCTGTCACCATTTTCTGTGGCACATGATAACTTGGGGTTCAATTACATGATTGTTGGTGTTGTGTTATCGACCCACAACTGAAACTGATGCTGCTGGGTTGGTAAGTGGGCAATTTTTTTTTTGGTGAGATGGCAGAACATAAAGAAAAATGACTTCAAGGCACATAATAGTCAAGTTTGACTGGGTGCCTCTACCGATAAGAAGAAGACGAAGAAACGAAATTGTAAATTAAAAAGAAAAGCGTTATTTTCATTATATTATTTTTTTTTGTTGTTGTTCCAATTGATTTTACTCGGAGAACAGAAAAGTTAAAACTTTGCCCAAGAAAAAACTACTCTTTCACTTTTGATAATATAATATAAATCTTTCAAAATGCTGAAAGTTTCAGTGGAAAAGATTCTGGAAGAACATGTGAATGATATATTTTTACTGACTCTCTAATTTAAATATGAAAATTTAAACCTGAATACTAAACACCTTTGGTTTCATTTATTTAAAACACAACTCAGAAAATCTTACCAATGTTGTGATATCTAAATGTGGGCTTGCAATGCCAAACCAACAATTATTTACATGTAATTGTGGTTAATTAAGGTTTTTCAGTGAATGCATGTTACTCTGAATGCATCTTGTGAGTTGAAGTTTGCCCAAGCTGCTTTTAGACTTCAAGGACACAATTTTAAAAGTCACACAATTAGTGAATACAGAAATCAAAATTGTATGAAATTCAACTCTGGATGGAGTATGTCAATTTATTATTGAACAGCATAATTTATTGACTCATTGACTTTTTATTGTATTTGTTGAATATTTACAGCATATATTGTCTTTTGTGTCAACAGGAAAATCATAATAAGTATGGTTAATATCAAACTGGTATATTCTGCTTGACATGATACTTTTCCCATGAAACAGCATATTTCATCTGCAAGTTATGCCATCAAACTCTGCTTTATGTCCAGCATGTCTGCTATGTTGTTTGTTTGTCATAATGTGGATGCTCAACATGTCATAGAAATGCTTTGAATGAAGATCATTCATATCATAAGCACATAGGTGATTTGAATTAATGTTGAATAGTATGTAAATGGAAATGTTCAAGAATTCTGGATTGATGCATTGAAAAATATATTGGGATTAAGGATCAATAAAAGTTCCTTGGACCACACTGATTTTAGGAGGTTGGCTTCCAATCCCAAACAAATAAAATTTTATTTTTGGCTTTAAGTTTCCTTGGGAATATTTTCATAACTTTTATACATGTTACTTGGATTAGGCAGAGAAAGAGACATTTTCATTTTCAGATACTATTATAGTGCCCTTTCTGACTTGTTAGTTTCCTTGTTTACTTTGATTTTAGATTTGAAAGTCATAATTGGGGTCAACAAGTTAACATTAAAAGGGATACCAATACCCATTTATAGAAGAGGGAATAGCTTTTCAGCCAACTAATTGTAATATCAAAGAGACACACCAAATTTTGTGTTGCCAGCGGAGCATTGTGGACATGCCTTGATTGCCCTCTGTTTATCATTTCTAGATAGTGTCATACGTTCAGGGTAAACTGTCATAACACAGTGCACCTTTTAATGCAGTTAAATTTTCAGATCACCTCCGTAAATTCAAGTAATCTACATTTGTATATCAATTATCAGTGTCCATCATTGTCCATTGTTGTTAACAATGAAATATATTTAACTTCTTGATAACCACTATTCCAATTCTTTTCAAATTTGGTGTGAATCACCTTTTGAACAAGGGTGGCATCAATTGTAATTTTCAGGACTCCTGCACCCCCGGGGTCTTAGGAGTGGGCCCAAAACTGCCAAAAATTGACCAATTTTCAAATATCTTCATCTCTTCAATTATACATCTGTAAGAAGAACTAAATGCTTTGTGATGTAGGACAGGAAGGCCTCTTCCAAAATTGTAAATTTCATGATCTGCAGCATAGAGGTTTTGACTCCAGGGCAGGGCCAAACTTAGTATATAGTGTTCATGTGTAAAACATTTAAATAACATCTTCTTTAATACTATTGAAACTAAATTGAAACAGTATGGATGATTAGAATGAGTAGTTAGTCCTTTACCAAAATTGTGAATTTGATGATCCCATGGGTAGGGTTTTTGGTACCAGGGTGGGGCCAAAGTGGTCATTGATTAAATGTATTGAATCTTTGGGACAAGGATGACATAGGTTGTAAATATCAGGGGGTTTGCACCCCTGGGGCCTTATGGGAAGGGTAAAAACTGCTATACATTGACCAATACTTAAATATTTTCTCTACAAGAAACATGTAGAGCAAAGGGCTCTATCAAAATTGTACATTTCATGATCCTTGGGGTAAAGGTTCTGACTCCAGGATGGTGCCAAACCTTCATATGTATAGTGTATACCTATATTCTTTAAAGCTAAATTGAAATGAAATAAATATTTATAAGGCATATGTAGTCCTTTACCAAAACTGAATTTCATGATTCCGGGGGGTAAAGGTTTTGGTTCTAGGGTGGGGCCAAAATTATTATATTGATTGTTGTCTTTCTCATTTGGAAGACTTCTTTAAATTTGCTGACATACATGGTATAAAAACTAAGTGCATATATAGGAAAAACAGAAAGGGATGACCAAAATATGTGCATTTTGCAACCCCAGGATTTTGACTCCAGGACGAGTTCAAATTAGTCGTATTGTATTAATGTTACATACAATATATTATCAGTAAATGCATTGGGGTGGGGGGGGGGGGGGGTGGGGGGGGGAGCAATTAAGTTTCAAAAACATGTCTTGTTTTATATTGTTGCTGATATTAGAATTTACTTTAGATATAAAATAAAATTGTCAATAGAGCTTTAGCAATGTATTTTACAGAAAGACTCACTGTGAATAAAGGATGACCCTTACTGATTTACAGTTAAGGTTCACATATAAAAATTTACTAGGTAGATATTAGGAATGAAATTTCAGAAGTAAAATCTCTTGTAGTAAAGGTTGACTCGTGTAATATGTATTTATGTCAAAGTTCATTGTCAACAGGTTACAAATGGTAAGATTTGGTGAGGATATTTCAAGTGGAATTTGAGGTTGATGGTAATTGTTTTCAAGGTCTCAAAACATCAAAGTCACCATATAATATCTGGCCAAATTGGTTTCCATTTTATATCTCTTGTCAGCAATAAGATATATTTATTATATATAAGGTTGTAAGTCTGTAGGGCTAGTTTATTGTACCAGTAGCATTAATCAAAATATGTGACACTTCATGTAATGATACCTCAGGATGATTGAAAGATTCATCAATAGACTTTAAACTTCAAATGTAAAACAAAACTGATTTTAAACTTCAAAAGCAAAAGAAAACTGACTTACACTCAAAATGTAAAACAAAATGTTTTGAAAGAAAGAATGAATATCATTTCTGTAGGTTAGAAAACTGGCAGACTGTTTGACAATAAATTTTATTTTGTAGGGGACACAGGCTTGTTTTATCAGCATTTCCTGCCCAACAGAATGTAGCAGCTCCAACTGTAAGGGCATTCAAAGATCGTATGGTCAGGTCAGTGTTCAAACATTGCACTGTCTCAGTATGTATGTAACACATATACAGGATCATGAACAAGTACTAATGGCATATGAAATTTATGAAGTGAGTTGCTGGATTTAATATTTCCTGAACCATGGTGAGGGAAATATTTAAATCTGGTAACAAATTTCATAAATTTCATATGCCACAAGTACGAGAGTGAGATTCTATATATCACACAGCAATCAATAATCACATATTTTAGTAACATTCCATTTCACATTTCTATATTAGGAAGTGATTGTTTTCATTTCGAGGTCAGCCTCTTTGCATTCTTTGAAAAATGTCCTTGAGCGTAAGAATATACATGTCAACATGATAGGTAAATTGAAATTTTAGTCTTTAATTTTAAGTTATGTCATTAACAACAACAAGTGAAACAGGAATAAGTATGATAGACTTGAATAACGTTTGTAGTAAAACTAGAAAGTTGACAATTTTGTGTCCGTGTCAGCACATGCTGACCTCACATGACCCAAAACTAATTGGAGTCACTTTCAACGGCACAATTTTTTTTCAAGGTGCTGGTATGTTTCAGTAATATTTTATGATTGATGTATGTGAATATTGAAATTTCCTCCAAGAATATTTCCACCAAATATGGCTGTGTTTTGAAACTGATGGATGTTTCAGAGTGAAGGATTCAGGATTTTTAATACATGTATATATTGTATGATTGACCTACATAATTTGCATTGTTATTAACCTGTGCTAGTAGTTCACATCATCTTTCCAAACCCACATTAAGAAAACCAGAAACAGGACTGTTGTGTGATAAATATAGGATCTGTACGAGTGCTTAATGCATTAATGAAATGAGTTGCTGGATTTAATATTTCCCGAGCCATGGCAATTGATGTTACTGTAAATGTTGATTGATAAATCAAATAAGTTACCCTGAATAGATATTCAAATTTAAAAGACCAGGCAATATATATAAACAATCTTTCTCTTGTGTTACAAAACAAAGTAATACATGTCACAGATTGATGATGGCTAATACTACCTTAAGTAGAGTTTTACAACTCCTGGCTTTTTTGCCGTGTTTGATAATCAAGTGTCACAAGCAAACATCTTATAATCAAAACACTCAATATAACCTGACAGGCATATTGTATACTGTTTATAGTACACTTGGTGTGTATCATGGAAGGTTGTATTTCATGGACTTTGCTAGCTAAAGTTTATTATTCAAAACTTAACACCAAGACTGTATTAATTTTTTTCTGTATTATATTTTCAGATGGATCAGGCTACGTATTAATATGATGCCAATTGTGAGCGGTGTTCTGGAACCTCTTAATGATGTCCTGGTTCTCTCATTACATACATCCTGGGCATTTTATCACTTTTTTGGCATCAATCCATATTATTTTTTCACATGTCATATAGTACTGAACTGCATGTTGGATTACATCCATCTACGAAATATACAGGTACAAATTTTCTGATTTTCAGTGTGTTATTAGAAAGGCAAAGCTTTCATATATGTGCATACACTGTAAAAATGGAAAGTTTGACGAGGAGGAAACCTTGACAAAATTGATGAATAGATTTAATTCAGAGTTTCGCCTTGCCAATTTTCTCATTGTATGCCTGTTTACACAACTACTGTTTATATAGTTGCAATCGTGCATTTCAATCATAATGAGGATCATTGTTGTATCAATTCTTTAATATTCCTCCTATTAGATGTAAATAGAACATGTATCAAGCCAGTCTCGTCAACAGGTTTCCAGCCTCAGGCAATTTCACCATCTTAACACATAGACAAATTATTGTAAAAATTAATAATTAAACAAAATGTCCTTGCCGTCCAACTTGTTCACATTTTCTGCAAATATACTACATAATATATGCAACATAACATACTTTAAAGAAATTTTCAGTTGGCTTATTAGAGGTGTCGCTGCTTGAACTATTCAAGACCCAATACATGTACATATAATATGAAAACAAAACAAATCTTTCATATTTCAGTCTAGAACTGTTATAAGAATAGTTGTTACAGTTGTGTTTTAAACTGTGGGTATTGTTGGCAAATCACTGTTTCAATATACTACTTTCAATAAACCCATTTTTGATAATTTGTAGTTTTGATTTGAGATGGTCATAAAATTTGACAAGCCATTTAACTCTTAAGTTCCTTCATGTGTGAGTTTAAGATAGGTCCACATGAACAACAGCTTCTATTCAGCCTTTCACCATTTCACAACCTCAGTGGCACAGAACTGTTGAAATTCAAATTGAAGAAAATCTTTCACACATTTGTTGACTGAGAAATCCAAGATTTTTCTGTAAAGTTTTACGGGAATGTAGGAGACGTTTTAAATATTAAGTCGCAAAAATCCTGTGTAATTTTTTTTATGAAACATTCAAAGATCACTTGGCTCTTATGCAAACATTTCAAATCTGTTATAGAAGCAACATGAGGACATTTAATAACATAATCATTTTACTGTTATGTACCCAATGATTTTCTGAATGAGTAATATGAAGTGTGTCTGGAAATTTTTCTTGAGGTGGCACATGTTAAGCAAAGATAGAAAGCTTTCAACTGTGATATCAAAGTAGAAAAATCATAACATTTAAGGTAAAGTTAACATTCATGATGCAAAACTCAACAAAATAAGACATAACATCAAACAGAATATGAAGTCGCATTAGAAGGGGACTAACTATCTTGCAACTATTAATGATGATTTAATGGTCATGGATATCTGTTTTACTGGTTCCATTAATAAATTGCCAGTAAAACTCCATTTACAACTGTTACAACTAAATCAGCATTAAATAATGGTCACAATTCTACCATGGTTATGCAAAGATCAAAGGAATGGTGCACTCTTTATTCTGCAATAGATCTTTACAACATAATAAATGATAATGAGAAAATTAATAAACATCTCACTTGCACTTCATGTTTTGCCAATACAATAATAAAATTGATAACTGATAATTCAATTTTAAAATAATAAAAATTAATCAATATATGTAACAAAACAAATTCATAAGTGACTGAAGAATATTTGTCATTTAATGTAAATCAATTGTCTGCAGTCCTAGATTGATACACATTTAAACAAACATGGCGATGCATGTTAACCCTCTTTCACATACATGTATGTATAGTTTTCTTGGACAGTGTATTGAAAGCAGTTGAATATAATCCGTCAACATCAAACTAAATACCTTTAAAATATTTTTTCAAAGTAGATGTAGTATACCTTTTTTCCTCAGTAAAAAACATTTAGGTCTAGTCAGTTTCAGAAACTGCCATGATGTAACAAAGTGACGTAATTCATAGCTGTCTAGGTAAATGATTGGCTGTATATTTCTTTGTGATAGTAGAATAAAAATAAAGATCTTGTTTTCATGGATAATGCAGGCTAATGCCTTGGTTTTTATATTTCAAACATTTCTTGACCTTGGAGGGTATCCTGCAACATCCATAAATATGCTAATATTATTTCTTAAATAACAAATGAAAAGACACATATACACATAAATGTGTGTGTGTGTGTTTATTTGACACTGATTGAACAATTCAAAGCTTTCTAATTGGTTGAAATCCAACAAACTAGAAAAAAATATCGTTATATTCACCAATATATGACTTTGAGGTGAATATGATAATTGATTTTACCAACATGAGACCAAAATTAAACTAAAAATTTCCAAATTGATTATCACTTTTTGTTCATTAAATGAAAACTTGCATTTCTACACAGTTTTGACCATGTCTTTTATTATAATTGCAAGGAAAGGGTAATTTTTATCACAGACTAGAATGACAATGGTTGAATTATAGTGACATTGAATACAGTTTAAAGATGACTGATCAGGTATTGCTTGGTAAGATCTAGTAGATGGTTTTGATGTTTAAATTATTTAGTCATATAATAGATAAACCCACTCATGTTACTAATCACTTTCAATTCAGTTTTGCACTGTATCTGTATACAGAATTGTTGACAGGTATCGATTTCAATCAAATAAGAAAATAATTATTGACATTTTCTCTCACATTATGATGTAGCTCCCTGAGAAATGCAACATTCATCGAACCTGGAAGGCGAGGTGAATATTATGCTTCTCAGGTATAGCAAAAGCATCATATTGACCGCAAAAATAAAATGCATATGTTCGAAGTAATAGTATTTGTAAAGTATTTACTTTTTATTCAGTATGTTCATTTTGAAATATATCTTTTCACAGGGTGGACCATTGCTGTTTTCAAAATTCCAGTTCATTTATGCATGGGTTATCCGTGAACTTTTATCCACATGGACCTTCTTAGAGGCTTTTGTGAAACCCAGAACTATATCATGGGGTGCACGTACTTATCAAGTCAGGCTCGGAGGGCACACCACTCTAATGAGAGACGATACTAAGAAGTGTAAATCTTAGCTGTCTGTGCCTTGGTAGACTCTCATATCATTGACTTGTGTAAATCTTATTTGATGCATGTACAGAAAGTGAAGAGACATGTTATTGATGTAGGTAGATGAGTGACATATTACTTAGAATTATTGACATATATCACTGTGCAGATTGTGAATCTTTGCATATGAATATCATTCCACATGTCAACTCAGTTCATCAGTAGACAGATTCAGAACCAAAACTGCAGCAAACAGATCTGTTCAATCCATTCATCAGCAATATCTTGTTATAAAGTCCATTTTTTGTTATTTATTTTTTCTATTCATTGATCTTACATGCAGATTTTCAGATGTATATATACATGTATGTATCTCTAAGGTGTACATTGAATAGAAGCAAAAGTGTTTAATATCTTATTTCAACATCATTTTGTTGGGAGCTTGTTTATTTCTTAAGATATTCTGCATAGAATAGAATTTTTTTTATAAAAATGATATTTATTGACAGATTTTTTTTATATGATTGTTGCATGTTCATCACCATACTTGAGATTTTTTGAACTAGTGACATGACTAAAATACATCTACAGTACACTGCAGTACATAAAACCTTAGTATTACTCATTCCCTCACATTTCATCTACTTACACTCAATATTTCAAAATCTTTTTTGCCATCATTATCCATTACCTTATAAATTTTTTAATGGATTTACTACATTTTTCTACATTATATTTTTAATTGGTAAGGAAAGATTTTTTCAAATTGTTATTAATTGTGTTTATGCAAGTAAAATATTATAATGTTTTTTAAGTAAAAAGTATTTAATCATAAGATACAATAGCATGTTTCAAACATTTTGTAAAATCTATAGATAGACAAATACATGGTTTCCCTGATATATGAATATAATTTTATATATTGTTGAAAATTGATTGACAAGACTTTTGGTTGTCCAATCGATTGTTGCATACCATAATCTATAATTGCATACCACATCTACAAAGAATGTGCTACTTTCATTTCATTTTCTATGTTTATATCAGTCTGTAGACTTGTTAGGTATTGCCTTACCATATATTTACTTGGATATGTAGCTTTAAATATAAACTTTATTCTTGTCATGATATATTATCCTGTTGATATTTTCATATTCAAAGTTTTTATTTTGTGCATTTTAAGGTTATCAAATTTTTGGTGGTTTGCATACAGATATATTTTACATTAAATCAAGGTACTCATTTAAATTTGATGATGTAATTATATATTTATATTCCCCAAAGTTTGAGAACATATTGATTTTACTCTGTTTCTTACTATTCTTATTTTTCTTTGGTTTTTTTTGTATGGGAATGTTTTCAGAAACTTCACAAGGCATTATGATGAAAACTTTTTAGGATGATAGTAGATCATTGTAGATGTGCAGAATGAATGTCATAACATACATGCTTGTGCATTGGATTTTTGATCCACTTAACTTTGGAATCAGTCGACCTTTTTTGCCTCCGTGAAATCATTTGAAATTCATATCGTAGGTGTATCTTGAGATTCTAAACTGATTGGCATGATCAAAATTACCAGTCTGCATGTGCATGCACTTGTGCTTTATTTTGATTGGATAGTACTAAAACTTCAATAACTCATGAATGAAGAGAATGACTGATATTCACAGCATAGGTAGATAATACAAATATTTATGAATTGGTATACTAAGAAATGCAAATATGCAGGTTAATGCATGCAATGCATGGCACTGCATCATATTTTGAAGTGCCATTTTTTGAAGGACCATAACCTTTTTTTCCATCAAAATCATTTGAAATTTATGTTGTACATGTATTTTGGTCCTCATTACTGCACTGTCTGCTGTGGTGAAACTTACTTGCCATCACATGCACGGATGCTAAATTCAGATTGGATGATATTAAAATCCACATAATTTTATAATAATTGTTGGAAACATTATGGAATTTATGTTGTAGGTATATGATAATTTCTATCATATTCCTACAACATAAATTCCATAATGTTTCCAACAATTATTATTGAATGACATCAACAAAGGGCTGAGTTGTATTCATTTGTGTGTGAATGCACATGCATTGTTTTCATTCAATTTTTGGGTACTAAAATAGCCATATTTTCTGATAAAATACTCATTTCACTACAGGTTTATGATATCAGTGCCTAATAAATGGTGTAAACAAATATTGTTATATCAAATTTCATGTGAGTGAGTGCACATACATTGTATTTTTTTTAACATCTAAAATCAATTATTGATCTATAACATTTTTAGATTTCATTGAAATATTTTGAAATTTATGTTGCAGATATATATTTTTGGACTCCTTACTGTTTAGTGTAGTCAAAATCACATACACACTTGTGCAATTCAATTTTCTTTGGCTAATGTTGAAATACCAGCAACTCTCTTAGGAATGAGGACAATGGAGTGATAGGTATATACAACAAGAATCTAGAATGTGATGTGATTGGTTGTAATGAAATACACTTGCATGTATGCCATTGATACAGACCTCATATTTTGGACTCGCTCTTATTTTCTCATTTTTCAAAGAAATCTTTTGAAATTTATCTTAACTTTATATATTAAGACTTATAACAGATTGATAGGGTCAAATTACTTATGAGCATGTGCACTGAAATTTGATTGGGTGATACTTGCACCTCTATTGCAGATTTGTTTCTTAACAAAATGGTCTGTAAGCCATGATATAGGTATTGAAGTGCTTCATTTAATGACATTGTTGATGCATGCATTTGATTTTTTTATAGGTTAATTGATAAAACTTCTTGTTTTTCAATAGGTTGCTTTGAAAATATACTGTTTATATTTATATGGAGGTACTTGATGGATTGTCATGGTGAAATTTCCTTACCAGGAAGTGCATGCATGTTGTATTGTTTTTGAATGGGTATTGCTTTAACTTGTCTAGCTTTCCAATAAGTGAAGGAAAGAAGGTGAAATTTTCACTGTATGTAATGTGTATATTAAATGATTCTTTGGAACTTCTTAAAACAAATGACATCACTTATTAAATGGGGGAGGGATGTTTGGGGAACATCTGTAATGGTCCCCATTACAATTAGCGCTAGTTCCTTTTGGTGTAGCAAGGTGTGGTTATACTTGCATAAAAAATAGATACATGTATCGCTCACATCAAAGAATCTCTGCATCTTGAATAATGAAATTCAGGAAAAGTATGTAGTTAGTATATAAAGGCATTTGTACATATCATACATTGAAGTGCATGGTGAAGGTTTGCCCTGGCATATAGAAAAGGCATAGAAATATGCATGTATGCTGAAGCCAAAAGAAATTTTCTATGCATATTTTTTGTACTGCATTATAACCTTTCAACCATCAAGAAATTCAGGTGACTGGTGCAGATCGGGCTTTGCATAATATTTCATACGATCATTGTCATACAGAGGAATGTAAGACAGAAGTCCTCACATAAAACAGCATTATATGGAGGTTTATGTAAACCTCATGTTATACAGAGGGTTATAATGCAGTAATCTTCATGTTATACAGAGGGTTATAATGCAGTAATCTTCATGTTATACAGAGGGTTATAATGCAGTAATCTTCATGTTATACAGAGGTCTACAACACACATGTGCACAAATTCTTTGAAAATTACACCATTTTTTTTTCACTGGTTCCAGTGTTATAGAGAAGATGGAACTATCATTTATTAAATGTTCATATAGAAGTTGCATGATTGCATTTGTCATAGGTGTATAAAATATCAATGTTAAATGTGATATATTTTAATTGCAGGAGAAATGTAATGATTCCATATTGAGAAATTCTATTTTAAACATGCATGAAAGTTCAAAACATTCCAATATTTTTGTATATATTACAAGCCTTAAAATGAGTGTATGTAACATTTACAGTGTACATTGAGAGTGAGAAGACATTATAATTGTTTACATGTATATGTATCAGTAGAGTTATTGTATGTTCATATTTGCCACAATTCAATGATCAGTGTAAATTATTTTTGATGTTCATACATTTTGTAGGAAGTTGGTATGGACATCATAAATTTTTGGAGAAGAAAAAATAGCATCCTTATCATTGTACTTATCATTTGATCACCAAAAATAAAACAAATTTTTACAGAAAGGATTGTCTCGGTTTAAGGAACGGTGAAAATCTCATACGCGACGTGCATAGTAACTGTAGTGCTGCATTCTCATCTGTTACAGTGTGAAAGCAATGTATTAATGCTACTGATGATGCAAACCAAATAAAAATGTTTAATATTTTGACCAACAGTATCAATGATGATATTACGTTGTACTCTCTTTTGAGCCATTAGATGAAAGTTTTCTGTACATGTATTTACGTGTTATTGATTAAACATACATGTCTTCTGTTCTTTGACTGTAATCAAAATATGGAAACGTATCTATCACTTGTATAACTCAAATCTTGAACAGAGTCTCTTATTGATGTTTTTATATAGTTACTGAAAATCCATGCTTTTGTAAAGTCTTGTAGAATCTGCTATGGTTGGTACCTTAAAACTTTCAGCTCCTGCTTAAAAGCATTAATTGGGTTCCATCTGTAACTTCTTGGTTTCTAGATGGAATCCATTTTTTTTATTTAGCTTTTAGAAATGAATTTAAACCCAACTAAAGGATAACGTCTATTGTTTGTAAGGTTAAGGACACATATTGTAAGAAATGGTTTCCAGATTATATTCCAAATACTTTTTGATTTGTTTAAGTGAAACTTCATATTAAAAGTCATCATGACTTAATGGCCAAATTTTCTTGTATATTTATATGCCCGTCATAGACGTATTATGATATAGCATAGTCTGTCAGCTATGGTGGCTGATTTGTGCCATTTACAATCAGCCTTTTCGAAGCGAAAAGACGACAAATCGATAATTGGCGACTTTTCGCCCCGAAATAACGAAAAGACGACAAAACGAAAAGACGACATGTTAAACCTGCAAATTAGCGACTTTGTTTATCGTCTTTTCGTTTAGCGTCTTTCATTTCGCCTCGAAAAGACGACAAATCGACAATTAACGATTTTCTCCCAGAAATAACCAGAAGATGACAAACAAAACCCGCAAAACAGCGACCTTATTTGTCGTCTTTTCTTTTGGCGTTTTGGAATACACAAGAAACAGCGTATATGTAAAACGCATTAAATTCTTGCAAAATACAAGTAATGGACGTGCACATAGCATGCTTACCTCGGGCAGCTTTTACCTGTGCACTTATAAAAATGTTTGATGTTCTTTACTCTGATAAATCTACGAAACAAAATAATAAACTCCACTTGTATCTCGACAGTTACAATATGTTGTGATTCCATTATACAGACTGACACATCACCAGTGCCTGTCGGGATGTCTTCAATAGGAAGATATCGAAGTCGAATATTTTTCCTGCATTGAATGCTTAACTGCTCAGAATTTTTGCAGTTTATAGAAATCAAGAATCTGATCATTCAATACAGACTTTGAAATTCCCCACTACTGAAGACGACCCGATAAGCATGGGTGTTATGTGTCGCAGTCTATATAGTGGAATCACAACGTATTGTAATTGTAGAGCTACATTATTGATTGATTGTATATTATTTAACGTCCCTTTCGAGAATCTTTCACTCGCATGGAAACGTCACCATTACCGGTGAAGGGCTGCAAAAATTAGACAAATGTGACTCTGGCCCTCGGGTTTTTACGGTCTCATTCGAAGGACCGCCCCATTTAGTCGCCTCTTGCGACAAGCAAGGGGTGCTGAGGATGTATTCTAACAACTCGGATCCCCACGGGGTTACAAATGGAGTTTATTATTTATCAGAATAAACAGCAATCTAACATTTTTGTAAGTGCACATCTGCGGTTCCAGTAAGTACTTTCGAGAGAAAACAAATACGGGGCCTCTGCTTTTTTAAACAACGTCTTCTTTCCGTTATTTGTCCGTAATATATATATATATATATATATATATATATATATATATATAAATCCAGAAATAAGTATAGAAAATCTACACAAGTAGTAGTATAGTAAAAAAAATATCAAAAGCCGATTGAGTATATCCTCGAGTATCACACACCTGGAGAATTGAAGAAACTTGTCGAGTATATATATATATATATATATATATATATATATATATCGTGTAACACCCAACCCAGTCTCTCGACGTTTTGTTTATATATATATAGTAGTAATGAATATAAGATAAGAACGATCCCTCGGCTACCTTTCTCTTTTAAAAAAAAAAGATCTTCCACGACGACCCCCCTCCCTTTTTTTGTAAGACGATATACGAAGTGCCTGGAAACAGCACTTTTTTTACTCATATTTTATGAATGACTGGAAGGGGTCGAGCTCAGATGTATGTGATGGAGCATTATCATGAATTAGACGAACATGCCTAAATCCTGACACTGGGTGTCGTTTATGAAAATATTTCTTGAGTTTTTTTTAGTATAACGTATCGGCAATACCGACCTGTAACACATTTGCCTTTCAGCACCGGAATTTGTACGGCTATACAATCACATGAGAAGAATATGTAATAAAGAAGCTTTTTACTTGTGGTTCTTTTGGCAATCACATGCCTTCTATCGTGTTTAGTTAGCATATTTTGTTTCCAATTTTTCTTACTGGTTCGAAATAGTGAACCCATGTTTCGTCACCAGTAACAATGTTTGCAAATTTCTTTGATTGAATTTGGGAAGCATTTTGAGCAATTGCTTAGCGGTTTGTACACGTACCCGTTTTTGGTCATCTGTTAATATATGCGGATCCATCTGGCCGAAATATTTCTTACTTTCAAAATACGCTTCAAAATGAAATGCACCAGCAATATCGACATGCCAACAGCTTTGGCAATATCACGTATCGTGTACCTGCCATCACTTTCAATTATTTCCCTGACTTTTGAGACATTTGCCTTCCCTGCTAGTCACAGGTCGACCAGATTTTGCTGGACTCCGTGCCAGTCAGAAATTTCTTTCTCCACCTACGAACTGTCTCAGAAGATACCCTATCAGACCCATAAACTTCCCCCAATTCAGTAAAAATCTGCATTACCGAATGACCGAGTTTTGTGCGAACTTTTATATAAGCTCTAATTCAATATCCTCAACCCGTTTCCCAACCATTTTTACAACAGTGGTTAACGACTGGCTCTATTCAAATGACTATAAGTTTATAAATATGTGGAGCTGAAGGCTCGTATTTATACCATTGGAAAGCTTTTCAAGAGTATCATAATCCACGAAATCGCACAAAGACAAAGCGTTATTAGGCTGTGATACAATACATATTGCATATCGAATAGCCCTGGTACGTTTTAAAACATTATGCAATGTGCAAAATTAAAAATACATATTGTATTGTAGTAAAACATTCTGAAAATTTCAATGAGACAAAAATGCTAAATAAGCTTATGCAAGTCTTAACCTGTTTAAAGTTCAGTCAATAAAATGGGGGGTGGGGGGGGGGTCGTGTTGAAATAATTTGTCAAGTACATACTAATAGAATGGAATAAGCAAACAGCATAAAATACTATATCATTTACAGTCAATCATTGCAAAATACTGGTGCACACGCATACGTAACGCACCTGGCATTGTTTGCCAAGAAAACGCATCAAATGTGGAAAGCTATTTACCCAGGACCGGAAATGTGCACTTACCGAAAATGTTAGATTCTCTTTATTCTTTAAAATCCACAAAACAAAATAATAAACACCATTTGTATCTCGGCGGACCTTCGCAACACAATGACATTTTCTTATACAGAATTCGACACACTTCCCTCTTGCCAATCAGGGTCTTCAATTAGGGGAGACAACGGAGTCGAAATGTTTCCTGTAGTGAATATTTCACAGGTCAGGGTTTTGCAGTTTATAGAAATCAGGAATCTGATCATACATGTACATATACACTAAACTTCTAATTAGATATTATAATATTGCGTGCACAATTCACAATATATAGATGATTACATACTTGTATAATAGTGATCGGAAATAGACATTTGGGTGAAATATGGGTATCGCATGCGCAATCAAACGTTGACAGTTGATCACTCAAAAATATATATATGAAAGGGAATATATAAACGAAAATATAGTACACCTTTCAAGATTTGTTGTCTTTTTGGGAACCACATAATTATTTACGGTCACTTGTATACCTTGAGAATGAACAGGAGAGAGAGAGAGAGAGAGAGAGAGAGAGAGAGAGAGAGCGAGAGAGAGAGAGAGAGAGAGAGAGAGCGAGAGAGAGAGTCTCCGACGTACAATATCATTTCATAAAATAAAAGAAAATTGATCATTGGTATAGATGTAAACTATCTTAAAATTTTGGATTCACGATATAGTAGTGGAAACTTACAGGAGTTGCATCGGTATCTATATTTGAATTCATCATTAGAAATTTCAAAAAAAATTAATCTGGGTTTGAATCGAAAAAATTCAATTGTAAATCAATGCACCGTCTTTCAAATTGCAGGAAATTCTAATTATCACAAATCCTTCTTCATATATTAGAAACATTTTAAAATTGCTTAGCAAGCATGAGAAAAAATAAATGAATTTGGGGTACTTCTACCCAAACCTCGAAATCCTAAGTCGTAAGAGGGGGGGGGGGGGGGGGGGGGGGGGGGGGGGGGGGGGCAAAGTTAGATTTACTACATGCTTCTATTAAGTTCAAAGCTTCACATATCAACTACCTTTTATTACAACTTTAAAAAATTATGGGGGGAGGCAGCCAATCAATCAAATTTTGCATGTAGAAAATAGCAGAAAAAGTAAATTGTCAAAAAAACTGGGAAGGGGAGGGACCAGGCTTTCTGCCCATTCCCAACCCTCCTGTAGGCTTTTACACAATAACCGTGTTGAAATATTATTGATATCCAAGTCAGTACCACGGTATATAAATCCGAAGTGTAAATGATTTGTTTTCCGGGCTTTGTAAGTCTAACCATACAGATATTGAAACTACTAATAAACACATAAAAAATTTATACCCTTGGTTTGTGGAAATCCCACTTATGCATTATATTGACATTGTATTGTATCAAAAACCTCAACACGAATTTTACTTAGTTATGAATAATAATTTAGGATGAACTACATCAATTTGAAATTTAGATACACAGCTGTATGTCTGGTTTTTGCTATTTAAAAAATATATCTGATTTACACGTAAACCTGAATGTAATCATTATGGCATGTTACAGATACGAGTGCTATAGTTCAGTAATGCATGCATGCGGTTTTGCCGCATCGTTGCTAAGATTTACATCTTTAGGAAATAGAGTGGTCATATATGATTGTGTGTATATACTGGTTCCCTAACATGTCATCCCGTGGGGATCCAGGATAGAATAGTTCCTTATTATCTCCTGCTTGTCGTAGAGGTGACTAAATGGGGCGGTCCTTGGATGAGACGCCTCATGTTACAGCAGGTGTGGCATGATAAAGGTGCCTTCCTGCTCAAAGGCCATAAGCGCCAAGCATAGGCCTAAAATTTGCAGTCCTTCAACGGCAATGATGACGTTTCCATATGAGTGAGAAATTCTGGAGTGGGACGTCAAGGTGGATAATCTATATTAGGTGGACCGATGGGTAGATGCAATCGGATGCTGAGCTTCTAAACACACAATCATCAACACTTAGATTGTTCTGCACATGACTGTTTTTTATTTCCGGTCTCTCTATATTCAGAATACCGAACCCGATCATTACATTCCTCCCCATTTTACTTAGATGTACAACAATAAAATTTACAAAATTACTGTCCATAGTTATATCAGGATCAAAACTTTACTGTCTTTGAAATATTCTCATTTGGAAGTAAACAATTACACATACAGATTTGACTGATGGGAACTTAATAAACAGGATAACAAATAATTATACTGACTAGATTACAAATAAGCACTATCTTGACTAGATTATGCATCAAATAGAACAAATTAGGAAGTCATGTGACTTCAATGACCTGCAAGGGATTATTATGCCCTATTATCACTGCTAGGTCATACCTAAATTATGTTTACCTAACAAAGTAACTGAAAACACATGATGCTTTGAATCACTTGTCGGACACTGTTACTTGTTCAACACGAAGTCCTTGAATTTCACCGGTGTTTTGACTGTCCTTTCACTACGACGAACTCTTGGTATCTTGCTAGCTAGATCCTTAGGGACTGATTCAGATTCTGACGGACTTCTAGCGTTACTGGGTTGCGGCCATGCTACTTCGATCTCATTCGCATCCTCTGGTGTTGTAATCTCCAATTTCGGATTGACCTTCTTGACCTGTGACATATTACGGGTAATGTTGCCGGATATGGTAAGCATCGATCCTTTCTTGGCCAACACCGTTTTCATTTCTGGTTTGTAGACAGGTTGTAGCTTATCTCCGCGCTGATCATATTTTACAATGACCGAATCGCCAACATTAATGTCTCTGTGCTGGGCATTGTTGTGCCTGTCCATATTCTCCTTCATCTTCCTTTTCGATTCAGAATCGTTTTGTCTAACACATTCATCGTAGCTATTTTCTGTTCTCCTCTCAAACGAGACTTGGGGTAACTTGGTCTTTGGATCACGCATAAACAGGAGTTTGTAAGGACTAAATCCTGTCGAAGTGTGTGGTGTGAAGCGATACTGTCTTAGAAACCTATTCATTTCCTGTTTCCGTGACGTCTTGTTGATATGTGCTGATTTCACTGCCTTCATGAGTGGACGGTTGAATGATTCTGCCTGTGCATTGGCACGTGGCCATCTCGGAGTTATACGACGATGTGTGATTCCCATATTTTCTGTGAACATTTGGAAACGATCAGACTGGAATGGACTTCCATTGTCGGTTTTGACAGTTTTCGGAATGCCAAACTGACTGAATACTTTGTCGATGACTGGGATTGTCGCATTTGCAGACACAGATTTCAGGATTTCTACAACCGGGTATCTGGTATATTCATCAACAATTACCAGAAGATATTCGCCACTCGGTAAGGGTCCGCAAAAGTCCATGCTCAAATTTTCCCATGGTCCTGCGGGTAATCCAGACATCTGTAATGGTTCTAGGGTAGCACGCTCTGGTGTTAAGACTTGACAAACGACACAGTCTTTAAGCTCTCGATCTACACGACTATCGAGTCCTGGAAGCCATACTTTCGATCGTAAGAATGATTTGGTTTTGCCAATTCCTTGATGACCTTCGTGGGCTATGGAAATTGCAGTATCGCGTAATGATGGTGGCAGCACTATACGTTGTCCTCGTAGTAACACATTATCAGCAAACACTGTTAACTCGTCTCGCACCGATCTAAGCGCTGTCAGCTCTTCGATGTCGATATCGTTATCTTGAATGTCTCTGATTTCAAACCATCTTCCGTTTCGTACGAAAGCTATTGCATTTAGCAATGTGGGACTGTTTTTACCTCGTCTAGTGTTACAGCTTTCAAAAGAGACTCAGACGTTGTGAAGTTCACATAATCCTCTGCTAATCTCTCCTCTTTCGAATCTTTGGTTTCCAAAGGGTGACGCGACATGTAGTCAGCAGCATTTTCTTCGCCTGGCCTGTATTCGATGACGAATTTGTATGGTTGCAACCTTAATCCCCATCTTTCGATACGCAACGGTGGATGTGGTTTGTCCCAGATTTTCTCTAGTGGCTTGTGGTCTGTTATGACTTTGAAATTGGCTAATCCTCGTAGACACAGGTCAAAATGCTCACATGCCCAAACTATGGCGAGTGCTTCTCGCTCTACCTGGCTGTATCTCGACTCGACTGGAGTTAGTGAACGGCTCGCGTATGCTACTATTTTGTCCTGTGCCAATATCGCACCGAGTCCTATGGGACTTGCATCGACACGAACTTCAACTGGTTTCGTAGGGTCGTAATACGATATGACTTTGTCTGACGAAAGACTTTCCTTAAGTTCCACAAAAGCATTTTTACAGTTCTTGTCCCAATTCCAATCAGCCTCTTTGTGTGTGAGTTTTCTCAAAGGATCGCACTTCTTCGTGTAGTTCGCAATGAATCGAGAACAGTAATTGGTCATACCAAGGAAACTCTTAAGCTCCTTAACGTTCTGCGGTCTTGCAAAGTCGTTAACGGCCTTGACCTTTTTCGGGTCAGGTGAAATTCCATCACCACCAAATACGACTCCAAAGAATGTCACTTTTTCCTGTCTGAACTCACATTTATCACCGTTTAGTGTCATTCCGTGCTCGGTTAGCCTTTCGAAAACTTTTCTCAGTGCAACATCGTGCTCCTTCCTATCATTCCCATACACGACAATGTCATCGGATATGTTTCTTGCTCCTGAAATATTTTGAATGACTTGGCGAAAAGTTTCCTGGAAAATCTCTGAAGCTGAGCAGATTCCGAAATTCAGACGTTTGTATCTGTAGATTCCAAGATGCGTACTGAATGTTGTGATGTAACGAGAATCTTTTTCTAGTTCCAACTGGTGGTATCCACAACGCAAATCAAGTTTGCTAAACACTTTGGCTCCGTTTAAATCATAAATCAGTTCCTCCAACGTAGGCAGTACATGTCTCTCTCTGCGGATTGCCTTGTTAGGTTCCCTCATATCGACACATAAACGTATCTTCCCTTGATCCTTCTTTGGAGGTGTGACGATGGGAGACACCCAAGGTGTTGGTTCCCCCTCGATTTTCTCGATAATGTCTCTTTTCAATAAATCATCGATTTCACTTTTCACCTTATCGCGTAGGTGGAATGGTGTTTTACGGGCTTTCTGAGTGACAGGTGGCACATCCTTATCAATATGAAGTTTCACTTGTCGGTTCTTCAGTTTTCCTATTCCTTTGAACAAATGTTTGAATTCATCCTCCGTGTTCTTTTCTTCCAGTACCTGGTGAACAACGTTTATTATCGCTAACTTAGAAGCGGTGGGGTAACCCAAGATAGATCCTATATTCCGTCCTTCCACAACATGAAATTCGGCAACGTCAATGTGGTTTTTCGTTTCGATTTGCAATTCACATATGCCAAGACTTTCAATGAACTCTGCCCTCCATATGGAATTAGTTTACCGCGCTTCATCTTAGTGAATTGTGGTTTCCCAACTTTCCCATAGCTGCTTTTGTCAAAAATGTTGACTGATGATCCGCTGTCCGCAAGTAAGGTAAGTTTGGTACCATTCAACTTCACTTCGGTGTACGGACCTTTCACAGCACGAACATCTTGAGACTCCGGGTCAGCAATTCTCACTGTCATCACTTGCATCAGAGTCTGCTTTTTCTTCAACAGAGCGAACACTTTTATTGCCCGAACTGCGCCCCTTACACATCTTCTTGAAATGACCAATCTGATGACACTTGTGACATTGTTGCCCTTTAGCTGGACATGTTCCTTTGTGCGGGTATTTTCCTCCACAGTAATAGCATGATTTTGTCCGATCACGACTCTTTGACACATTTCTGTTCCCTCGTGAGCTTTTGCCATGTTTTGACTTTGCACTGCGCGAATTCCTCTCGCTGTATCGCCTCGCCCTCTATTATGGTGGATAGCATTGACTGGAGTGACATTTTCGCTGCGTTCCATCGCTTGCGCCTGAGAATCTGACAATTCCATTGCGCGTCCTAACTTAATGATATCCTCGAGACCTTTATCTGGTTCCCGTAAAGCTCTGCGGCGTAATTGATTTGACCGACAGTTCTGTATCAACTGTGACAGAATTTCACTGTTTACATTTGCAAATTCACAGTCCTTACTTAACCTACGAAGTTCTGTGATATACTCGTCTAGGGACTGACCTTGTTTTTGTTTGCACAGTCTGAATTGGTAGATTTCCATCTGCGTGTTTTTTCTCGGCTTGAAGTAGTCCTCTAGAACTTTCTTTGTAGCAGCATATGTTTCGTCGGACGCACCTTTCTCTGCCATGTATATATCATACACTCTTTCTCCACAGTAGTGTAAAAGTAAAGCTCGTTTACGTGCATCATCACCTTCTTCGTCAGCAATGTTAATCGCGACAAACAAATTCTCTAATCTACCTATCCAGCGATCCCACTTCGGACCGGCATTGCTTTTGTCACTCTCGAAATCAATCGTGGGAAAGTCCGGTAAATTGTTCATTGTTTATCTCGTCGCCAGATAATCTATATTAGGTGGACCGATGGGTAGATGCAATCGGATGCTGAGCTTCTAAACACACAATCATCAACACTTAGATTGTTCTGCACATGGCTGTTTATTTTTTATTTCCGGTCTCTCTATATTCAGAATACCGAACCCGATCATTACAGTGGACAAAGTACTAAACTGGTAACGCAAAAATTTTCTTATCACTCAATTTTTTGAAATGAATAGGACTTTTTTTATTGTATTAAACTGCGTCTGTTTGCAAAATCTAAAAGAAATTTGACCTGTAGATTTTGGTTATAAAGGTCACAAATCCAGTCCTGGACACATCCGTCAGAAAAGAATTTTCATTTTAAAAGACATTTTACTATCCCTCCTCCCTATCAATGAGAAGTGATCAGCAGACTGTTAAATTCTATGCTAATATTTTGTTTTAAATATCATTCATTGTTTTACTTTTCAAATCTAATTGCACAAAGTAGTCATCAACTTATGTACAATTCCCCCAATCTCTATAAGTACTTTTAAAATCAACCTGTGAAGTGAACACCCTCCTCCATACCCTCATTCCGTATGCAATAAGTTGATAAGGTCTACATGTAGGACATACACTCACTAAATTCGCTTTGGGTATATATACTGGGAGATTTTATATCAATGTATAAAATCGTGACATACATGTAGTTCATTTATAAATTTCCGTAAAGACCCAAGTCCATATCGTGTTTCTTTCATTGTGTCTGTGAGGTGAAGCGGCATTTTCCATATTTGGCAAACATTTGTTTAACTAGCTAGACTCGTGTGATTTCTGTTTAATCACAGTGTCTCTTGGATGGGTGGCCCAACACAGTGATTCTCAACCCTCTACTTCAATCTTTACTTCTGTCATGCAGTTGGAGTCCGATCCCCGTCACCACTTTATTTCCGATGTCTATATACAGCATCACGTACGGCAAGTTTCGAAAAGTATGACCTTGGCCGATAATTTCCAAAACAGTCGCTTATCTTATTTTCAAATGTAACCTTTGCTTAGACTCTCGTTTTGATCTTACAAACGTCCCATCACTTAGTCTTTTATGCTTCCTTGGTGTTGTCTGTATAGCCTTGTACCTGAGGCCTCTCGCTTGAGATCGGAAGGCCTTGGGTACTAGGCTACCGTCTGTATTATTTGTTGTCATTGACGCTTACTTGAAGCGCTTTAAACGTTTGAATTACGCAAGGTGCTTCCGAAATGATAGATTTTCGAATACTGTTTCGTACTACCATCAACTAACCAACCTAACATAGTCTTAGGCAAAGGTTCTACACAATCCACCAACACTCGACCAAGAGGTTCTTCAAAAGTTAGAATGGGTTAAAAGGGGGCAGATGGAATTTTCTGATTAGGTTTACCACCTAGGTTAAACATGTCATGACTTGCAAAATTCAGAAATATCCTTTCTCAAGTTAGTCCATTAAAACTGTTTAAATCCTGTTAGAGGTGTTTGTTTATACCCAAATGATAAACCCATCCAAATAACCTGCCATTGCACAGGCTCTCGACGTTTTAAATACCTATCATAAAAAATGATCTTCCTGTAAACAAACTATTCACAAGGTATATCACGCCGCCATCTTGGTTTTCTTTCTTACAAGCTGCATCGCTTGCAATTTTCAGCGAAAAATTTGATGTAATATCATAATTAGACCCCTACCGTTTAGAAGCAAATCTGTCAAGGTCTTTCCTCTCGCATCGTCATGGTGAACTGGAAATAAAGTACATTTATCGGTTATAATAAATTTGTAAGTTTATATATGTTTTAGTCATGTATTAATATTTTAACCATAGAAAGACAACTATGGTTTCTATTTTACAATATATTTATGGTTTCTCTCATCTCCTCCCTCACAAACACTGTTACATGTGTGTGTGTGTGTGTGTGTGTGTGTGTGTGTGTGTTTTGGTTCAGTCTGAATAGAGCATTTATACCGTTCTCCCTAATCTTGTGTGAAGCCATTTTGCAAATTATCACGCTTTCCATCGTAGTTAATCACTTCACAAAGCCAACAAATTAGACAGTAGGTTGGTTCAAAGTTCTGCCATTAGTATATAGTGGTCACTGTTGGATATTACTATTCAAAATAGGAAAGTATGTTATGTGTTTTGAAATACCAATCATGGCTCTGACGCAGATATTATTTACCTTATTTACACATGGGAAGATCGGGAAACATGACGTTATCACCAGGCAAGTAGCAACGAGGGTTTATTTCTTGAGACTGTACTTATTCCGTTTCTTTTTTCCTGCAAGGTTCCCCAACCCTTTGACGGTAGTAGTGAATGGTAGTGGAAATTTAAGCTGGAACAGATGGATTGATCCCATGTACTGAAGGATCAATCCTTGCGCTCCTCCCCCCCCCCTCCGAATTAAGGCAGAACAACCCTTTTTAATCCCTTATCGACAAAGCTGAAGGTACTTTACGTTTGCATTCTGTCAGTCGATCCAGCTGTCTGTCAGTCCTGCAGATCAGTTTCCCACAATTTCTTACGTCATGCTTGCAGATTTATTTGATATTTGGTACACTGCTTTACCATTACAAGTTACAGATCAAGTTCGAATTGTGTTCCGGTACATAGGTATTTTTGCTAGAGTTAATTTGATATGAAATAAATTCCAAAGGACCTATTGTATAGATAAATTTTTTTTAATTATTGGCCAAGAAATATTCTATTGAATGAATATAGACATATTTAAGAATTGCTGTTCAGTTTGGAAATGATATTAATCAAATTAATGAATTTACAACATTTGAATTAGTTCTAAGCACGTACGTAAGTTTTGTAGCAATGTCAATTCTTTTGAAAATTAATTTTAATGCACACACTGAAGGGGAGGTTTGAAAACAAAGAAACGTTTGGTCATAGCATTTGTTATTGAGCTACATTGTGGTACGATTGGCTTGTCTGTACTTAAAATATTTCATAACTTTTGATTAATTTGCAGAAACTGGTTGTGTCAACACTTCATAATGACACAGATCAATACTTATGATTTCTAACAATATATGAAAAACAATGCTAGTCGTAACAATCTTTTTTGCACTTAAAATGAGCGAAAGTTCATATTGAGATTTAGAGTTTAAAATACCATTCTAGCAGTATTGTTAGTTTTTAAAATTGCACATAAATTGCAATGTCTTGTTTCAGATTTTTAGATGTAGGTAAATTATCTGAATTATTGGGCAGAAAGCTAAATTTTCAGGGAAATTTTCGGATAAATTACGAGGGATGATTGGTATGTTGTGAGCTTCATACATATAAGGGAATTTTGGCGGACAAATTGCATTATTTTTCTACATAATCCCCTTCAATATCTATACACTTTTGCCAGTGATGTTTAAGGGCCTCAATGCCACTTTTAAAGAATCATTTTTTACTGTTCAGAAAGTCCTCCAGTGCGTGTATGACATTATCATCTGACTAAAAATGGGTACCGGAAATGACCATTTTCAGCTTTGGAAATAGATGAAAGTTTGATGGAACGAGATCAGGCGAATAAGGCGGATGCTCAATCAATTTAAAACCACAGTTGTTAATAGCAGCCATGGCAATGACAGACTTGTGAACAGGGGCATTGTTATGGTGGAACAAACACACCTTTACTGGGATTTCCGAGGCGAAAGTTTGATATTTTTCCATAACTGCCCCAGAAGTGATGCATAATATGTGTCATTGATTGCTTGTTCCTTTTGGAGAAAATCTACTATCAGAAAAACCACAGCATCCCAGTGAACCGAGGCCATAACCTTTCCAGCTGATGGAACAGTTTGGCGGGGTGAACCATGGTGCTTCCATTGTTTAACTTTTGTTTGGCGTCTTTGGTGAAATGATGGACGCACGTTTCATCCATAGTAACAAATCTCTGAAGAAAGTTAGCAGGATCTACCTCTAAAATGTTTACATTAGCACGCGACAAAGAGCACCTGGTGTGCTTATGATCAATTGTCTGAAGTCATGGTACCCAACGAGCTGAAAGCTTTCTAATTGCAAGATCCTCTGTCAGAATGGAATGTACTCTTTTTTGTGAAATGCTAACTGTACTGGCTATATATCTTTCTGTAACTCATCTGATAATCATAACAATATCTTGGACATTGTTGACCATTTCTAGAGTTGCAACAATGACAGGCCCCACAGGACGGGGGTAATCTTCAAGGCTCAAAGTTCCGCCACCCACGTTTTTACTGTAGGATATGAAGGGACATCTTTCCCTAGTGTTGCTACCATATCAGTATGGATATCCTAAGGTGCTAAACCTTTCTTATGCAAATATAGGATCACTGCTCTTTCACCGATTAGTAGAGCTGAAAAAGGACATTGATGCTGCCTCCTTCAATACAAGGCTCACAACTTATCAATCAGCCCTTGAATATAGACGATTTTCTATTTGCGAAAATTAGCGAATTAACAAAATCTGAATCAGTCTCTACTACTTGACTCATACGTACAAATTGGAAATGCATGTCTAGAGGTATGAATATAGGCAATATATAACTAGAAACAGAAACGGTAAAATCGTGTAGCTTTTGATTACACAATCCTTCCACCACAACATGTAGTCCTTTCCAAACCCTTTCAAAATTTTGAATTGGTATAAAAATTTCTACGTGAATATGTTTAAGTAATAGATGTAAAATATATATTTGGACCAATAAATTAAGTATTGAACAAGTACCCAAAAAGTAAAAATAGCAAAATGTTCGTTTGCTCAAAAGCTAAGGAGCTAACTTCCTTCAGGTGAACGTGTTGTGTTCTATGATCTTCAAAAGATTTAACTGCAGGTTATAAATAGTATCAGATAGAGTAAAAGGCCGTACATTTCCAGTCTTTAATCATTGTGTATGAAACGTATAGAAGGATACTACAAAGTACATCAAGTAATGTACGTCATAACCTTTCATGGAATATAAAGAAATCATAATCATATCTTAAAAAATTAATGCACGTCTCCTTCTTAAAAAGTTTAACTCCCACAGTTCTGTGTCTTTGGTGTACAGTATTTGGAGTAATCAAGTCCACGTTGTTTAAATGCGTCTACCAATTCCGCGAGTTGGTCTGTGGTCAAGGATGGCGTTCGTGAATAAACCACGGATCCTTCAAAGAAATAATTAGCCGTGATAGACCCGCAATAGTAAGCCAAGAGAAAGGCGTTCCCTTTACTAACATGCACGATTCGCCACTGTGAATGTGTATTGTGTCCCATTTGCATACTGGTGTAGTTAAAAATACCACCGGAAGCTTGGACTACCGTTTCGTTCACCGATCGATGTCTGATTCCGCCTTGAACTGTTTTAACGTCAAATTTTTCGAAAACATTGTAAATTGTTTTGTCCTTAGTGTTTCGTTGGAACTTTGTGATTTGGCAGTCAAAACAGTCATAGATAGGATTAAGTCCCTTTATAATATACCACGTACCATTTAATAAGTCTATGGTAAAACTCGACACCACTTGCTGAGGAGGGTGGCAGACTACTGGGGGATTGGGCGGATCGTTTGAAATACACTGATGGTCGGTGGAAGCACATTTCATGAATTCGTCAAATATATCATCCTCGTATGAATAAATACAGTCAAACAAACAAGTTTGGTTATTGGTGCCGCATCCTGTTATACAGACCATTGCGGACCTACATCCTTCATCTCCCAGGCACTTCGCGGATTGCATTCCACAATGCTCCATAATACATATTATATTGGGATTAGAACATTGTACATATACCAGAATCAGATAAAAACATAGAACAACTGTCCACTTCATGATGTCGCTTGAGGTAGGCAAGAACTTTAATAGATAACAGGAGAATCCTGCATTACATACGTGTTTAAGGTGATCTTTATCTCAGTCATTGCCGTTATGCTAGAAGTGTTCCTATATATGGAAATATATATGTAAATACTGATAAGGAGGATTTGAAAACCGTTAGTTTCATTTAAATAAGGAAATGATTAATTGCTGCATGTAGCATTGATACACCAATATTATGAACGAATTTTTGTTAAGGACACCATAAGACATGTTATTCATTTAACAACAACTCATGTTATTCATTCGGGGGGGGGGGGGGTAGTTAGAGCATCGCGCTGAAAATCACAAGGCCTCTCACCTCTAGTCGGCGCGGGTTTGATTCTCGCTAGCGTCGATATATGTGAGAAAGTTTGCCAGTTTACTTTCGGAAGGTCGGTGGTCTCTTCCTGAGTACATTGTATCTTGGTTCTCTCCTCCACCTGCAAAAACTGGACGCCACCAGATAACTGAAGAATTGTTGAGTGTGGCGGAAAATAACAACAATCAATCAAATAATCATGCTATTTATTTAACAACAACTCTTCCGTGGGGATCCGGGTTGTTAGAATAGATCCTCAGTACCCCTTGCTTGTCGTGAAAGGCGACTAAATGGGGCGGTCCTTCGGATGAGACCGCAAAAACCGAGGCCCCGTGTGACACGTGTGAAACGATAAGATCCCTCCCTGCTCAAAGACCCTAAGCGCCGAGCAGAGGTCTAAAATTTGCAGGCCTTCACCGGCAATGGTGACGTCTCCATATTAGTGAAAAATTCTCGAGCGGGACGTTAAACAATTTATAATCAATCAATCAACTACAATTATATTAAATAAGAACGTTACCATCACAATGTTAATCCTACCAATTACGTTGGTAAAACATATAGGGCTGTTCCTTGGCTGTTCCAAATTGTTGATTGACAAGCACGGAAATTTCTAGGAAATGGAATATTACAAAAGTAACGCTTAAGCTACAAAATCGCCCGTCCAATATGAAACACTTAATGCAGCAGTAATCAAAGAATGGATTAGCATTCAAGCAAAGCATTATTTGGACAAAAGTATTATCTCGATAGTGGCAGATAATGTGAAAAACAGAAAATACAATTCCTTATAAACAAGAATACATGTTGTTATGGGTTAGAATAGCCCTTAGAGTGACTAGCGAAAATCAATCACAAATAACGCAAAGATTTAAAACTTTATTTAGTTATTTACAGATATATGTCAATGAAAAAATTATTAACTTAAAAGTAGGTCTAATCAAAGTTAAGAAAAAGTGTTCGATGCTGGTTTACCGCCAAGCTGAATTCATACACGAGAATTTAAACTGTCTCATTCTAATCCAAATATTTAAATGTCCAAAGGTAATTCCACAGAGTGCTTATTGAATACCTATAATCACAGAATTTACCGTCAATTTATATTAAAGTGAAGTTTCCATAGACTTCTTGTTTCCGACTTACATAAGCATATGTTACATCATCTTTAAATTGAACTGACAAACATCGTTCTAAAAGTAGAACGTCTAAAATATTGTCTAGGTCACAGGTGTCAATCAAGTACAATGTATTACACAAGAATGTGCAAGAGAATATTTACAAATACCAAACAATATACCACACTACAACCCGTCTGTGATGTTTAAATATTGCATGCGCCAACATATGGGACTGAACAGTCTGAAACAGTTCATAAATATGGTGAATTATTTAGGCCGGTTCCTACTTTCATGACGTCTTAAAGAGTGACATAGCCTGGAGATGGGAAAGGGATAAAAAGTGGCCTTTGTGAAAATGGCTTGCTTACTGAGACTCCAGCATTAACCTTCTACCGTCCCTTAAAGGTCGTAGTTATCAGCACGGGTACCAGGATCTACGGACTCTACGATGCTATCTCACAGAAGTTTGACGACCGGTTGAAATCTATTGCTTTTGTATCACTGCTGAGTCCAAGTACGCGCAGATCGAGAAAGAATGCCTTGCGGGCGTCCGAAAAGGTCAAATGCTACATTCAGATTAGTGGTTGCATAATGTTTAACGTCCCGCTCGAGAATTTTTCACTCATATGGAGACGTCATCATTGCCGCTGAAGGGATGCAAAAGAAGGTTGAACAAGGCGAGAGAAGTGCCTTTGAGTGGATAGATATGAAAGACAAAAATGAAATCACCCTCAAAAAGAGTTTGAATTTGAAGTTTCAATTAATTTTAAAGCATGTATATGTACCATTGGTTTTAAAGGAAATACACGAGCAATTTGATTATTTGAAATATTGCAATTTAAAAAATGCAGTAACAGTCAAAATGTGACAATTTTATAGTCGAGTTAGGTAAAATTTCATCGTGTTTGGATCGACTCTCCATTTATTTTAATCACATTCTTATAGAAAAACTAAAATCGTACATTTTTCAGCCTTCAAAAGATGGAGGAATGGCTTACTATAGGTAAAGATGTAAAAATCTTACACAAAATTTGTAAAAAAAATTCCAAGTACTTTATACTGAAGACGATATATCATGAATGATTTAAAGATGACTGTTGTGAGCAAGCTGGTCGAGTGATGTAAACTGATGGACACAAAGGTGATTTGTAAATAGAGCATTTTAGGTAATGGGGTTTGATACCACTAATATTTCTTTTACTTTCCTATTTTCAGGCCCCCAGAATCGAAGATTCGGGGCATAGTTTTTGATCTCTCTCTCTCTCTTTCTCTCTCTCTTTCCGTCTGTCTGTCTGTCAAAAAGTAAACCTTTCATATTTAGAATGTGTATTCCTTATGGCAAAACTATTCCATTGACCAGATTAATTGACCTGGTGACCTGGTGACCATTGACATTTGATCGACTTTGAGAAAAGTCTAATATAAGCCATATCTTTCAAATCGTAAGAGATCATTTTTTTTATATTAGACATGTACATTTCGTGTGAGAAGACCTTTTAAATGATACAAGATTTGTTGATCTTGTGACCTTGACCTTCGACCTAGTTTTTTGAAAAATTAAAAAAAGAGAAGACTTTAACCTTTGTCATATCTTTTACACCATAAAAGGTAGACCTTTCATATTTGGTATGTGTATCCTTGTGGCAAGACCATTTTATTGACACTAAAATCTTTGACCTGGTGACCTTTACAATGACCTTTGACATAATTTTAGAAAAGTCTAATATACGCCATGTCTTTCAAATTGTAAGAGGTACTGTTTTTGTATTAAATATGTGCATCTTTGAGCAAGGAGGGATCTTTATCGTGCCACACCTGCTGTGATACAGGACCTCGGTTTTTGCAATCTCATTTGGAGGCCCCCCATTTAGTTGCCTCTTATGACGAGGAAGAGGTACTGAAGACCTATTCTAACTCGGATCCCCACGAAATGAGGTAAGATTGATTGATTGATTGATTATTTATTGCTTTCCGCCACACTCAACAATTTTTCAGTTATCTGGTGGCGTCCAGTTTTTGTTGGTGGAGGAGAGAACCCAGATACAATGTACCTGGGTAGAGACCACCGACCTTCCGCAAGTAAACTGGCAAACTTGCTCACATAACGCCGCGGCCGAGATTCGAACACGCGCCAACAGAGGTGAGAGGCTTTGTGATTTTGAGCCCGATGCTCTAACCACTCGGCCACGGAGGCCCCATTTGGGTCAAACTCCAAAGTCTTGATCACAAATAACCTCGTGAAAAGTTTCTTAAAAGTAGGTCGAACTCCAAGGTCACAAGGTTAAAACCGTTAGCATAACTAGAACTGTCCCAGTGAGATTAATACCCCCCTACCACACACACGCACACACACACACACACACACACACACACACACACACACACACACACACACACACACACACACACACACACACACAGAGCAAATTGGATGGTGGGAAATAGTGAATTTGTGCTTATTGAAGAATAAATACATCCTTTTGATATGGAGAGTAATTACCATAAATGCAACATTACGTATTCTGCAGTAAAGCATTACTCAGAATATTCAAGATATGCTTAATATAACTTCATGGATAACTATCAAGCATACATGAACCATTGGATCACACATCTATCTTTTAACAAAATTATATTCACAGATAGATGGACAGACAGACAGACAGACAGACAAATGGACTGATGATTGCGATGGACCTCTCCTAAACTTATACAGTTGTCTCTGTGAGTACAGATCATTACAGAATCTTATAACTTATAACTTCCAAAAATGCTGAAGAATCTCAATAAAAAAATTACATGTGCAAACTTTATCATATATATAATATATACACAAAGTCGAATCAAATATGTTCATCGGTTTTAGAGACAAACTCTAGACAAATTGCGTCTACGAGCAGACAGGCGGACAATGTGATTCCAATATACCCCCTAAACTTCATATGCGAGGGGCGTGCGTATGTGAAAAAGAATGGTCTTGTCAATCACTAGAAATGTACATGTGCATATGAAATACGAGAGCCATATCACTCACTATCCAAAAGTTATGAGCAAGATTGAAGTTTCGGACAGACAGACGATACAAAACAACCCCACCTCGACTGCAGCTTTTCTATTTATATATGACTGAGTGTGGCACTGCTACTTTTGTAAAAAGAATTTGTTTTAATTCATTTCCTGTATTTTCCCACATAAAATTTTGATCTCCTCCCTACCCATGAGGACCATAAATTTTGAACAATTTTGAATAATCTGTGAACCATCTGGAGTTGCTTGCATATCAATATGGCAAATCTTGACCCTGCTGTTGTTGAGAAGATTTTGAAAGGCGTTTCCTATCAATTCTTATGTCAAACTTTGATCCCTTATTATAGCCCCAACCAGCCCCCGGTTGACATGATTTGAGGAAACTTGAATCTGCACTACCTGGGGATGCTTGCAGTAAAATTTTTCTCTTCCGAGAGACACAATTTGAACAAAAAACTGCTATTCTTGAGAATATTTTTTCTATTATATCTACATAATTTGCATAAATTTGCATCCAAGATCAGGAAACTTCACGTAAGTTAAACTTTTCTGGTGTAGTGGTTTTTAAGAATATTTTAAATGACCCCATCTAATTTTGTCTTTTCTTGATGAAAAGATGAACATTTTATGGAAAGATGACAGACAAAAATTGATCAGAAAAACTTTTGAGCTTACAGCGTAGGTGAATTAAAATTGAAAAGAACAAATATCAGAACAGCTATTTCAAACCTTCATGATGACATATCTAACTTCATTTAGTCTAATGAAAATGCAAAGACTGCAAGAAAAAGAATGGACCAGTTGAGTATTTTCCGTGATTATTTTGGAAGGAAGAAGGATCTTAATTGTTGTGTAGTATGTCTAAACTAGATGTATTATTCCATCTTTGTTCACGGACACATATTACTTTATTTAAACGCCTAGAGATTTCACCAATTGTACTTATATGGTTAGTTTTAGAAAAGTGATTTCTATAATGTTTGAGAACGTGCATTAGTAACTTCACCCCCTCCTCCCATTTTCTACAACAGAACTTGCTAGTGCGTTAGTTGAATAGACTGTAAATTCTGTGGTTGATTCACAATGGATATTACATGGGACTGAACTTAACTAACATGACAAGTGTGTTATGACTACGCTATATTCTTGAGAGCATACAAGCACACGCTCAAAGTTTTGGCCATGTGAGAACGAAGATTTCAATTTAAAAGTAATAGAATCCTTCCAAATTTTCAAAAGCCATCTAATCATCACCTCAAAGTATCATTACAAGCCTTGGTTTCATCAAACACTTGTGTTTTGTTTCAATAATTGTGCACTTCTCAACAAATTTCTAACCTTTTCTCTTGCAATTACAAACGTTAGGATAAAATTATAATTTTATTGTGATTTAACTTTGGTAAACTTTGTAAACGTTTGTCACGGACATTTAGTGACACAATTGTCTACAGGAATATTATCTTTTCAGTGATTCTTTATGTGTTTATCAGGCATTTACAAACATGAAAGTCTTTTAAAGTATATTTGCGCATTTTACCTCATTTTAGCTCATATTACGTTAGTTATCATGAACCGAAAGATTCTCCACATTTACATATGCGAAAATCTGGATTATGCTTGTTCTTAAGATGTTTTTCAAATAGGCGTTTGCCACAAACGATTTGCCACACATATCACATCTGCATGGTTTAAGCTTTGATTTTCCACACTTATTTGAATGGCGTTCAATGATTTGAAGTCTCTTGAGGATTTTAGATATGGTGTGGTTGCAATGTTGTGTAATCGTATGAGTCTCCTCAATAGAAGGCTGTCTTGCAAAACTGAAGTAAGGTTTAACAATATATTCTCCTGGTTTCCGGTAATGCTAGCCTATTTAAAGAAATCACGCGAGATCTTCTTTCTTCCGGGGGCCTCCGTGGCCGAGTCGTTAGAGCATCGCGCTGAAAATCACAAGGCCTCTCACCTCTAGTTGGCGCGGGTTCGATTCCCGCTCGCGCCGATATATGTGAGAAAGTTTGCCAGTTTACATTCGGAAGGTCGGTGGTCTCTTCCCGGGTACATTGTACCTGGGTTCTCTCCTCCACCAAAAAACCCCCCAAAAACTGGACGCCACCAGATAACTGAAAAATTGTTGAGTGTGGCGGAAAACAACAATCAATCAATCAATCTTTCTTCCGTTTGGCTTCGATTACTACCAGACGAAAAAAATGTTTAGAAGTGTTCCATGGTCTAGAGATTATATTCATACTTTTCTGTACGTTTTTGTATAGAACTTAGTTTTGGGCATGGGTAATCCTGATTGTAATTCCGAATTGGCGTATTTAAGAAAAGATGGCATTTCTGCTGAAGCAGGTTACCTGAGCGGCCAAGATGGCGACACCAAAAATTGTGGAGAGGTTATAGTATCCTTAAGAAAATAAAGTGAAAGGTGTTTATTAATTAAAAATGGCAATAAGAATCGTTTTGATGACGACAGTACATCACCCAATCCATATTTAGCGGGAGTTCTTCAGATGAGGACGACGTAATTGATGATTATGTACGGGTACGTACCTGTATATGTCGTCATTGTCGAGGACCCCAGACGGATTCGAATGATGAAATTTGACATGAGTATTTCAGGTTTCATTTGTCAGGGAATGTCGGCTTTAGTGTTTTGGAGGATGCGCTCATACCTACCTGGATACGATTTTTTTTAATTCTCCGGATACCGACGACTACATATAGGACATAGTGACAGATCACAGGTTTATGAAGTTCTTAAAAATGCTCGATTTGTCGTTAAAATTGTTAATAAACGTATATCGCAATGCATGGGACCTTTGTGTCGTATATGGGCAAATATGGACAAGGATCATGAGGGCAACACATCAAGCATAGATGATTGATTGATTGATTGATTATATATTGTTTTACGTCCCCCTCGAGAATTTTTCACTCATATGGAGACGTCCAAGCATAGAGATAGGGGATGTAGTAACGTTACTTGAGTGATTGGTCAAGTTAATGTTGCGTGCCTGCAAGAGCGAAGACTGAAATTTTTAGCCACTATTCTAAAGAGTACGAAGAAAGCAAAGAGTATGCTATGCGACAACGAGGTGAAACTTTTGGATGACATTGTAGAGTTTGGAACGACTTTCACGCTACCCTGTAAAAGGAAGTCGAAAAATAGGACGTGAACTCCAGAGATGTCTTGGGACATCGCCAGGCTTTTTATTGTCAATAAGAAACCGAGATTAACTGTCGAAAAGCCATTTCGTCAGAGACCTTCTGGTATACCAATGGGAAGTAGAGGGTCGAGCTACAGAGGCAAAGGCGACATCACAAAAAGCAAACTTACGTCAGACTCATTGATGAAACAGATAAACATACAAATGGTAATAGAACAAATTTTAAAAGTTCTCGGGGATCATCACAATTTCCACCCTGACGTAGAATTGTTGAAATTGACAGAAATTGTACAAAATCAAAGTCCTTTAAGGGCAGGCTAAACACTTTGTTTCAAACTAGGAAAAATATCTAGATGATGACGAATCAAGGGGATACAAAATAGACTTTTTGAAAAAAGCAGGTCAAAAATTAGTAACAGAAATGAATTACTCAGAGAAAGAAAATATTTTAGATGCAGAAATACAGGAAATATTACAAAACAAAATGGTGGAGATTGTAGACTCCAAGAACACAGTTCAAGATCAGTTTATAAGCATTTGTTTTATACGCCTCCAAAAAGACAATGGGGAAGGGGGATCATGTCCCATTTTTAATCTAGACGTTTAAATGAATATGTAGTTTACAAATAGTTCACATTCCAAGGTTTCTAGTGGTCAAGAACATAACGATCAATAACGATTTCATGTCCAAAATCGATTTGAAGGATGCATACTACTGCATTCCAACACATCAATCGTATATGAAATACCCGAGATTCAGAAGAAGAGGTCAACTCCTACAATATACAAGTCTACCCTTCGGATTAAAAACCAGTTCTCATCTTTTCGCAAAGGTTATAAAACCAATCATGGCATTTCTGCGCAGATTGGGGATACAACTAGTAATCTGTCAGGACGTTATATGGTATTACTTTTGAATCAAACCAAAGAATGGTTCGTGAAGGACAGAGATTCCATTATTTGGTTATTACACAACCTGGGGTGGTTGATGAATTAGAAGAAATCAGTGATAGATTCAAACAAACAATAGAAATTCTGGGTCTGAAAGTGGATTCAGTAGAAATGAGTGTTTACCGAACTCAAGACAAAAATGAAATGTCAAAACGCAATAGAATCCGACCACGTTACAATCAAAGAACTGACAACTTTAGCTGGTTTATTGAATGCGACAGTGGATCGAGGCAGCAATTCCAGTCTCACTTTATGTCAGGAAATTACAAATGTACAAAACGAAATGTTTTGCGAAGAAAGAGTTACAAGAACGAAATTGCACTGTCATAGGTATGCAAAACAGAAAATGTATGGTGGATTCAGCAATTGGAGATCTATAATGGGAAACATATGATAATTCATGAAACAGATATAGTGATAGAGACAAATGCATCCACAATAAATAGGATTTCCATGAAGCCCATTAGAGAAAAACTTTACATGAACGCTCTAGAAACTGTAAGCAGCAAATGTTGCTGTAAAATCATTAACCAAGAACAAGTAAATTGTACACATTCATCTAAAGAATGGCAATGTTGATTGATTGCTTGTTTATTTTTCACTCATATTGAGACATCACCAACTGTATGTGAAGCACCACGAATTTAGACCAATGCTTGACGCTCATAGCCGTGGCCATGAGGGCTCTCTAGCGTGCCAACGCCAGCCGCGACACAGGACCTCCGTTATCAAGGTCATATCCGAAAAACCTGTGATTCTCACTTTTAACATATGCAGGTGATGATGAAATATTGCCACTTAGATAAGGGAAGTTGACGGATGGCAGAAAATTCAAAACAAGGGAGTTTATTGGTCTATAGAGATGGCTATAAAGGATTAGGAGGTGGATAAGATATACAGATATATAATAGAATATGTTTAGAATTAGGGAATGAAAGGTATTTGATTGACCATTGCTGGAAAGTGGAGAAATGCGTCCCCAACCGTGCGCAGAAAATCTTGCCCCATAAATTGCACCATTTTTGCATTACCGGAACTGTAGCGCAAGCGCGGATCTAGAGGGGGGTTGGGGGGTTCCGGACCCCCCCCCCCCCCTGGAATTTGCAAAGAGTTTACATTTTATCGTAAGTATTAGCCACATAATATGTAAAGAATGAACGTAAAACAATAGTCAATCATTCATTCAATTAATGTCTTTCAAATGCGAGACCATATAAACCGAGGTCCCGTATCGCAGTAGGCGTGACACGAAAAAGAACTGTCAGTGCTAAAAGCCTTGAGTGCTAAGTATAGATCTAAATGCAGTCCCGTCACTGGTAATGGTGACATCCGCCGCAGAGCTGAAAAATTGCTCAGGCGGCTATAAACAAACAGCAAAGCAAATGCGCTTTAAATCTACACACAGAAATCTTTTCGGAATAAGCCCGTCGGATGGGACGTTAAAGGGTGTCCCGTGTCAAGGATCACAACCCCATGACGCGAAGAAGATCGTTTCCCTGATCTTCGAAAAGAGTAGGCTCACTCGGGCCGTCAGGGAAACAAAACCAACATTACAGTTAGTAAAAATTAACTTTAGCTCTGTTATAATTGATTGATTGATTATTTACGGTTTTACGTCCCGCTCAAGAATTTTTCACTTATATGGAGACGTCGCCATTACCGGTGAAGGGTTGCAAAATTTAGGCCTATGCTCGGCGCTCAGGGCCATTGAGCAGGGAGGGATCTTTATCGTGCCACACCTGCTGTGACACGGAGCCTCGGTCTCATTCGAAGGACCGCCCCATTTAGTCGCCTCTTACGAAACACAAGGGTGTGTGGAGAATCTATTCTGACCAAAATTAAATAGAATCTATACATATCATTATTTCCTTAGGCTGGCTGGAAAATTGCTCAAGCGGCTCTAAGCAACAAAATAAAAAATCTTTTCGGAATTTCACGAGCTCCCTCAAAGCATTTAGGATTTTATATTACATGCTCGCCGCATATTTCGTGACGTAGATCTGGGGAATCGGAAAAAGGCGTGCATGTAATTGTAGTGATGTCGCTCCGTGTTGGTTTGGGGGTTAATTTGTAATACTTTATACTTTTCCTGCTGTTAAAACAGTCATTGTTTGAGATAATCATTTGACCATAGAAATTATTACTGATGATGGGGGACAGAGATTTTAGTCTCTTGCATGCATCTCTGTTGAAATCAGCAAGTAAGGGGTGGCAAGCTTTATTTTTTGACATGTCCTTAAGATCTTTACAATTCAAAACAGATTACACACATTGCAACGCAGAGAGAGCTAAAATATCGAATCAAAATGTTCTGCGTGACACAATTGCCGAGAAGCTCTACCCAAATGACGGTCCAGCAGGTATATCCCCTGTCCGGGTCTATGGGGATGGGAACTGCCTCTACAGAGCGCTCTCGAAAGCCCTATTTGGTCACGAAGATAGGCACATTGAGCTCCGTGTCATGATAGTCTTTGAGATTGTCAAAAATTCCAAAAAGTATTTGTCACAGGCAACGTATGATGGCATGTGCTCCCATCCCCCCAGCGTACAGTACGTATTAGAGTCCTCAATCTCTGACGATGCTTTAGTACCGCAGAATTATTTGAAATCGATTCAGAATGAGACACTCAAATCGATCAAGAGTGGGAATTATAGTTCTCTCATTCATATATTTGCCGCTGCGAATGCTTTAAATCACCCAATTTACAGTATTTACCCATCATTCCAAAACGCCGCCATGGACAGAAATGTGCTCCACCAAGAAATAAGGCCACTTTCTACTACGTTAGATGACAAAATTACAGGATCAGCTATATATCTCATGTGGTCACACACTGAAAACTGCAACAAAGACAATTGGGCACCCAATCACTTTGTTGTATGTTTCCCAATTTTATCCACAAAATGTGATGATACAAACGAACCCCCCAAGAAAAAAGCAAGAGAGAGTAAGAAGACGTCTATGGACTGTCACTCCCACTCTGAAAATATGGAGGCAAATGTTCATTCTGATGAAAAGACCTTTAAAGAGACAGATGCGCAGAAAGAGGAGGAAAACGTAAAGGGCGAATATATAGAAGATCCAACTGATACGTTTGATCTTGGGAAAATAGTAAATGGTATTGTCAAACTCAGCTTGATGTCATCAGCTGAAAAAATCAACTACACCAAGAATCAACCCTTGCCGGATGTCATTGGCAAATTACAAACTGGTCGCACAATGACAAAGAGTAATTCAGAAAAATTGAAAAATCTTTCATTTCAGCCTTCATGGATGAGACAGTTTCCGTGGCTAAGTTTCAGCAAACTTCTGAATGGTGGTCTCTGCAAGTTTTGTGTCATGTTTCCTCAGCTGAGTATTCAACATCAACATACGTTCGTGACACAACCTTTTACCGCTTACAAGAAGGCCCTTGGAAAGAAGTCTTCCCTTTTGAAGCACCATAATTCAGAGCATCACAAGAATGCCAAAGTTGAGTATCAAACAACATTGACATCATTGGAAATACCATCATCGTCCCTTCCATACAGGCTAACTAAGCAAAATCAGGAAATTTACGACCACAACATCCAGATCCTTGAATCAATTGTGGATGCAGTCATTTTCTGTGGGAAACAGAACATTCCCCTTAGAGGGCACAGAGATGACGCCACGAATGACTCCTCGAATAAAGGCAATTTTCTTGCGATACTAAACCTCCTAGCAAAGCACAACAAACTTCTCTCCTCTCATTTACTGTCAATGAAAAAGAATGCCTCATACACAAGCAAAACAATTCAGAACGAGATCATACAAATAGTACGAGATCACATCATCAGAAAAATTTTGAAAGGTTTACATGGGAAGGGGTTTTATTCCATCATAGCAGATGAGGTGACCGACAAATTTACAAACAAAGAAGTGCTTGTTTTGTGTCTTAGGTTTCTGGATACCAGAGATAGCCCAGCCGTTGTCAAGGAGGAATTCATTGACTTTGCAAATATAGAAAGGACCACTGGTAAAGCCATTGCAAACAAGCTGTTAGAGATCCTCCAAAGAATTGGGGTTCCGATCGAGAACATCCGCGGACAAGCCTACGACGGTGCTTCAGCAATGGCTTCAGAGAAACTAGGTTGTCAGGGACGGATAAAGTCTGTTAACAAATTGGCTGTCTACACACACTGCCGGAGCCACGTGTTAAATCTAAGCATTGCGTCTGCATGCCAATTACCAGCGGTAAGAAATATGATAGATATTCTCAATTCAGTGTTCATATTCTTTGATGTGTCTCCTAAAAGACAGGGCTTTCTTGAAAGCGTACTAGAGAGTGAAGGTTCGGAGTCTTCCCGAAAAAAAATTGTTGGGCTTTGCAAGACCAGGTGGGTAGAGCGCCATGTTTGCTTTGATGTATTCTACAATCTATACACATACATAGTTAAGTGTCTTCAGTATATACTTAACCCAAGCCTTAACGAGAAGAGCGATGAAGACTGGTCTTGGGACAGACAAACTAAGGTGACAGCACAGGGGTTGCTTACATCAATGATTGCATTTTCCACTTTGGTCACCTTTGTGTTTGCCAGATATGTCCTCGATACTATCAAACCACTTACCGTGAAACTTAGGAAAAGGGACAACGACGTTTGCACTGCAAACAAATTAATTGCTGAACATGTGGAAAGAGTGAAGGAAATTCGCGAAGAGATTGATGCCGAATTTGAAACTTGTTTTGAGGATGCGAAGAGAATTGCAGGGGGATTAGATATTACTGTGATGGTTCCAAGGACTTGCAACAAGCAACAACACAGAGCAAACATACCTAGAGACAACCCAAAGGAATATTATAAGTTAGCCGTGGCCATTCCATTTCTAGATTATTTTCTCCAGGAACTGGGCTCTAGATTTCCAAAACAAGACCAAGTGGCATATTCGGTATGCTCTTTGTTGCCTGAAAATATTACCTGTCTTTCTGACGATGGGTTGTCTAGACTGGCTTCAGAGCTACAGTTTTGGGAAGATGATTTGCCTTGTCTCTCTGTAGGGGACCTGGAGAAGGAGTTGACGGATTGGAAACGGCACTGTGGAAAACTTAGCAGGGAGACCTCCGACAACCTCTGCAATTTGCAGAGTCTCTTCAATTTTATTGATGAAGATGTATTCCCAAGTGTGAAGACGTTGCTTCACATTGGATGTGTATTGCCAATAACAACGTGTGAAGCAGAGAGATCATTCTCTGGGCTTCGGCGGATAAAAAGCTATATGCGTAGCACAATGCACGAGGAGAGGCTAACCGGGCTCGCACTGATGCACTTGCATCACTCTTTGGAAATGAACCCAAAGGAAATAGTACAAACGTTTATAAGGCAAGGAAACCGAAGACTGTTCATGTCCAATCTCTTCAGTTAAGTTTGTTTTATACACTATCATGGACGAAAGATGGCCATACTATGGCCATCTTTCGTCCATTATTGAATTCTACATATTGTGGATTACAGGCCACTTGACTTCCGTCACTTGAGAAGTGTTTGAACTAATTGTTTGTTATTATATACTTGATTCTGTCTATTTTGTGATGAAGCATATCATCATGCGTCTTGATTGTAATGGGGAAAAGTATTCCCCACCCCCGAATTGAACCCCCAAAAGTGAAAAAATAAAAGAAAAACAAAATAATGACAAAGATAAGATAAAAAAAAATTAAAAAGGTTCTGTAATGTGGAGGCCTCCTCGTGGCTAGAACTGGTAACGTTTTTTTTTAATAAACGGCAAACATCCACTACGTATTTATTCATTTTTATAAATGCCAACATATTCTTATATTTCAATTTTGGGTATAAATTTCGCATAGTCTACTATCTGTGAAAATGTGAGAATCCCGGAGTCTCCTGGGGCTTCGCCAGACTTTCAGTCTTTTGGACCCCCCCCCCCCCCCCCCCCCCCCTGGTAAAACAAGCTGGATCCGCGCCTGCTGTAGCGTTATGGTCAAAGACAAAAATATAAAATCATAACGCTAGGGTTCTGCAGCTAGGAACAGATGCATTCCTAACAAAGTGGAGAGGACTGAATGCTTTTGCATTTCGACCATTTTGCGTCATACGGAAGTGCCTAGCAAAACTTTGGAAAGAGAAGGGGGATTAGTTATTGAGAAACCAACATGGCAAACACGATCATATTATGATTTTACGACATGTAATATCTAGCACTGTGTTTAAACAATTTTAAACTGTTTTAGAGTATAGTGTAATTTATGGACTAATTTAATATTATATATATATATATATATATATATATATATATATATATGTGTGTGTGTGTGTGTGTGTGTGTGTGTGTGTGGTATGCTTTTTAAAATGATATGGCATTTTATTATGATGTAAAGTACTTTTGAACGTGTTTTATACATGAAAAAAGTGCTCAAGAAATTGGTACATAATAATAATAATTATTATTATTAATATGATCATATCATGAATTTTATGATTATGGATGTTGCTCTTCACAGGCTCTTTGAATCATCGCGGGTTTACTACGGAATTCAGCCGCCAGATCCTTAACTCAAATTCACTAACTAAGGAATTGATATCGTCAATATCAGTCTTGTATTCCTGAATATTTCAAGTCTACATCTTGCATTTCCTACAAATATATTCCACTAGGCATCCAAACTTTTTAAACTACTAACAAACTTTGCAGTGCCTAGATATAGACCATCTTATACTCAATCCATCTACGTGTTCTTTTTCTTCTTTTCCATAACCATCGTCCAGATGGACACGCCATTACCTTTGTCTTTGATTTGGCTTCATCTCTGTTATGAATGGTGTCGAAGATTATGCCAGATGATGGGCTAAATCTGAAAAAAGAACTCGATACCTTGTCAGAATGGACAAAAGGTAGAAGAGGAATATTAAAATATCAGACGTGTAAAAAAATATTGCGTACCATCTATTCTTTTGTATTTAGTAAACCAGAAGTGATGAAGAGTTTGATAGGTTGCATGTGTTGGTTCCAGCTGACAGAACTTGTACCAACATTAATTTTAAATTATATTTGTTTGTAACGGTCATTATTAAAACTGCCTTGTAAACGAACTTGTCATTAATTCCACATTTAGTATTTGCACTTTTACTCCAACTGCCCTTTAAAAAAATGAAATTCTTCAAAATCATGCTTCAGTTTTAAACACATTTAATATCCCAGTCAAAGAGTGAATGAATATGAGTTACCGTATCGATACTGAATTCCCAAAGTCCACGAAAACCCTTTCAAAGATACACTGTTTGAGCCAGTAAATTTTCCATTAAGGCCTTTTCTTAGCTCCTCACATAAATATTAACTACTGTGAAGGAGAAACTCCAAACGAGCTGTGCCACTACATATGCTAGAAGTGGTGCAAATCAAATGTGGATTCTAGAAAATTCTGAAGAACGTTTAGTAAATTTCAATTCACAAAACTTCTCAAATCAACAATATTAAAATCTATGACTTGGCAACACTTTACACGACCATACATCCCGATAAATTAAAGACTAGAATTTTTGATACCATAGACAGTTGCTTCGTCAACAAAAATAATAAAAAGAAATATCCATATCTGGTGATCAGTCATCCAAAAAAGTAGTTTGTTAAACATCATTCTGACTCCAAGCACAAATACTTTGAAGTTGATATTAAAAAGATGTTAGAGTTCATCATTGACATATCTTCGTAGTTCGCGTCTCCATATGAGTGAAAAATTCTAGAGCGGTACGTTAAGGCCAAAATAAATTATATGTGTGTTTCTGGTTTCCCGAAACAACGTATGTTTTTGCTGCCGACCCTAATTATGTTATTGACGATTATATATAAATAAAATTGAAATCCGAAATTTTCAAACTGGAAATTATTTTCGTTTTGCATTCGAGTTTCTCTGATTTAGAATTTGATTACTATTGATCTTCAGATATTTGAAAAGTAAATATAATGTCTATAGACTTGCATTCAAAGCATATAAAAACTAAGTTTTCAAATAAAATGATTTGATAAAATAAAATGTTTTACCTACCTACCCTACCAAACATTGTAGGGAGTGAAATAGGAAACGCACATATATTTTATTTTGACCTAAACACTATATAATCAATTAATCAATCATTATATTCTTATGAAGCAGAATTCATTCAAAAGCTTTTGCATGAAAAGGAAAATTCTCATGCTGCGACCTTCAGTTCAACATAAATGATATATCAACGACGTTTTGTCCATTAACAATGATCATTTTCATTCATATGTGGATTCTGTGAACTTGAAATAAAAGACACCACAGAGTCTTTCACATCTGCTTCATCTCTATATATTTTATTGAAAATAGATGCTGAAAGCAAACTAAAGGCTCAAATTTATGACAAACGGGTGATTTCAATTTCCCCACCTTTAACTTCCCTTATCTATGTATCAAGATTCAATTATAACCTGGTATGGTGTTTATATCTCTCAACTGATTCGACACGCAAGAGTTTGTTCTGCATCTGAAACAGTATTTAAATCGAGGCAGGCTACTGAAAAACAAGTTGATGTTACAGGGGTTTGTACAGTCACGTCTAAAGTCAGCATTTCGCAAATTCTGTGGTCGTTATAACGATTTAGTTTGCCAGTACAACCTTTCATTAGTTCAAATGTTGTTTGACGTGTTTCTGTGTTTCATACCAATTGTTAGGTCCTTCTTGGCACACTGATTGTGATTGTGACTGTGGACTCCGTTACTCTCTCTCTCTCTCCCTCTCTCTCTCTGTGTATTAGGGATGTTAAAATTGTCACTAATTCATATTCAAATATTTAATAACAGTATTCGAATATATTCGAATATTTGATAAAAAATTATGCCATACAAAAATTCAGTGTCCTAATATAGACGTTGTTCTGTCCAATGCCCACGTTTTGCTCCCGTATTTTAAAGTTGTGTCTTGGAAGTTAAATCTAAACATGTAGAGTAGTATACTTAATAAGAGATGTTCAATATTTGATATGAATATAATAAGCGTTGCCAATCATAAAGAGAGGAAGTTTGATTGAACCTCCAATTAATCAACCGGTTGTCTATTATGCAGCCAAAAAAAAAAAAAGAAGATAACTCCTACCTGTTTACTGTTTACATACGCAATGATCTTGAAGTGTTAAGTATCGTGTTTGAGACATTAAAACAAACCCACACAGAAATTGATCTACAATGAAATGACACTGTTTAATTCCTGGAACAACAATTCAAACTCGTATATACATACAGGTAATTAAATGCTCAGGTAAATTTATTTTTGTTTCACTTGAAAGTCTATTCCTGAGCTTTGTTATCAGGAGCCCAGCCAAGGAAAAATTCTCTCGGATGATACCGATGTTTCTGGCACACCCAGGAATTTCTTTGTGAGGATAGATAAAACGAGATGTGCGTCTTCGTTTTTTCACCACCATAGGAGGGGGTCCTCATTAGGTTCCACACGCTTGCTCACGTATCGCTCCAGCTCATTTTCCCTTGTTGATTTTTCTTTTTCAGGCGAGAACTGAGTTAGATAGTCGATTCCACTTGTTTTTCGAGACCGTTTTGCTGGAAATTCGGTATCATCGTTAGATGAAGGAATCGAGTCAGTAAGGGGAATACCATCCATGTGGCACTCCATTTCGCTCATGACAACTTTCTTTTGCTCCTTAGACAAAGTTTAAAGTTTCGTACTTTGGGTCCAGGAATGAGGCCAAAATAGGAATGCACTTCCCGATGTTTACATCGATTGGGGTATTACAGTTCATTGACCACACTGTTCCTGGCTTTGCGAATAATAGTGTATCCGAGATGTCATCAGAGTTTTTCCTGATAAGACCACAAACAATTGGGTAGACGTGTGATAGAGATACATAAGATTCTGTAGACTAGATGTTGTTACTTGTGAGAAATCGTTTAGGAAAACGGATAACTGATCAAGAAGCGTGATCCTTTAATAGGAGACCGGCGTGCTCTTTTTTTTAGTGATTTTTTCGTCCAACGTTATGTCATTAAGAACCCGGCGTTGTTCACAGAGACGTTCGATCATGAAATGTGACGAATTCCATCTCGTAGTCACATCTTGGACTAAATCATGCTTTGGGACTCCGAGAAGACTTTGTCTCTTCTGCGGTTCTGCTGTCATGGTAGTAGAGTGCTTAAAGTGACCTACGAGTTTCCGACACTTTGAAAGAATTTTGGCCATATTCTGTATTTCAAGGACCGGTTTTATGCATAGCTGTAAAGTATGCCCAAAACACGATATGTCTCCCCATTCCGGACTTAAAATACCCGCCTTTTCCATGTTTCGGGCATTATCGTGCATACAAACATCAATTTCATTTAGCAAACCTAAATCTTTCAAAATCTCTTTCAATTTATACGCAATATTGACAGCTATGTGGATCTCTGGCATCGAACATGTTCTAAGAACACTGGCTTTAATTTCCCAGTCCTTTGTGATACGGTGCTCGGTGACCGTAAGGTAACTTTCTGTCGCTTTTGAGGTCCAAGTGTCGGCCGTAATAGATACAGATTTCACACCTTCTAAATATTCTAAAAAGGATTTAATTTTGTTGTCATACATATTTTCGATTCGAGATTTTATTGTGTTAAGGGATCAAATTTTGTACCCAGGTAGCGCTGAATTCATAAGTTCGGAAAATCCTTTCCCAGACACTAGGCTAAGCGGCAAGGAGTCCTGAACCATCACGTTTGAAATCGCGGCTGTAATTTTTTCCGATTGCTTAGGGCCCATTTTCTTCGGTGAGTGCACAAACGTTCCCATACTGGTTTGAATAATTGAGCTGGAAGAGCTGTTATTGTTTTCCTCATCTTGACAATTCGGGTGTCTATTCTTAAGATGATTCAACAGATTTGATGTTGTCCCACAGTAATTTAAAGTTGTTTCACTCAGCAAACATTTGACTGATTTTCCATCATTCTCTCTCTTAAAATACCGCCATATGACTGCCCTCAAGAAACACCGAACCCAAAATGAAAAGATTCAGTCTATTAAGAACGTAATAGATAATACTCGTGAGACATATTGCCGAATCTACATATCAACAGCATGTAAATAAGAGAGATAACTCCGGTACTTTGCCATAACTCTTTAGGAAATAAACCCCCTGACTATTCGAATCTTAATTTCATACTCGAATATCAACTCATCGAACGAATATTCGTTGACATCCCTAATATATATATATATATATATATATATATATATATATATATATAATTATATATATATATATATCCTAGCAGCGTGTGAACAGCGCGCTAGATATCTAGACCATCTAGGCAAGTCAACAAAACGATGGAATTCTCGCCATACTCTCACACTTCACATTGAGAATGGAAATGGGGTTCAGTTATTTGTCGTAAATTTAAGAGAATCATACAATATACACACTGCTAAAACACGTGCTGCGGCGGGAAGGTAATAAGGACTGTGAGACGGCGTTATGGTGGACACGAGGATTTAAAAGGGAGAGCAAAAACAACCTGGAGAAGGAAGAAAGAGCGTAAGATGGAATGTGGTCAAGATGGTAGCAAGAGACAGAATGGTTTGAAGAAAGTATCGCGGCCTCATGCTAAGTGCTACAGTATGTAAGATTTTTCAGTCAAATTACTGTATCCCATGTCTATTCTCAATGACCTTATAGTGTGTCAGCGTGGAGAGAATTCAATCGTCACCGAAAGCAAGTTTTTTTTTTGCTTGCCTAGATGGTAAAGCGGTCTCGCGCGCTGGTCACACGCTCTTAGGAGATTTGGTTCCGCAGGTCGTGAGTTAAACCCTGGGCAGGGGCGGAATTAGATATTCAGATATAATGAATTTTCTGTGCTTTGCTGTATACAGTAAAATGTTCACCCCTTTCGCCCATGTCAGTTGTGAAATTTAAAACTGGGCGAAACGTTTTCTCTCATATACCTCGTTTAGCACGACTGTGTCTGGACGAGGCGAAACCATCTACAAGGTAGGAAATCGAAAATAACACGAGGCAAAAATAACCCTGTATGCACCATATGAAATATTTCTTCATTTAGGCTGTTATGTTTATTTAAGAGTTCATTGCACTATCGGTGCTATATACAAAAAAATATTTCAAATGCAGTGTATCTCTTGTATGATCTCTTACATTTACGTCAAATAACTGAATCCCATTTCCATTCTCTATGACCGTGTAGCGTGTGACGGCGTTGCGAGAATTCCATCTTCATCGACAGCAGGTTGGTTTTACTTGCCAGGTTTTGCTTCTTACCATGACACTGGTCACACGAAGCCAGGAGATTTAGTTCTGCAGGTTTAACCTCGAACAGGGGCGGAATAGGGTAGATAGTAGATTTTTGTGTTTTACACACACACACACACACACACACACACACACACACACATATATATATATCTGAACTGTATATACATTGTATGTGTATTTTATTGTGACAACTTTTAGACCTTTTGATTAATAATTTTTCTTGATGAATTGCTATTTATTTGTATATTCATGCATCTAAACTTTATTTTCAGTTACAAAATTCCCGAACAGACCATGGTAAGAAGCTAACAGTGGTCGTAGATGTATGGAAATGATTCGTATTTGATTAATCTTGATTTGTTTTTAATTCAGCGTAACGTTTGGTACAAAAATCAAGTTGCAGACAATATAAAGAAACGTTTCCCTGATTTTCATACTTAACGTTCCATCATAATTTGCTTATTATATCTTTACCGATATACACCTAATTATCAATAACATGCAGAGAAGACAATAATGAAGATGAACTAATTAATTTATTCAAATTAAGTAAGCTTTTCTACAACAATTCACTATTCAACAATTTAACAACATAAACATATAAAGCAATAAATAAGCACTGGAATAGGATTTTTTCATCTGACGAATAACAAATCAAAGTTTTTAGCAAATTCATTTCAGAATGTATGATTATTTGTTATTGATTTGGAATGTATACGTAGTAATCGCCATCTATAGCACATTCATCGTCAAAAAGAGAGTATTTTTGTGGAGATGTGTATGGACAAAGCTGTAGGAAAGTAGACAGCCAAAATGCCTAAGTTCCCATTACTTCACTAGCACCCTTAGAACTCGTACATTATACCGCTGGTGTATGTCATACAGACATACTCATGGCAGGCATGGCCTCGGAAAATTACGACAAAAATGGGTGTTTCTCAGAGGTAGCCGCACAATGTTCCTTAGCTTTGATTCTTAAATTGTCAATGCTGGAGATCCTTAGATCGAGAGATTCTGGACTTAGAGGCAAGCGCCCTGTACCGGAACTAGTAATTCCGGAAGAGGAGGGACTGTTTCCTCCGAAAAAAAGTCCTGGAAAGCCGAAAGTATTTGAGCTTACTGGATAACTTGGGAAGAGCCCGCCAAACGGAAATTTTCCATGAAGTTGATGAGAGGCAAGATTTCCAACGTTTTGTTGATACAGGGCAAGCATGGGATTCATTCCTGTTAGATGGGAGACTCGAAGAGACCAGAGATGCTCCGGAGAACTTGGAAAGTTAATTGTGTGTGGAATGTGCGGAGCAACATCGCCAAGTCCGGGTGTAGAATCTGACTGAAGGAAATTCGGACTTTCCCTTCCCATTGCCTTTTCCCGTTTTCTCCACTTGGCGCGTCTATTTTGAAACCATACCTGTAAAACAAAAGACGAGTACATTTACATGATTGCAACACACACCAAGGCAATAAAGCGATTGTGTCCTCAGTCTACAAGCTAGGGAATGTATTAGAAGAGAAAATTCAATCAAAGGGGTTTCTATTATATTATCAGAACTTGATAAAAAGTCAATTTAGAGCTGATTCATGGAATCGAATCTTAATTACAGGCTGTTTTAGCTCCAGGAATGTCTTGATGAAATCACGGCGCTAAAAAATTAACATTTCGAGAGCTTCTTCATGAAATCGTTTGTTTGTCTTTTATTGTGAAGTGCTTGAAGCAAACACCCCTAAGGAAAGCAACGAGAAATAATCGAAGGAAAAAGAGACAATTTTCTTTCAATTTGCCAATTTTCAGCCCCAATGCTTTTTGAACACTTCAACCTATATTGGCTATATTTGGGGAAGCGAAAGATATTAATATCCTGTTTTTCTATGAATTGTTAATTTGAAGATGAATGTTATTAAACTGAGTGATAATGACATCGACAGTCCACAATACACGTAGTGGTTTCTTATGTGAGTCATAGATAAGTTTTAAGACGCGCTGTTTCTACGCATTGTATTTTTCTTGCAATTTCACTCACTACATTGACGAGAGTCTGCTTATTCGTAACTTGACTTGATATCAGATTACAGACTTTGCTATTGATATATGTCTTCTAAAATCTATCATCACATTAGAATGCTTGTATTGTGTCCTTGGGATTATAACTAAATGTATCCTCTTAATTTTGTTTCAATTTTTTAAAATATATATTTAAGCCTGAATATTCTTATTTTTCGAAAAGAATCAAAGTATCATACAGAAGTATATTACTATCTTTTGAATACATGTATTTAATTTTGTCTATGAAGTAGAATACTTCAAAATTGTATGGTATGTTTTATTTTGAAATATAATAAATATCTTATGATTCCGACTTTCATTTATACGTCCAGAAAATACCAATAGGCGAGAAATATGAATATTTGGGTTTACCAAATGTCAAGTAAACTGGATAAGAAATGTAAAAACTAGAGAGATTTTTTCAATTGGTAATTCAGTGTGAAATATAAGTCATGTACCTTTTCATATACCATTCTGCTCATATAATCGTCAAATGTTATCTGACATGTTTCATACCAATTGTCAGACCGTTCTTTACAAAGGATTACTCCGTTATCTGATCAAGATGTAGGGCTCACGGCGGCTGTGACCGGTCAACAGGGGATACTTACACCTCCTATACACCTGATTCCACCTCTGGTATGTCCAGGAGTCCGTGTTTGCCCTACTCTCAGTTTGGTATTCTCTATGGTATTTATGACATTGTTCATGTTCGCTATCCTCACTTTTCATTTTGAAACAGTTACATTTGGGCCATTTTATATCAAAATTATTTGAAAATATAATTATATTTAGATTATGGCCGTAAATACATCTAATAATTTCACAGATAAACATTCATTTGCACTATTCATTAATATGATGTCCTTTATACCGTATGTTAGCTAGAGACACACGTGCACAAGTCCGAAACATGACAGGGAAATTAAATAAATCTCTTCATTCTCAAACCTTGAACACTATAAAACATTAATTGTAAATAAGACACTATAAAACATTAATTGTAAATAAGACACTATAAAACATTAATTGTAAATAAAACACTATAAAACATTAATTGTAAATAAGACACTATAAAACATTAATTGTAAATAAGACACTATAAAACATTAATTGTAAATAAGATTTTGGGGAGTTGAACTTAGTTTAACTTCCATTAAAAGTCATCGGGCATAGCGCACGTGGATTTATTAAAAAGGACTTTTGAGTGGCCCGCATCACACCTTCACCTTTCTTTCACACGTAAACAAAATAGAAATTGTCCATTAATTCAAAACTCAATTCTGATACAGAAAGGTTAATTTGTTGAATGTAAACAACATCATATGAAAGCATTGTGTATCTATGAAGAAGACATACTTCAACTTTAAAATTTATAAAACGGCCATCGTTATTCTAACTTGCACTTTATCCACTGTATGGACGAGTTTATCGCTGAAATGGATTGAAGGTTAAAACATACTACATTCATGTAACTACGCCCGAGTCGCTGAATATATGTATATAAATTCATTGAGCCAATAAATAACCAATTTGGCAAATGCAGCGAAAATAAATCAATATTATGTTCCAAAATATTAATAATTTATCAAAAACAGAATTAGTTTGATATACCCCAGTATGATTTTTCCCCCCTGTAAATGCTTGAAACGTTCCACGCCCAGGAGTATGTCACGTACTTCGATTTTTACTTAACGTTACCAATATGTTAAAGGTGTGAAGAAAGAAAAAAATTCTACAAGAATTCATATTGCATCATGTTGTATCAACAAGCTTAGGGAGACAATTTTAACAGATTTTCCAGTGGAATTCTTACACCTGTCACCTTGAGAGTTCACCAGGATAAGTGGGTTTAGTTGCATGTATTAGTTTTTTAATGCATGTCTGTTTAAACTGAAGATCACCCAAAGAGCAATATCGGTCCCAGAATTCTCACCTCCATTATTTAACAGTGTCAAATGACAACATAATTTACATATAGATTATAAAGATAGACATGCATCTAACAGTATGTTAACTCCAGTGTTCAGTGGAGGGGTAAAGATGGCTTGGTTCAGTGGAGGGGTAGGGGTGGTACGCTCCATGGTTCAGTGGAGGGGTAGGGGTGGTACGCTCCAGTGAAATATCCTAGAAGACCTTTATCTCCGCCTTAAAAAGTTACCGAACTACGGTGCCTGCGGGATAGTACGGTATATTTACAGACCCTTCAGATTTTGTCAACAAAATCCGTGGATATGTGGTGCATAAAACATCATTTCTCAATTTCCGAATTACGGGAACACAAAAAGGAACGTCAATAATTTGTATTAGTAGAGGCATTTTCAAAGACTGTGGCGTCATGCATTGTTCTGTTAATCCTATCGTAATTACAACGCCAGACCCCGTCCCTCTCCAAAATCCCATTGTCACCAGTCCACCCATTTCGACAGTATCTATGCTATGTGGACGGCAGGGGACAGTCCGTTCTCTTTGGAATCAGGTGTGACACGGCTAATTGTAATCTCTTTTTAAAGGTTTTATCCAATCTTGTTTCATTACTCTCTCTAAGAGGACTTGAAGCACAGCATCCGCTCACTGGGATCTTGCATGAAGATTTAATCAAACAAATAAATGCTTGAAATACATAATGAATGACTAGCATTATGCCTCTCAACGTGAAAGAGATAATAAGGTAACAATAATCAGACGACAAAAACCCACTCTAATTCTTGCTATTCTTGTCCGCTTAGTGTCTACGGTTGTGGAAAAATATTTGTCATTTTTTTCACCAGTAAACTGTTCTAATGGGAAAAAGAAAACTTGTATCCCGTGGACTTTCATTGCAGGATGTTCAGGTTTGTTCCGCATTAGACCCATTTCCTCTGAGCACACGGATAGTTCTGATCCGATCCGACCCAATCCTATTCGCAGTATTTATGGTTAAATCAGATTCAAGAATTAGAATAACAAATCATAAAATCGGTTGATTTTAAGCTGGTGCAGTCAGAATTGACTCTGCAATGCTATCTGACTATCGCGCATTGTTGTTTTTTGCCAAATGTATGACATCATTGTCTATTTATCACGGCAGTATTACAAGGTAAACAAATTTCACTTTATGGTGCTAAAAAGAAATAAAAAGAAAAACATCCGTGTCATCGAGCTGATAAAGTAAATATTGATAAGGTTCGCACTAAATATCTGATTATAGCTCTTGTACACAGCGCGATTATTTAAGGTTTATTTTCACCGACTTAAGAAGGGACATAGATTCATTTTTAGACAAACACAGACAGATTTTAATTGTCACATGCTTGTCATATTTTTCGTACTGCGTGAATTCTTTGCGACCCGAATTTTTCTGCAGAATTGGGTCAATCAAAATAAAATGAGGGAATTCTTTGCATGTACTACATGATGAATGAAAAATAAATATCAATTATTACTCCATGATGAATGAAAAATAAATATCAATTATTTTCAATAATCTATTGGTCTTTGTGTGATTAGATGTCAGTTCATTGACATGCCTTTGGACTGCGCAAAAAATCATCTAAATTTAATGTCACGCATTTTGTAGATCTTCAAGAAAGCAGCACGCCCTGTACGTTCTGAATATATATTTTTTGGTAGTATACCACTACTTTGTACCCATTTACTATTAATGATATCGTTCCTGATTATCTAATCATTCAAGGAAACATGTATTTCACGGGTCAGATGAAAGAACTTGACAATAAAGATGCATTTCTGTTGACTGAATTATCATATAATTTATAATGATCAACGTACCTGCACTCTAGCCTCGCTGAGATCAAGCCTCATAGCGAGTTCTTCACGCGTAAAGACATCCGGGTACTGAGTCTTCTCGAAGGCACGTTCGAGTTGATGGAGTTGGTACGTGGTGAAGGTAGTCCGACTTCTCCGGATTTTACGGGGCTTGGAGGAAAAAGATTCGTCGGAGGCTTCCTCCCCTTTGTCTGAAGATGTATTGAGTGAAGAACCGTCGGTCCCCTCAAGGTAGATCTTCTCTTGACCGCATCCGTCAGGTGTTGCACAAGGCGAGGCTGACGTGTCGCTTCGTCCATCATCTCGAGGGCTCGGGGATGGCTGGAAACGCGTCTTTCCTGAACATAAAAAAATTAACACTAAATTGATCAAGTTTTTTTGTTGTTTGTGAGATGAAACCCTGAATCAAGTTATTTTTGTTTATTTGTTTATTTGTTTGTTTTACGTCCCATCGAGAATTTTTAAAATTCTTTCTCATTTGAATGAAGTGTAAATTTTGTTTGTGAGACGGATCCCTAAATCAAGTATTTTGAAAAAAAAAATTTTATCGTTTGAATGAAAAAACAATGATTGCACCTTTTCATATAGAATAGACACCGTTTACGAAGTAATGTATTATTGATTATGTGCGTGATTTGTTTGATAAAAGTAAAAAAAAAAAATCAAAAAAAAAAAAATATCAAGATATGAATATTGTAGAGATTCTTCAGTAATGTAGAAGTTATTTTATATTAATATACCAAAGGACACGAAGACAGGCAGAATTTCGTCAAACTTCTTGTTCATACAAACATTTGGTTTCATTCATCTGTTTTATTTGTTTTATAACACGAGCATCAATAAAAATTATTTATATCTAATAAGAAACTGGCGTGATAATGATAATGATATGTAGATGTAACTTGATGGTGATCAAACATAACAATTCTAGAGTTATGTAAAATCATTATCGAAAATATGAAATGGGTCCTCATAATGGTAAGGATTATGAATTTCTTGGTATTTAAGAATTTTGAAACATAACTGTTCGTAATAATATTTTTTCATATACATGCATATTATTTCATCACTGATTTAGTGTGAAGGTTGGATTTAACAGTGATATGTTTAGATAATATCATAAGAACTTTTTTTTTTTTTTTTATCTTTTTCATAATTTATTTCTCAAATATTAAATTTAGTAAATATCTAAATTACATGTCTTAGTAAATAGTTTATTCTTAAAAATTTTTCATTAATGGTAGATTAAATTAATTTTTTTTTTTTACTTTCTATGGACAAAATATAAGACGACGTCATACTTCGTAAACCAGTGGGTTAATGTCTTTTTGTTATAAATGTAAGTTAATTTACATAAGTATTTAAAAAATATTTTGGAAAGAAGAAAGACGCAGGCACTTGGAGTCAGTCTATAATCTTACCTTCAGGGCTACTTGTGAGCGTGGAGACTTCAGTGTCTTCATCTTCTAGAACACCTTTCCTAAGAATACTATCCATGCTGAAAGAAACAGCGGGTTTGCTGGTGACATTGCTGGTTGTAAGGTCCATTCTTCCCTTCAAAATTCACCTTTTCTTAGCGTCTGTCTTAGTCGAAGTTTTATTCCCAGCTGGAACTGATGATACACGCGTTCAACCACCAACTTTATTCTGTAATTATTTAATGGCTAATGAAATAATGAAACTTACGATAATTATCTAATATCGATGAAAATTTGCGTTCATTTTTAAGTAGATCGCCATTCTGATTGGTCGGTGCATTTCTAACGCGACGATAGGTGGCCGGCTTTAGCTACATGTAGTCCGCACTGGGAGTAACCATAAACTCGCAACATTGCAATAATATCATATTTTACACTTCTAAACTGGGGGCGTGTTCTTCGGGTTTATCAACAAATGGAAAAACGAATAGGCGCCTTTCGCATAATAGTTGGATTTGCTGTATCATTATTAGTTTAACGAGAATCGGATTGAGAAGCTTCTATTTCAAAGCAATCTTATTTGCTAATCGTCGTTTTGAGACGAGGGATGTTTTCTAGTTGAGGCAAAATAATTATTGACAGTTTGAACGTAGCCGTTTTAGTGACACTAAAATGATAATACTATCTATTTGTGCATCTTGTATTGAAAAAGAATTTGCACTAAAAGTCACCTGTCCTTCCTTTATCTTATTTTGCGGCTACAAAACAGAAGTGAGGAAAATGAAAGAAAAAATATATAATTTTCGATGGAATTTTCAATTACTATACTTCATAACTGAAGACTGAAAATATTAGGTATTGCCTATTAGAATAATTTTCATCTTCATTCCGAAAATCTACGATTTTGTTGAATACTTTTCATTTCAGACTGGAGGAAATTTGTAAGAATTCAAATCAACAAGTGGATACTTGCAATTTTTGATAAAGATGTGGATGATATAGAAACTAAGACATTGAAACCTTATTTATTGTTGTTAGTGGAGTTATCACGTATGTGTGTAGAAGCGCAGGTAGAGCCACTAATCAGGATTTGTGTTCTTTTCCATTCGGCATGCTCAGCTTGATAGTCAATAAGCACAAATAAAAAAAATTAACACCTCAAGCAATAGAAATGGGCGCAGATCACACATTTTTATTTATCCAATTGAGAGACAATAAAGCCCAAGTGTCAACGGCTTAATGCCAGATATATACCATAAGTCCAAACATGAAAAAAGTCAACAGTTGGAGAAAGAAGTATCCCCGCGGTGTATGTTACCTGCAAATTAACTTATTATGAAATAATTCACCTTTAATTATTGCCATATTCAAGCACTTGACCACTCGTTGATTTCAAGTCTAAGTTTGGTCATACGTTTGTCGCGCCTGATGTCAAATAAACAAAGCCCATCGTTAGTGTCACGGAGGGATCGACCAATCGTCTTATTGGAATCGGATCGACTCGTTATTGTAATCATCTTTTTTAAGAAAAAAACATTATCTCCTCTAAATGAGGATTGATGTGCTGATAAGGTATGTGTGTAAATCCAGTAAATAAATAAATAAAAACTATAAAAAAAACTAATAAAAAAATACACAACGATATTCATGATTATCGTGTTTTTCAAAAGAGTAAATACACAACGACATGGACTAGTCTTTGATTTGCCATCTTTTTTCCCTTCGTTTTAAATTCGTGTATTTTCCACTACATCGATGCACACAAGTTGTGACAAATAACGGAGTAACTTGCTGAAATTATAATCTGACATAGAGTTTTTAAAATAATATTGAGTATGTATTTCAAATGTTTTGTTTCCTTTGAGACATCCTTAAAAATCATTTGGAATCAAAGATTTTCAAAATTGTTTAAAAAACAAACTATAGTTGATATATCTATTTTCTGATTTTACAAGTATGATACATACATTTGATAAAAAAAGAGGAGGGAGGATATTTTGATAATATAAATTGCGTGATTGTAGAAAAGCCATACTTACTTTTGTAACATAAAGAACAGTTTATAAAAATGATATTTTAGCATTGTCTGAAACGTAATTCATTAATAAGTAGAACAAAAAGAAATCGATCATAACAAATCACACACACACACACACACACACACACATACACACACACACACACACACACACATATATATATATATATATATATATATATATATATATTCCAGAAATAAGTATAGAAAATCTATACAATTAGTAGTATAATAAAAATATCACAAAGTATCAGTATACTCCCGAAGAATTGAAGAAACTAGTTGAGTGTATACTCAATCGGCATTGTGATATTTTTATCACACACACACACACACACACACACACACACACACACACACACACACACACACACACATATATATATATATATATATATATATATATTCTGTAATCTATAAACATTTCTGTTGGGAAAAAATGGAACCTGACGACACGCGGCAGAATAACGTGTATGCAAGTTTGAATCGTGGTAGTTTCACCAATGATGAATTTGATGTTTTTAACAAACTTTCATACATTTGCCACGTATTCTTTTGGAACACGAAAGCTATGAGAACCGCGCTTAAGAACACCATTTATATATGAGGGAGTAATTCTATTAGAAGGGGTATTTATCCATTAAGAAATGATATTATCGCATGCTAGGCTACGATTAAACATCGGGGGAACCATCATCCGTTTTATCTGTAGCGGAAGTTCCAAGACGTGGTTTAAAATCAACATGGCTGCAACATAAGACACTGTTGCGTGCATCGGGATTTTATTAAACAATTAATTGAAATCACAAGAGGACCTGAATGGGTTAAACGAAGCAAACAAGCAGTAAATGAACTGATTAGTGTTTTGTTGGAGTTAAAATAATGTCTTCTACTTGGAAGAACATTCCATTTCATACACAAATTATCAAATATCCTCCTCCTTTTAGAACGACCATTAACTAATGTTGTGTAAAGAGGAAATTTGAATGTGAAAATAGATACAAAAGTACAGATTCTTGTTGTTGCAAATTTTCGGTGTTTTTTTTTTTAAATTTATTTTTATTTTTACTCCAGGACATTAACTATGCGATTCAAATTTCTGTTTCAATGAGATGGTTTTCTTGAAAGTAACTGTTACTAGGCTTATCTATCTATGAAAACAAATAAATATACGTTTTCAATATACAGGCAGAATCATGTATAAAGTTGTTGACCAAATTACGTCAGTCGGTATGAATATAGTTATAGTTAGAGTTTGCAGCATATTTTGATAATGAAGTAGGCTTTTAAAATTTGAAAAGTAACTACAGCGATAGAATAGCTGAAAATGGCAGATTGGGGAAAAACTAGCAATGAATCGGAGGAAAGACCAGCATGGAATAGACATAATGTGGAGAAAAGATCATTGATGAATGAGATACATTATAGTGAAAAGACCAGGAATGAATCAGATACGACAATGCAATGCGTCAGATGCGACACAATGAAAGACCAGCTACGCGTCAGATGCGACACAGTGAAAGACCAGCAATGCGTCAGATGCGACACAGTGGAAGACCTGCATTGAACCAGATACGAAACAGTGAATGTCCAGCAATGCGTCAGATACGATATGGAGAAAAAGTCAGTAAAAATCAGATGAGATACAGGGTACTTGCAATATGTCGAAATTATATGGTGCTAGTATTCAACCTTTATTGCTCATTTTATCAAAGTTATTGGGCTATTTTCTTTATAGTGTAAGAGAAGTCTCTCTCATCTTTTTTTTTTACTGTGTATACATCATTTTGCATGTCCTTTGGCATTGTTGCCAGGAGACGTTTAGAACGGGCAGTGCACATGTATACCGCTAATGCTTAAATCTAAACTCTGATTAATAAAACAGAAAGATGAGATCTTTAGATAGATCCCGTGTTTGACTTACACATTACATATATCACCGTAACATATGTTTATCACGAAGGCATACTATAGTTATCAAGATAAGAATTCGTTTAATAAGTTTGACGTCAAAAAACAACTCTACATCGGGATCAGTTTGATTTTGAAATGTCTTTGAACATGTTTTCTTGATGGCAAAACGATTGTCCCATGTCATTTGCGAACAATACATTTTCTCCCGAGCCAGTAATTGAAATTGGCATTGTTTAACCGAGCAAAGGATAGGCAAATAAAGTACAGACTAAGACTTCCTTGGACTCACCGGAAGACCTTTTTGTTATCATTCGGAACTTATCGTCTCGTTCTGTTCTGAAAACACGGTCAATTCAAAAATAAAATTAAATTCAAATAAAAAACGGGGAAAAAAACCCCACAAACAAAAACAAATAAACAACAAAACAAAACAAAAAACAAACAAACAAAAACAAAAAGAAAACAAAGTCCCCTGAAATAGCCTCTAAAAATATAGCAATGTCTTAGACAAGACATTTTAAGGATTGATTTATTTTGAACGAGAAATTATTAGCCGTTTTACAGCCATGCTATTTTGCTTCCATTTGATATGATTATCCCTAATGGATGTTCAACAGACTCACAATTAGACGCTCGTTAGAGTGGGGTTTACAGCAAATTTACCACTCTTAACATTAATCCATTGAAAATTAAACCCCTAATATACCTTGCCGTAATTTCCTTTTGCTTCTTGTATTTCTTTATGAACGTTAATCACAAATAAATTTCCGCAGATAAACGACTGTCGAGCGAATTCACGCCATGACTTTGTCAACCGTCGTAAAACACAATTCATTTCCAGACCTGCACCAGAGGACATTTCTCTAGCATGCAAGACAAAATGTGTCCTATTCAGGGTGAATACGACTTGTCAAATAAGAGGTGTTTGATTCGTCTGCTATCTCATTTGCAGTCATTAACTTGGATAATTAAAAGTTAATGAAAGTAAAGAAAATGTTTTCATTTGATTTTATTGCCCTATTTCTCTTGAGTCCGCCACCTGCAAAGAGACTGATTGTAGGGGCAGAATTTTTGCAGTTCATTTTCAGAAATGGGACATACTAGTGTATTCGTAATTTTTTTTTATTATTATTGTTTGTTTTATAACATTATTAAGATATGATAATTCACAACCTAGGCAACTTGCCTACTAATGGTTTCAATTCCTAAAATCACATGCATGCAAAAACTGGTAAGTTTTCGATTTTTCGGCAACCAACTTTAACCTAGACACCCTTAGATAGTGATATATATATATATATATATATATATATATATATATATATATATATATTCTTTTTAACAATCTACATAAGGGTACTTGGAACATGATTGCAAACAAGTGGGGATATGATGCAACAAATAATGGACTAATAATGATGCTGCTGTTGAATGGACGTGATAATGACGCGGACATATAGTTGACCCTATGTAAAGACTCATCCGTCTCCAGCTTTTGTAATGTCAATCACAGCCATTTCGTTATTGTTCAATTATAATGCAATTGATACTAGTAAATTTGCCAATAATAACCAAACCCGTTAGCGATGAAAGTTAACGGAGCAGATAGCCCTTGTGTCCTTTTTCTACAGGGCAGACTGGAGGAAGATGGAGAAAAATCAATGGGTCCAGGGTCCGGTCTCTAATTGCTTAATTCTCAAAACAATTTTCCACAGTTTAGTTATATGACAAGTAACTTAATTGAAGGAATTATCACAAGGGGTCACATTCGATTAATGTGATAATTTAGCGCGCTACAAACGAATGCTTATAAAAAGTCTCCGACTGATTCCGTAATTGATTATATTATGTACAAAATTATCAATTAACATCAAGCCTGGTTTGGACAGCTCTGAAAGCTACATCGGTCGGATATCGCTAACTCCGATAAAGAGGAACCATGATTACCACGTGGTGTTCATGACAGATGGAAATTTTCTTGAGACGGAATGATCACATTTACCCGATTTTTAAATTTATCTAATTAATTGAGTTTCATTGTTGTTTAGGAAAGTTCTTTAATAAATGGTATAAAAAATGATGGCTTCCCGGAGCTTATACCACTGTCGTTACTCCCATTTGCTCGGAGATTGAATGTGACGTATTGTGGACCTTCAAGTGAATCAGTGGATTTGAATATTGATAAAGATTCAAGGGCATTTGACAATTTAACAAAAAACCCTGCAAGTAAAGTTGTAATATGAAATGAAATCTTATACTTTCAAAGCAATCTACGACATTTAATTTCATTCAATATCCTTTCAGAAGATGAGTTTTTTTTACGAGAAACAAATAAATATGATTCATTTGCTCTTATATTCAAAACATCTCTCTCTCTCTTTTTCTCTCTCTCTCTCTGTATGTGTGTGTGTTTGTGCGTGTGTTTGTGTGTATGTGTGTGTGAAATATAAATAACACTAATACTAGTTGAATCAACATGTTGATGACGGTTTGAAAGTAATATCAAGTTTTAATTTTAAAATATATAAACTACTCAGTAAATTAACCATTTTAAAATTTACAATTAAAATTATAAATAATGTACTGCTGACGTCAAGAGTCACAAACGTTTCACAAACTCTACAAGATTTAAAGTCTCCTAACATTGATTCAATATTTTTACAATTAAAAGTAAAATTCTAGCAACAATTACTTACCAATGAATTGTAAATCAAAACAAAAAACTTTCAACACTGTGTATGACGACCCGTTAGAGAGTCGGTCTCTGATCAGTCTCCCCAAAAGGGTGTCAAAATCTCAAGTAATCTAAGCAAACAAACATGTGTTTTCATTTGTAATTGCTCAGTGTTGAAGTTTAACGTCCACATTTAATTTCAAGCACCCTAGAAAATTCCTTCCATTACCATTAACTTCATTTGGCTTGTTCAGATTGCCCATGGCTCGAATTTCGCCCTTTCTTATCCAGCCCCTCTTATTTATTTAAAACCCTCTCCAAGTTAAATGACAGCTAAATATTATCATTTTCAACAAACAGAACCACATGATTCTTTTAACACGCTCTATAATGAACAAATATTGCTTGATACTATCCAAAAGTATTTACTTTAATAAGATTTCAATTAGTTCCACTCTCACGTACCATTGTATTCTAATTCACTTGTAATTAGTTATTATATCACAACATATGCCGGAGAAGAACAAGACTGAAATTGAGAAGTCGGAATTGTACGGCACGATGCCACTACTTACAGGGCTTAGTCGTATTATATGTGTTGACTTTCACCGGTTTTGTATGTTTCTTGTGATTATGTATTGTCTAACAAAATTAAGCTCATTAAACATAATATGATTAAATTGTTACGTTACAGAATTACAGTTAATTATTTTCGCCTAGTCTTGGATAATGAGTTTATTCGCAGCTCGTGTTGTAATATCACGAAACCCTGTCTTTGATACAAATATAACCATATCGACCCGATACAAGGTATAACTGTCGATCTGAATGATATACATAATAGCAGTCAGTAAACAAAGACTTTGCTAATTGTGCTCATTTTTAATGATAATCGTAAAAGAAAATTGACACTATTTTTATTTTCAAGAATACGTTTATTTATCTTCGTCGTTTATGTAGATTTTGTTGTATAAAACTAAAACGGGTTCAATGATTTAAAAATGAAAAGATATCCCCAAATCCTTATTCAAGCGGACTTGGTTTCCAAAATGTTTGATACTGTGTTAATACACACTCCTAAATTCACATCAAATAATATTACACTATCGGCTAATATTGATCCTGTCTTTAATTATCGTTCGTTTATTAAGTATAACATTTTTCAAAAGTCATTGTCGAATTGTTTACGATGACGATTTAGAAAGAATGGAATGTTCAGCTTATTTAACGACAATCTCTACAAAGAAACTTTCAAAATAATGAAAATTAAAGTTATGTTTTTATATGTAAATGAATAAACTTACCGTATGGAATGTAAATTATTCTCATGATTTCTCAATGAAGTCCAAACAGTGGGTAAAATAAAATATATAGGGAGGGGTGTTGCATGTATATTTTCAACTTTTGAACATAATAGAATATCTAAAAGTCCCTTATTTTTTTCTTAAGGAATTTGATAATTGTATTTATAACAAAAAACCAAAAAAAAAAAAAAACAAAAAAAAAAAAACAAAAAAAACAAAACAGAAAATCAAGAAAATAAAATAAAATATGCATGAATTTATGCATCTTTTTTTGTATTAACTGTCCTCAAGAATGCCAACGACGAACAAGGTTTTTAATCACATCGACCTTTTTTCAAATCTTAATTTCATAACAAATAGCAATAATAATAATAACAATTCTAATCAACATTTATTATCGTACCAGAAAACAAAGTTTTTCTGAAAATGACATAATAAAAAATCGTAAATGAGCTTGGACAACTTTATAATTAACAGTAAACATTTGTGCATCTGTTTGCATTAATTGGAGAATGTAGATAGAAGCTATAGAAAAATGTGATTGGCAAGTTTTCTCTCGGATTTTACAATGTGTGTGTGTATGTGTGTGTGTGTGTGTGTGTGTGTGTGTGACACATAGAAAAATAAATTTAAAAAAGTCATTATTTGAGAAAACTTCAAACAACTTTCCTTATATTCCACGTATATAAACCGCTGGGTTGGTGCGCATATAAGAATGCTTCGAAATAAAGAATACTATTTCGTTAAAGAGTTATGTAATTTGGGAAAAATTTAATGTAAAGACACAATATTACGAAGAAACAATGGGTAGTTTTGCAGTGCACACATTTGTTTATAAAGATCTGCGAACTACTGTGCATTGGACGCTATTTTGTGGACTTTTTATATATAAATGTATGTACATATGTGTCATATGGTACTTATAAAATAATTTCGGTCCACGTACTACGTACATACCTGTACATCCTATCATCTATCAAATGCAACTATATCTGTATATACATGACAGTAGCATGGAGAAACTGTTTAGATATGCAGTTAATTCAGTTATCATGGACACTCTAACAGACACGTATAACGATTGGTCATTAAGGATGATATTGAGTGAAAAGAAAATGTTATGGCTATATCTGTTTCTATGAAAATGACGCAAAGGTACAATACTGGGTATTATTTTTTTTGTTTACTGTAAATGTTGCAATCTAATTGTTTGCTCTAAATACATACAAATATGAAATGTTTTGGGTAGAAAATTACAATGAGCTAGAATGATTATGATATTAGAAATCATCTTTTTAAAAAGAAATTTTGGGAGTTGAACTTTGTTCAGCTTCCCTAGACCACCACTGTGAGCATGAATATACTGTAAAAGACTTTGGTTGGGCCTCTTCACATCCTCATTTTGTTCGAAATATTGTATGTTTCAAAAAATACTCTCCAAACATTATAAACCATGAGCGGATGCAGGTTTTCAATATGGAGGGGGTTGGGGGGTAAACCAGTCCTCAGAGGCCTCTAGCATTCTTATTTACTGTAGACGTATTTAACTTCGTTGTTTTTGAAGTGAACACGCTTTTGTGTGGATTGATTTTCGTTGTTTGTGATCACTTAAAAATAGCATATTATGCATACGAAGTATATAAACAGTGTTGCTTATCTGTAATCCTAACTTGTTTGAATGCCGTTATGATACAGATGTCATTATTCGTCGAAGCGTGTCGTCATTCCCACCTACTCACAACCACATAATTACTAGGTGATCAGCATGAGCTTGGGTCATTAAAATGGTCGTACTCAAGTCATTATAATGTTCAAAGCATTATTCTTGTATTCCGTATGTCTATAAGAATCGTGAAGAAACCGGACGTACTGGTAGAAACAAGTCATGTGACCTCGCCCTGTTCAATGTTCACAGGGCTCTTAAGGACAAGAATGACCTTGATCTGTCACAAAGTAACCATATTCAAACAATATTTAACCTTTAACCCTCCCTCCTCTCCTCAAGCTGAAAGGAAAAAACATCATCTACATGATCTTACAGTTAACAGTAAATTGATATGAATTGCTAAAAACACATTCGTAGTGTGGTATGTGGTTCAGTGTCGGATCACTCGAAGAAGGGCGTGGATACTGACTAGTGGATCTTCGGGCATCTTAGAAATGGCATTTTAAAATTTGAAACAGGTGGGTTACGTTTCCGCGGCATATTATCTGCATGTCATTATAATGTTCAAAGCATTATTCTTGTATTCCGTATGTCTATAAGAATCGTGAAGAAACCGGACGTACTGGTAGAAACAAGTCATGTGACCTCGTGCTTGTGCATAAGTTCCTGTTGACACTTAAAGTGAACTGTACTGTTTTGATAGTAATCACTCTTAATTACATTGAACTTTGTTTTTTATTTCACCTGTGTATTTTTTGTAGTTGATTAACTATGCATTAAGACAACAAAGTGCAGGTACATCTACTCATAAGGAACACAGTGGTGACGATTACCTTGGTGACGAACTGTTATATATAAATAGGCGACAAATTACGGCGACATAGATATTTCTGACTTTAAAAATCAATATTTTTTAAGTAGAAATTTCTTGTTGGATTTAATTTCGTTATTTTTTCCTAGACGCGAAAATAACGAAATTTAATCCGACACGAATTTAAATACGTCTACAGAAGTACACATGGCTTTTAATCAGAGGCCCCTATACACAAATGGAGAAATGGTTAAACTATATATCTAATAAGGTTTTCAAACTGAGTTTACTTAATTTATTTTCAACATTGGGTATATGATCTTTCTTTAGAATGTAAGTACTAGATACACGCTGTGTGAATATGAAAACAAACACTAAGATTAATAAAAACATATTTCATATATAATCCTTATGAAAATGTATATTTGACTTCAGGGGTTGACTGAACCAAGCATGATTTGGGTAGTTCAGGAGGGGGTGTCCCCCTTCCGTATAGGAGGAAAATTTTGAAATTTCAAAGGTAATTTGTGCCATTTAAGCACGTAAAATTCTTTTTTAAATTAATTTAAATTTTAATTTAAATTAATTTTTAAAGCATTTCAAATCTTTTTAATTAATGACCACGATATAAACATTTATGATGAATAGAAAGATATACTCACTTGAATTTTTTCTTTTACATTTCTAAACGAGCATCGCACGCCAGGCATGAGCTCATTGCTGATTACAGAAGTTGAAAGTTATGGCATGAGCCATTGCAATTTAAATATCTCCATATGGTATATAAACGAATAAGGTTATATAAAACAATGAATGAGAGTCTAGAGATAGTCAATAAATGAATATATAAATTCACTGAACCAATGTTAACTGAGCAAACTCAGTAAAAATAAATCAACAATATTCAGCCTTTTTAAAATTTGAAATTAATTTTGTTTTCTTTGAAAGTTTGAAAAAGTTTAACTCCCAGGTACATTTTGTACTTTGATTATATTTTGGTACTAGGTATTATGATATTTTGACTGTATACAGGGAAATTTTCGTCTCCTGTTATTTTCGCTCATACGAAATTGACTTCGCCCAGATTTCAATTTGCACAAAATTATTTACATTGTTTAATTAGGTTAAAATATGATGTGACGAAAGTTCCCATATGCAATATAAATGTAATCGAAAGTCTGCAAAACTCTAAGACATACATGTATATGTAAATCGGATATGTTTATTGTATTTCTGAAAATAAACCTTTGGCAGTAAAGAGACAATCCCACTGCACTAAGTCTACCTTGTGGGGGATTTGCAAGTTTTATCTTTCGGATAAGAGAGTTGAGTCTACTGTATTACAGTGAAAATCCATAATAGAATACGTGTTCTACAGACATTAAAATGTTCTACGGATCAAAATGTGTATTTCCCCTCATGTTTCTTGAAATGTTTATCGCATTCTCGAAATCAATCGTCAATTCTGTTCCCAGACACAGTCAGTGCACGTTTTGAGTTTTTACATTACATCAGTGACATGTAAGCAAATTATTTCACTTTACGATGCATTTTTGTCATAATTCAGACAAATCTGGAGATTCATATTGTACTTGCATGTATTTTCTTCAGTTTTGAAAGTGCGGACCATGGAAACATATTACTCCTTCTTTCTTATAGTTCTAACAATTAAGTTAATTAAAAGAGGGATTGGGGAACTTCAATCATAAAAGGACTATGCATTTTCGGTGGATCAGCAGTGTATTGAAATATCGTATCAATTTATTTCCTGATTTAAAAAAAAAGTATTAGCTATTAAACAGTTGAAAACTCACAAGAAACATTCAAAAATACGGGAATAAATCCAAACTGGCATAAGAAACAAACTATAGAAGATTAGTATGATATTGTGATCTGGTCACCTATTCAGATCATTTTACATGTAGATGTTTCCTCACGACTCCTTTCAAGGGAAAAAATTGAAGACTTTATTTTCTCATTCTTAAATGATCTGATACTGTTAATTAATTTATATGTACCTTATAACACATGTGTTGTTCAAAGAAAAAGTAATAGTTTTAAGCACTAGAAATATGACAAAAATGACAATTAATATACAAATAAAAAATATATATCTGAGGAAATATGAACTACTTTGTAAATATTATTGAATTTGTCATCGATTGTTCCGTTATGTTTAATAACGAGACATAAATATGCTCATATATTGTGTTTATACCGTAAATCAGAACGACATAAAATACAGCTAAAGTCTGGAATGAAAAGACTGTGACCTTGAATTAACATTGCCACAAAACAAGAATCATAACCCCTAATTTTGTGTGTGTAGAAAAAATGTATATATTTTGCATTCAAAATATCATTTCAACGCTTATAATAGATATAAGAGGAATCAATCCATACCCAGGTTTCTATGACTGTCTTCTACGTGGATATATGGAAGAGATCATACTTTGTTGTTGAAGCTGTATGTTCCGATGTTCGTTAATTATTTTTTGTTTTTGTACAGAGTTACTTTAAAACATATGAATTAGATTTTTTTTTAGAAATGTTAACTTTCCCTTAATTACATGCTTGAAAACATTCGTATGTAATTGAAAACAACGTGAAGATTATATAATCAAAGTACTGAAAGTACTAAAAAGCGCTAAGCTAACTTCATAAATTCGGTCTGTAATGTTAATGAGGAGGAACAACAGAAGAAGTTCATGCATTATTCTTTACTTTCACATAACTGCATAATACATTTTCTGTTAGGAAATAACAGATGTAGATGGGAAACAATGTCCTGAAACTGTTAACCATATCGAAATATAAACTGTATGTGATGTTGATAAATAAAGAATTTGGCTTCACCCGGGAACCAAAACTTTATCCATGGGATAATAAACTTTACAATTTTAGTAAAGGGCTACCTACTCCTTCTAAATATCTATTTAGTCTGAATTTAGTTTTAATTAAGGAAGATGCTATTGAAATGTTTTACACACCAAGTTTGGCCCCACACTGGAGTAAGAACCTATATCCCGAAGATCATGAAATTTACAATTCTGGCAAAGGCCTTCCTGCTCTTCATTACTATGCAATTGTTTTACGATGTGAGGTTGTAGAGAAGTAGATTTTTGAAAATTTGTAAAGTTTTGGCGATGTTTGGAAATTTGAAAATAATTGTAATGATAGTTATGGGAAGTTAAAAGTGTTCAGTTGTTAACGCACAACGGAGACTGACCAAATATACTACAAATGAATGGAAACATTCAAGCCTATCGCAACTATATATCTAATAAATAACTTACTACTTGTTCTAGTTAATAGTGAATGAAACATTTTTAGAATACACCTAGAATGAAACCAATCTATAGTTTGATACATTTGTCAAACAAAAAAGAAAAGAGCAAGCAAACAACTGAACAGAAATAAAATACACATATTGATTGAATATACCAAGTAGCAAATGCCACAGATATACACCAACGTAATAACGAAGGACTATGAAACAAAGTAGAAACTTGAAACATATTTTGAATAAAATATTTGAACTAGATGAGAATTTGTGGTAGTTTAAGGTATTTTAAGATGTGACAAATCAAAACATGTACATGATATCCTTGTTTGATGTGATTGAAATCATTACATGAGAAAATGTCACAGTTTTATTTTAAGAAAATTTGAGAAATTGTGATACAAACATGTTGATGAGTGCAATTTACTTGTGTACAAACTCTTTTTTTTGATTGGAGCATGATGTATGTATTTGCAAATAATAGAGTTAAAAGAGTGTGCAACAACGAATTACTAACAGGTATTTAATATTTCTACTTCTCTTAAACTTATTGCGTGTTACTGCAGTACAGAAATACACGGCTCACATGATCTTGCCTCCGGAAGTCTGAACTGGACACGTGACTGTCACTTATTGTTTTCTGAATATGCAAAGATTTATGTCTAATAACTCTATCCCATTTCCATCCTCAATGATCATGTAGCGAGGGATAGAGTTGCGAGAATTCCATGGTATTTTTGCCTTGCCTACATGGTCGAGCGGTCTAGTACGCTGGTAAAACGCCGCTAGATCTGATTCCACAGATTGTGAGTTCAACTCCGGGCAGGGGCGGAATTGAATATCTAAAAATATGGTGAATTTTTCTGTGCTTTTTTTCTAAATATTTCTTCACAGATATGTTTATCTAAGAGTTTATAGCAATATTTGTGCTACACACAGATATATATATATATATATATATATATATATATATATATATATATATATATATATATATATATATATAAGCTAGAACGACACACAATCTCTGACTAGAATTTGATTGAAATCTGCTTGTCACCAGCGTGTCTGACGTTTCTTATGTAATATATGTCTCTTGATAAAGACGCGTGTTGTGTCGAAATTTGAGATTTGAGTAACCAACAGTGTCGTCAAATTCCTCAGGATAAGCGAAAATTTTGTAGAAGTTGGAGATGCCCAAAACGATACCGCTAAATCTACAAACGTCTAATTACATGTTTATTGTTTTTGGATAGCTAATCAATATGTGTTTTCTACCGAGTGAATTAGGACACGTACTATTCGTCCAATTTATCTTTTTGACTTTATAATCTCACCGGGAACAAGTTGATCGAGTACTATCATTAATTAACTCGCCTCCTTTGAGAATAATAAGGTCACCCCTTAATACTTCGTGCATGGCACAACCCACTGAACGAATAGAACATACCCTATTCGCTAGTTAAAAACATTGATTAGCACTTCAGTTTATTCTCTGGAGTGGTACATGAGGTACAAAACACTATTTACATAGTACATTAAAATAAGGGTCAAACTGGAAGTAAATGAGGAGAATAGACAACATGGTTAATCTTCAAAATGGACATACTAAGTTTTCGTAGTGACAAAATATCAGTGGAAGACATGCTCACATAACATTTTTAAGTACTGGGAATAGAACAATATTATTTGCTTTAAAACCTCACGTAATCTGTACATGTGCAGAGATTTACATTCTATGATGTGATAGAATTTGTCACCATTTTGATTATAATTTCATAACGTATAACATTGAATATTATGCACTTCATTTTACATTACTCTTTCTGTCCACTTGTTCTAAATTTAACAAACATTTTTTTTTTTAATTTCCTAGATATGGGTAACATACAACAAAGTCAGTTTTAAAAATTCTACATTATATCATCTTCAGGGTTGGCGATCCTATTCACAATTATTTATCTATACTACCAGTAAAATTAATTTTAATACCACTAAAAATAATTTTACACCAGTAAACTTAAAACAGTGACCAAAGCTACCCACAATTAATTACTAGCAGTAGTAAAAATAATTTTACCGGTAGTAAAATTAATTTTATTGGTAGAATAATCATTTATACTACTAGTAAAAATAAAAAAGAATAGTTTTACAACAGTAAGAGTGGCCATCCAACCCACAATTATTTTCATATACTACCTATTTAATAACTAGATAGTAACTATAAGTAGTACGAGGGCGAGTCAATAAGTAACCAGCCTACCTCATTTCCGATTGACAGACACGGTCACAATTTTTAATTTCTTGCCTTGCCTTGTTTCAATACATGTTTTATACCTGGGTACAAAATTGCACGGGTATCAAGCCATTCTTTAATAAAATATTGAATGTGAAACATGGCTAGTGATGCAAAGAAATGCTATTCACCTAAAGTTGAGTATCGCGCTGTAATTCGGTACTTGTATTGAAAAAGGTAAAACAGGCAAGAAAGTACACGACAAGTTAACCGATGTTTATGGGTCTTCTGCACCATCTTATGCTCAGTTTAAATTCTGGGTCGGGGAATTCAAATGCTGTAGAACGTCTTTTGAAGATGAAGTCAGGTCTGGACGCCCACTGGATGCCACCGACGAAAAAATGTGTAACAAAGTTCGGGATCTGGTATAATCTGATAGGCGAATTCAGGTGGAAGAAATAGCACAGACATTAGGCATTTCACATGGTTGCGTCTTACATGACCGTTTAGGTATGCGGAAGCTGACAGCTCGTTGAGTTCCCAAATGCCTTAGCGATGAGCAAATAGCAACCAGAGCATTAGTATGCAGCGCCGTGATGAAGTGTATTAAGTCAAAAGATTATGTTCTTTTGCGTCTGGTGACTGCAGATATGACTTGGGTTCATTATTATGAGCCAGAGAATAAAGCTCAGAGTCGTCAGTGGGTAGGGCCGGGGTACCTGAGGTCAAAGAAGTTCAAGACGTAACCATCTGCTGGCAAGGTGATGGCCGCAGTATTTTGGGACGCAAAAGGCTTTTTGCGTTGGACTTGTTACCCAAGAGAAGTACGATATCTGGAGTGTACTATGCAAACTTGCTAGACCAGCTGAAAACCGCCATCCGTGTAAAACGTCTAGGTAAACTCTCTAAAGGTATTTTGCTGCAACAGGACAACGCGAGAGTCCACACTTACAAAGTTGCAATGGATGCGCTGTAGAGCGAAACGAATATGAATTAATACCACATCCTGCCTATTCGTTTGACCTAAGTCCTAGCGACTTCTTCCTATTCCCAAATTCGAAAAAGGATATCCGTGGACATCATTTTCGGTCTGACGAAGAAGTCGTGACGGCAGTTGAGCAGTGGATCAATGGAAAGGACTTTTTCAGTTCTGGGCTGATGGCACTTGAACACTGTAAGTCTAAGTGCAACACTAGATGGTAATTTCATCGAAAAAAAAGAGGTGGATTTCAACCGGAAATAAGTTAAGCTCGTTACTCATTGACTTGCCCGCGTATAAATAATCATACCACCAGTAACTTTAATTTTATTACCGGTAAATTCATTTTTACTACTGATATAATTGTGGGTAGCTTTTGTCAGTTTTTATTTTTACTGGTAATAAAATTTATTTTTACTGTTAATAAAATTAATTTTACTGATAGTATAAATAAATAATTATGGGTAGGATACCCAACCATACTATGATATGATATTTGATGATCCAAAGACATCTTCATGCCATTTTTGTAAAACAAAATAACCCTTTCATCTACAGTTGATTTACAGACGTTTTAATCCACGTTGTTCTAAAGCTACTCGATTCGTGATCTTCAAGCCAAGTTTAAAAAAAGAAAAAAAAAACCTTTTTAAAAAAGATAACCATGGATTTATTACGTTTCTTTGTTGTATTTTCTATAAAAAAAAACCCCACACACGCGAGTGTGTACCTGAGTAGGTACGTTCATGCACGTGTGCTATTTAGATGTGTTGATTTGGCATATAACCCCGTTTTCCATTGTAATTCAATTTGTTCTACCAAACACAAGATTAATTTTGAAACTTAAAACTGGAGCTGAATTTCTCAAATGGGAATAGTACCCCGCGATGCTCATCATACTCAGTTTATTGCATCTTTAACTCTAAAATGTGTTATATGGTACATGCGTTTCTCACAATCACGCCAGTTACCAAAAATCCGCATTGTGAAGCTGATGAGAGAGGAGCAATGCAACGAAAATTTAACTTACGGTTAAGGGTGTGTAATTTCGACAAACAATACAAAACGTGCCAAACTAAGTAACTCACCAAGAAGAGACCTCATGCCAATAACCAGAACGATAAATGGTTTGGCAGGTTTTAAGAATTTACATCAGATAAAGGAATGTGTGTCCACAACAGGAAGGGCGCTCACAAATATAAAATCTACAAATAAATCGCACAATATAGCTTATTAAAAAGAAGTTATATTCTGAAAATGTATAATCATTGATTACGAGGAAAAACTGCAACAGGAAAATGTATGACAGACAGATGGACAGACAACAAACAAATATACCACTCCTTCAAACTAGGAACATTTCAAAAGATGCAACATAGCATAATAAATAATGTGACATTTGTGTGTACGTGTGCAAATTTGATTAATAACCTAATGCCGTACTAGTAAGGACCAAACAGGCATTTATCATCTTCGAATTAATTATCTTAATTGGGCTTTTTCATACTCTAAAGATTTTCCTTTGAATTGAAATTTATTATACGAGTGATATTGTATACTACGAGTAGCAGTGTGCATGCATTATAATGTCCAATTATGGAATACTACTAGATAGAAGAATTTAGTCTCCGGTGAGTAGTATATGTACCATGCAACACTCCGGAATCTACTCCACTCCCTCTTACCTGTGACTCTTTGATCACGGAAAGTCCCTAAATTCATCAACATTCATTAAATTGTTTTTCACCTTTCACCCAAATGAATATCAAGTATTTGTCAGGCTCTCATGGCGGTTGCAGGTCTATAGTTGTTATTTAACGCCTTAAGACACATCTTATGACCACTCCAAGACATATTTTATGACCATCTAAGACATATCTTATGACCACTCCAAGACATATTTTATGACCATCTAAAACATATCTTATGACCACTCTAAGACACATCTTATGACCATGCCGAGATTAATCTTATGACCCCTCCAAGACATATTTTATGACCATCTAAGACATATCTTATGACCACTCTAAGACACATCTTATGACCATGCCGAGATTAATCTTATGACCCCTCCAAGACATATTTTATGACCATCTAAGACATATCTTATGACCACTCTAAGACACATCTTATGACCATGCCGAGATTAATCTTATGACCCCTCTAAGACATATCTTATGACCATTCTAAGACATATCTTATGACCATTCTAAGACATATCTTATGACCATTCTAAGACATATCTTATGACCATTCTAAGACATATCTTATATCCATTCTAAGACATATCTTATGACCATTCTAAGACATATCTTATATCCATTCTAAGACATATCTTATGACCATTCTAAGACATATCTTATATCCATTCTAAGACATATCTTATGACCATTCTAAGACATATCTTATGCCCACTGTAAGACTAATTTTATGCCCATTCTAAGACATATCTTATGCCCACTCTGAGATATATCTTATGACCATTCTAAGACATATCTTATGCCCACTCTGAGATATATCTTATGACCATTCTAAGACATATCTTATGCCCACTCTGAGATATATCTTATGACCATTCTAAGACATATCTTATAACTATTCTAAGACAAGACTAAGATAAGTCATAAGTGTGAGACATCTTAGTCTTCAGATAGTTTCATGAACAGGCCCACTGGCTCGATACCAGGCCGGGTTAAGTTTAAGATTAAATTAAGCACCTACACTGATTGCTAAAGTATCTTTGCCAAGCGCTCGGTATTTGACAGTTGTGAAAGAATAATGTTGTAAAATATGATATAATGTACAATATGTGGAAAACTGTAAATTAGTTGCTGCACAAGACAGTTAAATACCCGCACTCAAGTGTTTGCCTTCAAATATACGCTATACTATATATATATATTCTTCCTGCATATCTCAAGATGCATTGAGTATTCTGTAGGGCAAGTGCCCTGGGGTCATCCAAAACACTATTTGATAATTGATGAAATATATTTAAAACAATTGAAAAGATGACCTATAAACCATATATACTCTTGCAGCACTTTGCGAGACTTGCATTCCTGAGCATTTTGATGGGCAAGTGCCCCAGGATTATTCCAATCTCCACCATTTTTTTGACTGTTAAAGTATCTTTAAAATGGTTGATTCCAACTTTTGAAGCAAATATATTTTTGTTCACATGACACAATGCACTGACTACTAGGTTTCTGTTGTTGTTTTTTCACCTCATTTGCCATTTAAGGTGAAAATAAAATCCGAAAATATATTGTACATCTAAAGCATACCACCAATCATCTCCCTAATGATGATTTGGCCACTGCATAAACTGTAAGAGGAGTTCTAGGAACTATGGTGTGTCTGTGTGTGTGTGTTTTGTTTTAGATTTGTTGTTGTTTAAAAGATAAAATCAGCGTTTATTTTTACCTTCATTTGGCCTCCAGAATGACAATTTCAAAAACCTATTTCACATCTACAGGACACCACCAGTCATCTCCTATAAGATGATATGGCTACTGCGTAAAACGTAAGGGGAGTTCAGGGAACCAGGTGTTTGAAGAACAGTCGTTTATCGACCTTCATTTGGTTCCCAGAGTGAAAACGAAAATTCCGAAACCTTATTGCACATCTACAGGACACCACCAAAAATCTTCCAAAAGATGATTTGGCTACTCTGTAAAACGTAAGAGGAATGTTGGGAACCAGTTATTTATTTATTTGTTTGTTTTTTGTTTGTTTGTTTTTTTTTTAATAAAAACGTCATTTTTCAACCCCATTTTGGACCCGAGGGTGAAAATGAAAATTCTGACACATTATTGCATATCTAAAAGACACTACCAATCATCTTCCAAGATATTATGTTGCCACAACATAAAATCAAATGTAAGAGGAGTTTTAGGACCAGTGTTTGATGAAAAACGTCGTTTTTCGGCCCCCATTTGGTTCGCAGGGTGAAAATGATAATTCCAAAATTTCATTTATTGCACATCTTCAGAACACCACCAATCATATCCAAAAGGTGATTTAATTACTGTGTAAAATGTAATAAGAGTTCTGGAAACCAGGTTTTTCTACAGAAAAACGTCATTATTTTAATCCCCAGTTGATCCCATAGGATGAAAACGAAAATTCTAAAACCTTGTTGCACATATAAAGGACACCACCAATTATCTTCCAAAAGACGACTTGGCTAATGCATAAAATGTAAAAGAAGTTTTAGAAACCAGGTTTTTTTTGTTACTCCTCAGCCGTAAAACAGATATTCTATATCAAGATTTATACACGCTTTGTTTACAACTGCAGGAAATGACTATCATTACAATTTGTTAAGATATCAAAGGCAAAAACATTGAAAATGTAAGTATTTAGTATAATGTTACATTCAATTTCTGACGTTCATATTTCCCATCGTCAATTTGTGCTTTATGCTTTAATTTTTGTATCCATAGTTTTTGTCAAAAAATGAAAAGAAAACAAAAATGAGCAAACTTCGAATAAAAAATTACTGTGACATCATTATACGTGATATATTTCTCTGGTCATTGAAATGAATATAGAATATTTACGTGTTTGATTTCCCATACATTGAACTTAATCTATATTTCTTAGTGGAAATATTTCAATACAAAATGTAATTTGATATAAAAAAAAATAATTGAAATATATGCAATGCCGCAAAATGTTTGTTATACTCCTTAGTTTAATATATTCTTTGAGCCAATTGTCCTGAAAGGTTTGCATTACAGCACGCATCTTAACACACAGAAAACAAATCTTAAAGCAATATAAGCTGTCAAAATTGTTATTTTGGGGTCCTAAAATTTAATCGAAAATTTTGTAAACATCTACCTTCTAATACCTGATTTTATCGATTAAACTTTTGACATGTTGTATTTTTTGCATTAAATGCAAAAATGTTCGACAGTTGAAATTAAGTCTTCCCGTACCTTAATTTTCCCGACATTATTTCCGTATGCAATGACCTAAAGTTGAACTCATTAGGTAAAATCAAATGCGCAAGCGCAATATTTCCGGTAAGCACGAAAGATGTCTGACACGAAAGGTTCGAAGCGAGGGAGAAAGCGGACTTTGGAATTTTACGTAATGTTTCGAGCGATCCCTTAAAACTATCATAACTAAAAAACATACTATCATAACTTAAAAACATATAACATCGTTAACAATGCCAAAATAATGATGGTAACTAGAATTTTATCTCACCTCGCCGTCCATATTTTAATGACCCGGATACAACCCGATCCACCCCGATCAGCATCAGAATCATTCGTGTCAACATCGGTTATCTTCGGGATTGTCGCCGACGATTAATCAGCTGCCATTGTTAAGGTCAAACGGAATGTCGAGGAATATATTTTTCATCACGTAAAGGTGTGTAAACGATGCATAAGAGAGGAAATTCGATGCAGTTCTTTTTTTCAATCATATCAACGTTCATTTAACCTCTTTTAATGCCACTATAAAAAATTGCAATTTTGGCAGCTTATATTGCTTTAAGAAATAAATTTCATTCTTGGAAATACATTCTGCAACGCTTCACGACATCGTACTTTTCACGAGGCGCTAACGCTTGACCTATCATTATATTTTCAAAAAGGATATGGTAGTTTAATGGTAGAGGATATTTATGGAGTTGGATCCATTTCACATGCATCATTAAGCTAGTTTCTCTTCCTCCCTTAGCAGATAAGCAAACACATGATAGAAAGAGCAAGTCCTACAATCCTTATAGACATTTTAAAACAACCCAGTGTCTGCTGTGTCACTGTACATGTAAATACTCGTACAGTTTTCATTTGTGGAATTCGGATTAGCTGAACATAAATTTTATTTAATATCCCCATCAAAATTATAGATAAATTCAAAATTATTTTAAAATTAATTCATGCTTTAAAATATTAGATATTCCAATACTCCATGGTGATCTTTGTTTAAGTGAAAACCTGGATCCTAATCCTGATGAGGATTATATCAAAACAGATAATATGTTGATGGTGCTCATGTTATGGCGAGAGCAGGCACGAATGCACTCGCGTGCTTCTGTTATGGCGAGAGCAGGCACGAATGCACTCGCGTGTCCGGAATGTTTTCCCAGGGAGTAGGCCCACCCCGTGCATTTTTTTCCACGGAGTCCAACCTATACTAGGGACTGCATTTAGTATTCTATAATTGGGAGTGTATAAAAATAGGCAAATATATTTATTTTCTACCAAGATGAAGAGAATGGGGGACTTCGGTCCCCCTCTATATGCGCGCCTGACATAGCTTCTGGCACTAAGATGAATTGAAGATGTTTATAAAAAAAGAACTGGAGGCTGTCGTAAGATAATTCCCGCACGCTAGTGTTAGGCTTAACATACACTCTCTGTTTTACTTGTGTAACTGGCAAAGAAGCCCCACAATAGTTACCATATAACGTATTTATTTCTGCATACGTCAAGATGTTGGGTAAGTTCCCTGGTGTCATCCCAAATCTTATTTCATAATTGTTGAAATATATTTAAAACAACCGAAGTCCTGACCCCTAAACCATATATACTTCTGGACATATCAAGATGCATTGGCTATTCTGATGGGCTAGTGGCCCGGGGTCATCCCAATCTCCATCAAGTTTTTGATTGTTCAAATGTCTTTAAAATGTTTCATGTTTGAAACCTCAAAGCAAATATATCGTTGTTGCGAGTGGCACGAATTTTTTGTTCGTCGTCTTTCCACCCCTTTAGGTGTTGATTGATCGAAAAAGAATTGTCCGAAAATTTATTGCATATTCAAAAAACACCATCATCATCTTCCAAAAGATGATTTGGCTACCGCAAAGAGTGTAAGATGACTTCTGAGAACCAGATTTTCTTATAGAAAACTGGCGTTTTTCAATCTCAAATTGGCCCCGAGGGTAACAATGAAAATTTTGAAATCTTATTGCATATATATAGGACATCGGCAATTACTACTGCGTACAATGTAAGGAGTTTTGAGAACCAGAGTTTTCTTAGCTAAAAAAGTAGTTTTTGACCTCCATGACGAAACTGAGTCCGAATCTACAGAACACTACCAATCATCTTCCAAGATGGTTTGGCTACTGCGTAAATTGTAAGAAGAATTCTGGCAAACAGGGTTTTTTTTATATGGAAAAAAAAATCGTCTTTACCCAGGATGAAAATTCCGAAAACTTCTTGTACATCTGCAGGACACCACCAATCATCTCCCAAAAGATAATTTGGCAATTACGTAAATTAATGAGGAGTTCTGTGAACTACGTTTTTTTAAAAAAAAAAAAACAAAACAAAAAAATAAAACATTGTTATTGACCCCCATTTTACTCCCAAGGTTAAATTGAAAATTCCAAGGCCTTGTTGCACATGTACAGGACACTATCTATCATATTCCTTGGGGTTAATTGGTTACTGCATAATAGATAGAAAAGTTTGAAGAAGACAGACGGACGGACCAGTGTAACAAATACATACCCGAACTTTCTTTAGAAAATGAGCAAGCTCTTATATGCTTGGCTCCCACAATGAATGATGATATAATGCTACACGTAATATGCATAAAATATAACAAATAACCTGTTCACACGACTTTTAATGTTTATTTCAGTGAATGTATGATGGGGATATGGAAATGACATTAATCTAATATCACACACACACACACACACACACACACACACACACACACACACACACACACACACACATATATATATATATATATATATATATATATATATATATATATATATATATATATATAATTCATATGTGGTCAATAAAGGAACGAAACTTCTGTCTTCAAAAGGGACATAACTAAAAATTCAAACCAGAATGCACATCTACACCGTATGTCCTTATTAACTACAAAGTTTCGTGAATTTCTGTTCAGCACTTTCAGAGGAGTTGTGCTGACAAACTGTTTCATTAGTATATTTAATTTGGCCAAACTGCTAAGTTTAAAAGTGGAATAACTCCCAGAAAAAAATGAATAAGAATTTCCTTCAAATATGCATATCTACATCAAAATTCTTTTGAGGGGTTTCAAAGGAGTTACTGTGACCAACACTGACGGACGGGTCAAAACAGTATAACCTCCGCAACTCGTTGCGTGAGGTATAAATACTGGAAGAATCTATGTAGAAGAATTAAAAAAAAAATCTCCAAAAACTCTAACAGCAAGGTGGCGATATCCTTAAAAATCCCCATCGATGTACAGTGTATTTAAAACAATATCATATTGTATAGTATCCTTATCTTTAGCAAATTGATTAAATATATATATATTTATATTTACACCCTGTAAGCGTTATGTTGTAGGGAATTCAGCTACTATAATCAGTATGGGCTTAATCTCTGTTAGCTTTCCTTTTAAATGTAGAAAACGTTTTGTGATAGAACCTGAGGAATAAAAAAAAAAATAATCTAAATAAAGTTTCAGCTTCGCATACAGAAGATAAATGAATACTTAAAGAGACACTACATCAGTTTTCCACAGCATTCTCAAATTTGTTGTATAGTTGAATGTATGAAATTTGCGAAAATAACAAATTTTTAAATTTGAAAATTCTCGTTTAAGTGCAAAAATTAAAACTTTTCGACGTAAAAAAATATTAAATCATCTCCTTTCAGTCTTCAGACGCATGCGCACAGACGGTAAACAGTGCAACGTCATCCAGTGAGAGAAGCGTACGGTGGGTAGACGCAGAATTTTGACGGATTACCGGGTATGCGAAAAAAGGTGTTAAATTAGAATGAGATACAGCTCACACGCGAACTAAAATTGAAGTTGGTATCAGTATGATCGTTTGATAAACTAACAGTTGAGAGACTTTAAAAGTACGAGTAAGTGCTTATAATTATCTGAACACGTCATATGTTATTAAAAACATTGTTTGGTCAATAGGGACATGCAAGAGTTTCCGTTAAAATAATAATTTATAATTACTTAATTATAAAAAGCAAGAAATAATCACATACTAGAAAGCTAGTGTGGACCCCAAGAAAATATTGAAGTATCTATGCAGCACGTTTGTTGTTATTCTAAATCACGTAATCTAAAATGTCCGAGTCAGCATGAAGAAACCTTTGAATTCCGGATGATCTTCAAAGCGTAGCAGACAGCAAATTGATGCATTCAAGTTGTCAGTATCGATATGATTTTTATCATTCTATCGATACGCTTTTGAAAAAAAAAAATGAATAAAATGAACTGTAGTGTCTCTTGAAGTATTCTACATTTAGACCCTCCCCCTTTTATTCACAGGCACTCGGGGCATGGATCATGATCATTCCACCACCCACCCACTCCCACCTTATCACCTTAATTTTTTTTTGTTGTGATCTGGGATATAAATACACTTATTTCTTTTTACTTATATTTTGTAAATATGCATTAAATATCACCCAAATATGTTATTTACGTCGCTGTCACGTATTAGTAAAAATTACTTTATCAATGATTATAAGAAGAGAAGGCATGCGATTCTTTTCACGTCGTCTGCCTCACCTAGTTCAAACTCATAGCAAGTCAAAACATTTGAGGTACATATATCAAGACATTGGTTAGACATTCATCTTTACTTTCGTGTTTAAATTATAATTTTAAAACTCGCAAATATATAATTACATCAATCAAATCATTCACAATTGGAATCAATTTTGTTGCTGTACATCAGCCGGTCCAGAAGTACAGGAACGATAACCCAAACCATTCTTCCGAATGACATTAAACACACGATTACGACGGAAGCTTCCGAGAAGGATATAATATATATATAATATAACATATATTCAATCACAAATGTGTTATTATAATTGTTCTTTCACTTTTCAATTTATTTACCGGCAGTTACAGCTTGTATTGCTTTAAAATTATTGAACAATCTATTTTTTTCAGAAATAAATGACAAGATATTCTGATTTATTGTTACTTTTACTGGGAGAATTTATATTTTATTCCCCCAAACCTTAATATTTGCGTCATTTTATTAATTTCACCGCATTAAAATGACAGAAAATAGTAAGAATTACTTCTTACGAGGTCTACATATTTCAAGCCTTATAAAATCTATAAGATCCAGGAGCTTCCGGGGGCTCCAACGCCTGGGCGAACATCAGGGCCTCGCCCTGGACCCATTGGGGGCCTTAAAGCGGCCCCCAGACCTCGTGCATCATGACCTTATGTCCCCCACCCCCCCGCCTAACTTCAATTCCTGGATCCGCCCCTGGAGATAATCTGAACCTGATATTTGATCTTGAAAACTGGCATTTTAAAATAGATGACAAGAAAATAAAATTACTTCAACAAAGAAGTCTTTGATCTTCATCCATCAGAATAAAATAAAGAGCATACGACACTCGTCATACTTTGTGAGTGCTGCGCTTTCGTCATATCGAGCAAATTCGAGAATTTTTCTCTCTCAAACAATATTCCCTTAGATTATATTACTGAAGTTTCAGCTTCAGATCATGGAGATTGTATTAGTTATACCAATAGTTTTTAATTGGTTCATAATTAGATAATTGAAAATGCGTTAGTTACACTTTGCATTGCTTAAAACAAGAGACCATGATTCACCCACAAACCACCAAATATGGCCTAGTCTCGAAAATAATTGATTTAAATAAAAACATGTTCTCCAGGATTGGTGCTTTGGTATATATTATCACTTTCAATGTTATATTTACATTAACATCTTTATTCAAAACTTCAAGAGTTCTGGTCTGCACCGTTCTATCAATATAATATTATATAGGTAAGGGGTGCGCCCCTAAATCCGCCTAAATCCGGGGGGGGGGGGGGTGTCACCATGTTTTACAACACAGTTGAAACCCTAAAGTTTGTATTTTGTGTTGATCAAAACAGTTTCCTCATTTAGATCCACCACTTCATCATTTTTGTGAAGACGTCAAAACATAGACCGTTAAGTCGCACAGGTATCATCTTGACCAGCTCCTATCGATATTACATTTTGTTGTGCACAAGGCTTAAAATCAATATGGCGCACTACATTGTGCAGGGGATGAAGACTAGAATGTAACTGAGATATTTCCTATAAGTGCATAATCTCAGGTCAACGAGATGTGACGTTGCAAAATCAGTAAGGACGATCAATGGATTTCATCACGGGAGTTCTTTTTTCTCGACGTCGAAAATTCATTAGGCTTATGTGTAGACTCGAATTTTCTTTGTCCCAATCACTAGAGTTCGCCACGCGCTATCAATATTACTGCAAGCGAAAATCGATTACTCCATCAAAAAGTCTTACGTTACAGAGTAACATGCTATTTCAATACTCAACTGCGAAATGCACAATTAAATGTAATGATATAACATATGAAGCGTCTGAATGTATTACATGCACCTTTTTAGCTCGCCGGGACGAATATCTAGAAAACGTTTGGTAGACGTCGGTGTCGGCATCATCACTTGCAGGGGAAAACTTTAATTTTGGCTCTGTCTTTTGAACCAAGGGGGATAAGACTTTAATATTTCACGTATATATGTTTTCATGACCAAGTCTTTCATTTGCTACAAGTACTTGTAGCCTACATGTACACTGAGTGGCCAAAAGTATTGCAACAAACATGGCTGACGTCATCACAACTTTACTCGCTTCAAATTTTATTTTTATTGCTGATGCGTTATAATGCCAACTAAGATCGAAATATCAGGGGTGTGAATTACCTACGGTTCTAATCATACCGGCAACCGTTTGTTGTTCTCGGTAGCAGACGATTACCGGTGTTGATAGTGATTGAAAACAATGTCGTCGAACAAGAGAGAACTGTCAACAGAGATCAAAGAACGTATTGTAGTTTTGCATTCAAGTGGATTTAATGATAACCAAATTGGCAAATCACTTGGAATTCATCGAAGCACTGTTGGTCGAGTTTTGAAAAAGTTCCGAGAAAAAGGAAGTGTGGAAAACAATCCCCGAAGTGGAAGGCCCCAAGTGATAGATGAGAGGGGTGATCGAAAACTTTATCGCATTGTGAAAACTAATAGAAGACAATCTTTACAAGATATTACATCAACTTTTAATCGAAATGAAGGAACACATGTGTCTAGGAGAACTATTCGTCGAAGGCTACACCAGGAAGGATACAGGAGGGGCAAGATTCAGAAAACACTTACGATAGGCAAAGTCAACAGACAGCGCCGAATTCTGTGGTGCCGAGGCAAAAGACACTGGAGACCTGAACAGTGGCAGAAAGTTATTTTCTCAGACGAAACATAGGTAGTCGTTGGACAAAATAACTCCGTAAGTTTGTGGAGAAAATCGTCCGAGAAGTGGAAGCCCTACTGTCTGAACCAACGTAAAACGCCCGTGAAAGTAAGTTGTATGTTTTGGGGGTGTATTACCTACGATGGTATTGGTGTACTTGTGCCAGTTGATGGAAATCTGAATTCAGCAAAGTATATTGAACTGCTTGATAACCACTTATGGCCTGTAGTTGCAAAAGTTTTCGGAACTCGACAGTTTATTTTCCAAGATGATAATGCCACCCCCCACGCCTCTAGACAGACCAATACTTGGAAACAAGAAAACGGCATTCCAAAATTCAATTGGCCCGCGCAATCCCCAGACCTTAATGTTATTGAAAATGTCTGGCGTTCCATCAAAATCAAACTGTCCCGTGAGATTGATGACATTAAATGTCGGGATGACCTAGTGGCTGCTGTGACGAGAATTTGGACTGGCCTATCTCAAACTTACATTCGAAGCTTATATGCCTCAATTCCCTCAAGACTACGCCAAGTCATAATCCAAAAGGGGTTTGCTACAAAATACTAGAAGAAAATAGTAAATAAATGATTCTTATTTCATTCAAACTTGTTTTTTCTCATGCATATAGTGTTTACATCGTGATGACGTCAGCCATGTTTGTTGCAATACTTTTGGCCACTCAGTGTAGTTACCTTTACATTGGACTTTGCAAGACTTTTTAAAAACTTTAACCTTGGCTATATCTTTTAAACCAAGAGGGACATGGCTTTGATATTCACAGATACATTCCTCATGACCAATCCCATGGTGAGCCGGGTTAGAATAGGTCCTCAGTACCCCTTGCTTGTCGTAAGAGGCGACTAAATGGGGCGGTCCTTCGGATGAAACCGCAAAAACCGAGGTCCCGCGTCAAGGCGGATGTGGCACGAAAAAGACCACTCCCTGCTCAATGGCCGTAAGTGGCGAGCATAGGCCTATATTTTACAGCCCTTTACCGGCCATGGTGACTTTTCCATATGAGTGATAGATTCTCAAACGGGACGTAAAACAATATACAATCAATCAATGAATCATCACGACCAGGTCTTTCATTTGGTACCAAGAATTTTGTCCAAGGAGGAGAGAGTAAGCAGAATCTATAACGTCTCCCGACGATACAGTTGTTGTACTATTGCATACAAATAAAATGTTTGAATTGTTTCCCCTGGTAAATAGTTCATCTTAGTGAAGAAACAATTCTGAATTTGTGTTAAATTTCTTTGTTGTTTTACGTTTCATCGTGGAATTTTTCAGGCGTTACATCTTGTGGATGAAGTGCCACAAATTCTGACTACACAAACGTCCACCGCGACACGGGGCCTCCGGGTTTAAAGTCATATAGACACGTCACTTTCACTTTTAGTTCCGGGCGCTTGGTGAAGGAACAGTCAGTATCTTTGTGTTGTGTCGGTTTTACGCGACGCAGTAATCGAATTTTGAACCTCTCGATGGCGAAGCAGACGCTTTAGCCATCAATCTATCGTGACTAGCTGCGATGCATTTAAAAACCCTAGAGCATCTAAGTCCTCGGGAATAAGGAAGCAGCGTGGAACCTTTGAAGGGAAACTTTCAAAATGCCGAATTTGATAATTTCAAGTAATTTTTAAATATCAAATTTTGTATCAATTTTTTACTTATCGACCTTTCTTCTTAGAAAAAGGATCTTTTACAAATAGATAACTAAAGGGTGTTTTTTTAATGAAGTATATCTAATTTCATTCAACATGTTAAAAGATTCAGGATATTTTGTTGTAGGGTAGAAATCAACCTTTTAGAATACTTACTAAGAGTGTGAACTGTGTACAGGATTTGAAATGTTGATTATAAATAAAGAAAACAATACATATATTTATTATTGCGAAGTAAAAATTATTTTGTTATGAAAAGTACGGAAGGGGCATACTCTGACCAGTTGTCAGTTGTCTTTGAAAGAAGCGCCACCTACTGGGAAATTCAGGTTTTCATTTCGGCGTTTGCGCCTACATGAAAGCTGGGGTATAAAAATGACTAAAAGGGCATAAAATAAATCATTTTCACCTTGTGAAAGTTTTCTCTCTTTGTCATCACTAATAATATCTATTGGCAACTTGCGATGTAATTTTAAATATTTTATATTTTACATCCAGGCCATTAACTTCGTTCGCAAGAATTTGCTCCGAACAGTTGGTAAGGTCATAAAGGTAAAGCGCTTAACAACAAGGGGAAATACATATTTGTTAGGTAACTTAAATATATGAATTAGTTTGTCTCTGCTCAAAATATAAGTCTTTCTGTCAATGGATGGAACGCATCAAATACGACCAGAGACAAAATTACATACAATAAGTTAAAAAAGAAAATGTCTTATGTGTTTTACATGTAACGACACTTGCTACAAATAAATATTTTTTTTTTTATAAAAGCCTTCTGTTATAAAATATTCTGAAACATGTCATTTTAAAGGCATTATGCAACTATTTATTAAAGTCTGCCAAAATTCCAACACAAGTCTGGTATTGTTTATTGTTGTTGTCTATCAGTTATATGTAATTATAAGGGCTCCATTGAAAATAAGCTGATTTAAGCTTTTATGTGTTATCTTTAGGTTATAATGTATCGAATCATTGTATGTCACGTTAACCATGATATTTAATCTTTGTTATATCTGCTTAGTGCTATAGATTATGTCAGTTTTCAATTTTAAAATCATGACTTTCTGTGATATTTTACACCTGATTAAAATGAGAAAGGAAACTCCATTTTATTCAAGGCATCAACGCATGTGTCGAGTATTTCTAGTCGAAAAATCGGAAGGGTGGGTGGGTGGGTCATCAACTTTGATACAACTGCATATCTGTGACGTAAATATGAAATTTCACGGGGGAAATGATTTACGTTTCAACTTTTGAAAACTACATTATAGCATTTCTACCATCACCTTGCGATGTCTTGGGGCAGTTACCAGTAGTAAGCGTACCTAGTTCTTCAGATACCTAGAAGGAACCACTGCTTGATTGTTTACGTACTACTGCTTGTCATAATGAAATTCAATGTAATTGTGCATGCACATATGAATGTCGATGGTGACGATGGAAAAATATCAAAAACGATTAATCTTAGTATTTGTGTTGTCTACAATCTTTATGATAGTGTGATCAATATTCATTTATTGCCTCTCTTTGATTTGATGACCACAGGAACACTGAAGTTAGTGCACGTTTCCTTTAAACGTTTACCACATTTTCTGCACGTTGTCTTTATATTTAACTGCATTATGTCTGACCTCTTTGTGTTGTGTGTTCTTTCATGTCATATAAAATTAATGACGATAGTGTCCAGTTTTATCATCTAATTCAACAAAAACTAGCATCAGTGAGTTTGCTAGGTATTTTGAGACATAAATGCAATTTATGGCTGATACACCACCGACTCCTTAGAAAACACAATCAATAATCTAATTTTATTATTCTGTCGTGGAAATGATAATTAAAAAAAATGACTTAACCCCCCCCCCCCCCCCCCCCCGATCAATATACATTTGAATTATACATTTCAAAATTTGTATTACCCGGTATGAAATATTTTCAATAATAAATTTCAACAGACTTCTTTTATTATAAATTTTGTTATATAATTCAAAATGCTTAAATAAATCAGAAAAGCAAGAAATTTAATTATTTTGTATTCTAAGAAAACGAGAGCAGAATTTTTGTTCTGGTGTATTCCTTGTCACAGAAGAAATTCGTAGACCTACATGAAGTAGAACACATTTTGTGGTGTTTTGTTACAAGTAATGTAAACAAAGCAGAAAACATCGACGGAATAATTAAAACGGCATTAAAATATAATTTTCTTTCTTCATACCTCCCACCTTAAACAGATCGAATTTCAAACCCCGTAGCAATCTTTAAAGAGTACTCCAAGTGCTAAATGCAGGCTGACGGGATAAGATTAAATCGTCATTGCGCCATTCATGTCAAAATTGTTTGTTTAAAGTATCGTTAATACTGTACAAATGTTTGGCGGATAATTTCTAGATAAACATTTGTCCCATGTTAAGTATGACCATATGCCTTTTATCAAAACTTTCAACATTATTCCATCATTTTCTCCACACTTCCTCGGTGTTTTCAAGAGTGCTACTGTGAGAAGAACTTTATTTCTATTTAATTCAAACAAATTGGGGTCCGAATGTGTCATATCACGCCAAGAAGCGGTTATTAAAATGTTTAAACCGAACACTTATCGCCATGACCAAATTGAACAAATTGGACTTTAATTGATATTTGATCAACCTTTTCGCAAACAGTCCTATTCCATTAGCCCGATTATTGTCTGACGCTTTATCTGCATAAAGTGAGGATTGACAATGGACTTGTCAGTGCACAAATTATAATCTTGACAACTATAATCCTAAATCGTTTGTCATTAATGTTACTTAAGGAGCGAGAAGCTCTTTTTTTCTGATAAGAAATGAGGGTCAATTGTGTCCATGACACGTGAAAAAGACAGTGTTCACGCATTGTAACTATTTAATATCAAACTTGAAATGTAAATATGTATTCAATAGAAGCGTGCTTATGAAGCCATAATCTAGTATATTGAGTTTTATGTGATTACAGTACTGTATTTGATTTTTCATTTATAAATTTCCAAATTCTTCTCAAGTTGTTTCCTTATAAAAGTTTATTTCTGCCGAGGCTTGGAAAACTATATATATATATATATAATTAACAATTTTAATTTGACGAAAGATTCTACAATTAATTTCTAAATTGTGGCGATTCAGTGGAGCTTAAAGATTGACAATGGTACTATTACTTATCGACAAATTGACAGTCTCGTGGAAGGCAATGCACAATTAATGTAAGTCTCAAATAACAGAATGAAGATTTAACTTAAGAAATGTATTTTAAAAATTCTGAAAGCTTATATAAGTATGAGGAAAGTAAAATTTCCTTCCTTTCAATTCTTATCTATTTTAAAAAATCGTAAATCCGAAAAATTCTTCAAATTCGGTCCACGTAAATTTTATTTCAACCACCAAAAAAAAGGGGGTTGAAAATATCATTGGTTCGATAGCTGTCACATAAATCTCTTGTTGCTGGAGATATTGACAATTGAGAAATCAAACCAGAATAACAAAAGAAAAGAAGAACGCACCGCTATTGCTAGCCCTGTGGGTTTAGTAAATATTAAGGTTACGGAAATCATAGCGACCAATCTGACGACTTTCCAACGCAGTCTTTCCTCTACATTGTTACATTAATGTTCTGGGATTCGACAAGTAAGGGTAGTTTATACCCGCTTTTCCCCATGCCTCTTGGTATGTTAGCGGTAAAATGAGGACTGCTACGATAAGTATGCTGGCGGTAAAACGAGGACTATGATACTAATAGTATGCTGGTGGTAAAACGAGGACTGCTATGTATAGTATGCTGGCGGTAAAACGAGGATTGCTATCAATAGGTCTAAATTTGTGATTCTTCAGTTGGTAACGTTGAGTTCAAATTCTCAAAGAGACGTAAAACAAATAAACAACAACAACAACAATAATAATAATAATAATTTTTAATGCTTTATTTTGTGTATATTTATATGTACATTTAAATATACATTATGTATACTAAATCACTTAAGTTTTACAATGCAAAAAATTTTATCACTCACTTCCACATTCTTCCTGTCTTTCACACTTGACGCTGATATTTTCATTCTGTAAAAAGTAGCTAAAGAAAAAATAAATCAGTACATATTATATATATATATATATATATATATATATATATATATATATACTCACATTTTCTAATTCATACATTTTCTTAAAAAAAAACTTGGTCCATTCTGCCCATTTTGAATCAAATTTGTTCATACAAGAGTTTCGGAGACAAATTAATTTTTCATCACAATAATTTGTTTTCAGGTGGTTTGCTAGACCTTTGATATTTGGACATTTATTGTTTTTAACACAATAGAAAATATACTGTTTTGTAAAAATGATGAAAAAATTTATATCAGCTTTAGTACTCTGGAATGGCAATTCACCAAACATTACATTTGTTATATTAAAGCCCACTCGTACAGCAGTGGTATTATATATTTATATACTTAAGCAATTCCAGAGATTTATAACACCTTTGTACAATTAAAAAAAAATGTGTTCAATGGTTTCACTTTCAGAGTTACACAATGAACATGACATCATTATCCAAAGTTTTTATCTTTTTCAAGTAATATTTGACTGGCAGAATTCTATGTAGTATTCTATATTGGAGTCATTGCACTTTAGAATCTTTAGATACCATAAAACAAATTTAGAAAACATCTTGTACAGTAACGTGAAGTTCCTTAAAACAATGTAAAGATTTCCATTTTTCAAAAGATTTTGATACATTGTTTGAAATATTTATATATCTATAAATACATTGTGAGGTTTTCTTTGCTTGTAAAATAATTCCAAAGTACAAAGGAAAAAATGGTCTATACAATTTGACATAGTGTTCTCTTGAAAAATTTACCTCTTTCAGAAATGTAGAGATAGCACTAATAACACTATTATATTTCATGCAACATATGCATTCAATATTATATTTCATAGTTTTTGATAGAAAACACCCCTTTTCATCTAGAAAATCATCAATGATTTTAACACCTTTTTTATTCCAATATTTTATAAATAAACTTTTTTTGTCAACTTTAGTTCTTGTGTTATACCATACTGGAATACAAAGGGTTTTTGAATTGTGGGCATGCACAGTATCCATAAGTTTTGAAATTCCATACAACCATGACTCCAGTACATCTTTCCAAAAATCATTTGTAGTAATGCTTAACAATTTTACTATATAATCATCCCCAAAATCCAACAGATGTGTTATAACTTTTGCATCCATATATACTCTCAAAAATATTAATCCAGTCTTCTCCACCACTGAGAAGTCTCTTAATCCATGACCACTTTAGAGATATTAGAAAATTTTCAAATCCACCATATTCAGACCCCCTGCTGTGTATTTCTGTGTAACTGCAGACCTCTTTACTTTATCGCACAGTGATCCCCAAATGAATTTAAACAATTCTTTAGTTAACATAGATATAATGTTTTGCTTGGGATTTGGCAATGAAATAAAATGATGATTAAGTTTTGGTAATATTAACTTTTTTGCAACAGTGACTCTCCCTATGGGGGTTAAAACGCGCCTTTTCCACTGTTGAATTAGAGCATAAAGTTTGGAATTTGTAAATTATAATTTAGATCAAATATTTTATCGAGAACAACAGAAAAATGTATACCTAATAAAGTAAAAGTAGTAGATCCCCAATCTAACTTCCATTTTGCATGATAAAAAATTTCAGCAGAACATTATTTGGAGCCAATCCAAATAACTTTCGTTTTTGAGCAATTTTCTGATTTCCGATTCAATTCGTTTGATAGAGGTCGTGGATTGTGAAAATTCAACAGCAATTTGTTACATGACAAAGCCTAAGTAGACAAAGTAAAACAAAAAATTTCGATAAACAACATCCACATGACACAGCGACTGATACTGATTACTCCTCTATGTTAGAAATACTTCTTATGGAAATAAGGGGCATGACCATTTCTTACTCCTCCTTCAAGAAGGAAAAAGTAGGAAAAAAAACTTATCAGTGACATTGAATAAATGGAAGGTGAAGATATCGAAAACAAAAACTTCAAGGTCATATGGTAAGGTCAAGGGCAAAATGGGTGGAAGAAGGAGATAAACCCACCAAAGATTTTTGTCACCTAGAATCAAGAAATTTTCTGAATAAAACAATAAAAAGGTCGAAACTCCTGAAATAACATTTTATAATCAGTTAGATATTATGAATGAAATTAGAGGGTTTTATAAATCTTTATACCTAAATGCAGATACTGAAATCATAGATCTGGATCTTGCAGATTTTCTACCATATAATGATATTCCAAAATTACAAAACAACTTAATGTGTAATTTGGAAAAAAATATAGATGAACATGAACTTTTATCAGTTTTAAAAAACATGAAAAATAATAAATCTACCGGAAGTGATGGGTTTACAGTTGAATTTTTAAAGTTCTTTTGGAGTGACTTTAAGGTCTATATTACAAAAGCCGTTTAGCATATATTTCTATGTAAATTACCAATATCTCAGAGGCTTGGGATCATATCGTGCTTACCTAAGGGTGATAAGCCTAGACAATTTTTAAAGAATTGGAGACCAATAACTCTTTTAAATGTTTTCTGTAAATTAATCTCTGGTTGTATTGGTCAAAGAATAAAATCCTTGCTGGATGTTTTAATATCTGATATACAGACTGGTTTCAGGAAGAGCAGATATATTAGGGAAAATACAAGATTTATATTAAAACATTATTAGCTGGATAAAAGTCCTAAACACCAATATCAAGGCCTCTGTTTTACAAAGTGGATTTCTTTTTTGACACCCAACGTGGCTGTCGTCAGGGCGATCCTGTTGCACCTTATCTTTTCCTTCTCTGTCCTGAAATACTTGCAAATTTGATTGAAAGAAATAAAGGCATAAGAGGTATTATTGTAAATGACAAAGAATATAAGATTTCTCAGTATGCTGATGATACGTCCGTAACTCTTGACGGTTCTGAAAAATCTCTTCATGCTGCCCTAGACACTTAAGAATTTTTCAGTAAACTCTCTGGTTTAAAAGTAAATAATAATAATAATGATGATGATGTTTGTTGTCAAATGAATCATTACTTTATGACCCCAACTCTTGCCCCACGGGTCATATATTAAACACACTTAAATCTTCGCTGAATTGAAATGCAATTGATACGCTCTGGGTTCTTCCTGAGAAGACATTCAGAGAAATTTCCTTGCGTATTCCTACATTACGTAAATTTGAACACACTTGGTTCTGTAGATTTAAATTTGACAAGGTCTATCATATACCTTTTTGAGTAGAAGAGTTTTACTATGTAATTTTTAAACACCTACTGCAGCTCCATGAATCATAGTTTGAACATGTATATAAGGAAGCGTTAATATAAGACTTGGGCTTTTCCGTCACTTGAATCTTAAATAAAACATTGTTCAAATACCTTTCATACATGAAAAATTGAAGATAACGGACATTGATCAATCTCATAATACAAGAATTATTCTCTTTGAAAGAGGGCATGCTTCTCCATTTGAATAAAGTCTATCCAAGGATGCTTTGTGAATGGCGCAGTGGTTCTTGAGGGGAAAACTTACACCAGACAAATTCACGGCTGAACGGACAGAAAAATGTGGTTTCACTTTTCTGTCTGCTGGCCCAAAACACAGTGTACATAATACCATATCCTCCTTACTCGTATATAGAATTAGGATATCCCGTGCGTGCCAACAGCTGTTTTCTGCAAAGATTTGGTCTGTAAATTCGGCATTAATTATGTTCATATATATATATAGTTTTGACCAGCATATAGCTCAAAATATACATGTACTACACTGGAAACTTTAGGAAGACCAAAGTTCAGATACTAATTTCAGTTCAAATATGTATCTCATTTATTAGCTGCTAAACACATAATAAAGATAATGATATTAGGAATTGAGAATTATTACTAAAGTATCTCTTTGAAGTCTTGAGTAGAGAAGCTCTCTGCCTTTATTTGATTAGGCTACGAATTTGTGTTTTGTGAATCAAGCCTTAATGTAACTCCCTAGATGGTATGTCCCGTTTAGACTTAAAATCTAAACTAAGTCAACAAATATCAAAGTATTTCAGATTTGTAATCAGCAGGTTTGTCGATTCACACATTTCGGAGAGAAAATGTAAGAGAAAATAATGATTAAACCATATTATCTATATTGAGAATTTAAAATACTTATTTGTTATACTTAATGGCCATCTCGATTGTAATTAAGTTAAAGAAAGGGCGAGTAATGCAAAAATTACCCCGAACGTTAAATTTAACAAACTCAACACATAAAAACGGCTTGTGCATGGCGCCTGTCGAAATGACTTTTTAGTGAAATGCATACCATTTTCTTTCAAAAAGAAAATTGACAACTCAGTGTAGCCTTTTCCGTTGAATGACATAACCCCACAATGTCGACTCTTTATAAAGGAGCACTGCATAGGTGTTTTTGATGGGGCTTAATGATTTTAAATGATTTGTTCCTCTAGAATAGATTTAAATTTATAGAACGATTATGATTAACGACTGTGTTATTTTAGAGAGTTTAAATAAACCTTCTTGGCTTTTACGCCGAATTTGATGTTATATATCACTTGGAAGATTGCAATTATCAAGTACAAACAGTTTGAAACATCTAAAAGACGCATCAAAATGATAATAATTTCATAATTTATTTGAATATACGCACCCACATCTAAGCGTTTGATATACTAGTGAAATTAAACTTTTAAAGGCAAAATTCTTGAATTAGGCGTTTTCTTTCCGTTAAAGTGGAATTGAAATTTAAATGAACTTTAACACAATGAAAAAAATTCTAACAGTCATAATTAACTTGTTTTCATTTTTCAATATCTACACGAAGAATGTTCATATATATATATATATATATATATATATATATATATATATATATAGATATATATATATATATATATATATATAAGCTCTCTGCCTTTATTTGATTAGGCTACGAATTTGTGTTTTGTGAATCAAGCCTTAATGTAACTCCCTAGATGGTATGTCCCGTTTAGACTTAAAATCTAAACTAAGTCAACAAATATCAAAGTATTTCAGATTTGTAATCAGCAGGTTTGTCGATTCACACATTTCGGAGAGAAAATGTAAGAGAAAATAATGATTAAACCATATTATCTATATTGAGAATTTAAAATACTTATTTGTTATACTTAATGCCCATGTCGATTGTAATTACGTTAAAGAAAGGGCGAGTAATGCAAAAATCACGTTAAATTTAACCCCCCCCCCCACACACACACCAAAAATAAGTATAGAAAATGTACACAAGTATTAATATAATAAAATATCACAAAGCCGATTGAGTATATACTCGACTAGTTTCTTAATTCTTCAGGACGATACTGAATAAGAATTGAAGAAACTAGTCGAGAATATACTCAATCGGCGCTTTGGGATATTTTTTATTATCTATCTATCCATATATATATATATATATATATATATATATATATATATATATATATTACCGGCCGCAGTAGCTCAGTGGTTAGAGCGTTCGCTTCGTAACCGGGAGGTCGTGATTTCCAGCCCCGCTCGTGCCATGGCCGCGTCAAACCTAAGACGAAAAATAGGTAGTGATTGCTCCTTCGCCAAACGCTCGGCATTTAGAAGTGAGAATCACGGATATTTCGGATATGACGGAGGTCCCGTGTCATGGTAGGGGTTGGCAGCTGGTGACGTCTCAATATGAGTGAAAAATTCTCGACGGGACGTAAAACAAACAAACAAACAATGGTTTATTAAATATTTCAAATTCAAAGTGTATCTTGTGTGGTCCTTTTAAATTTACATCCATATGTGTATCTCATTTTCATTCTTAATCAATGACCATGCAGCTTGTAGCATGTTTTGACTTGCCTAGATAGTGATTTGGCTCCGTAGGTCGTGAGTTCAACCCAGGATATAGGACGGATGTGGGTATCCATATATAGTGAATTTCTCAGAGAGAGAGAGAGAGAGAGAGAGAGAGAGAGAGAGAGAGAGAGAGATATTTAAATATTAAAACACGCTCATCGTTGCTTAACTTGCGTGATCAAGAGTGAGACTACCACACCAGTAGAAAGCTAGCTCATTAGCAAGACAGTAAAGGTTCCCTACATACTGTTCGCCAACTAAGGTTTCATCTCGAAGCTTGACATGGGTCCTCTCCGATTGTTTTGCACTTCTCCAGCAACGGCATCCGCCTTTAACGACGACAACCACCGTCTTCCCCGTCCGTACATGGACACAAACTCATGGACACAAAGTCTCAGAGCTCCGAAGAAGCAGTCCTCCCATCAAACACCACAATCACTACGCTACCACCACTTTGTAACATACAGCGGTCTTAAAACGCTCGTCGTTGCTTAACTTGCTTGATCAAGGGAGAGATTCTACCACATCGTTAGCTCACTAGCAAGGTAGTAAAAGTTCCCTATATACTGTCCGCAACACTAGCAAACGGTGACCTGACTAGATAATTACTACTCAAGTAAAATTCATTGATAACTTACCGGGTTAATCTCATATATGAAACTGCAAGCATTGACTCAGGAGTCAGCGTTTCGGAGTTTATTGGCAAAATTTATTCATTCATAAAGATAGACGAATGAGTTATATATTGATTTGACCTTTTCTAACCAGGGAGAAGGCTACCATTACATAGATTCAGAACTGAATGATACATTGTTTAAACCCAAATTAAAATTGATAGTAAACCAGTCTTTTTGAAATTGCCATTCACATTTTAGTGTTATATTGGAGGGGCCAAAGCCATCTCTCTTCAACTTGAGCGTCCAAATATTCACCAAATTTAGGGTCCCTTGAAAATAAATACATATTTAATCACTGAGCCAACTTTAATAGCTCAATTCAAAGCAGCAGTGTAACATTTTCATACATAAACAAACTCGCTTTTTCTTTAATTGTCTGCATCCCTCCGAGTGTCTTTAATAAAGAGAAGTAACTTATGTGTAAATAGATTGTTACAATGGAGATAGAGATTTTTCTGTCAACTTGAAATAGATTATTTTGTCAACTTGAAATAATTTATTTTAAAAAAAAAACTATTTATGTCCCGGCATATTACTTTCATTTCCTTTACGAAGTACTTAAACAGAAAACACACACTATGTTGATACTATTCAACTTTAGATATATATAAAGCCAAGTTTGTCAGGTATCTGAGATGATTAACTAGGATGAAAAACGTGATTGTTTGCATAACAGATTAGCCGCTTTGCATAAATTATCACGTTTTCCATAGTTGTTAATCACCCGTTGTATCCCAATTTTAATCAATAAATATATAATACTCTATCTACTATGTATATATATTCTGTGTGGATGTAATTGATTCTATTTATTAAAATTCAGATAAAAATGTAAATATCATGCTTATTCTTTAGGTGGACACGTCGTTTTAAATCAGACAAGTAACCTGAAAATGATCCCCGTTCTGATCGGCCGTTGTCAGCATTTAGTGGAAGAGACATTGCAGTCACTGAAGATCAAGCTGTATTTGATAGATACAGTCTCACCAGGGATTTTCCTACTATTTTCACTCTGGGTCCAGACACTGTAGAATTGGGAAAATAATGATAATAGAAGTGAAGAATAAATGTTGATGCGTTTAAATGATCACTTAGCAAAACACGATATTTAATCATGGCAAACATTTTCTGTCTCCCCCTTCCCCTTTTTTGTTATCTAAAACTGTGAACAGCTCATCTGAGATGGTCTGTCTCTTCTTTGCACATACGCATAATGGCACTAGATTGACGGTAGCAGCCATTAACCAGCAGCCAATAAACCCGCAGAAGCTAGGGGCCAGTAAGAAATTTCATCAAAGTACTGAGAGTATTCAGAGAGAATACTAAAAATTAGCAAATAATAGATCAAAATTGATAATTTTTCAAACAATAAGTAAACATATTCTTTATCATCAAATATGATACATGATGGCAATTCAGCTCACCTGAAAGTTTTTAACTTTACATCACATAGGGTCAGAATGGAGGTTAATAATAACAATCTTTGATGAGTTCCCAAAAGGGTAGGGGACCCCTTGGACTATCATTTTCTGCCCTCACTTTGGAGATGTAGGGGTATCATGTGGGGACGGCCGAGGGTGGAAACACTTCATACCTCTCTAATGATTGAAGATAGGGTGATCAAATGGCACAAACCTGATCAAGGGATAGACAACTATGTATACCAACCCAAGGTACACTAAAAAGGGGTCACGACCACCTTTATCGGCTATTGAGTTCACCTGAAAGCTCCTAATGTTACATCACATAAGGTTGTATTGTTTTGTTTTGAACATATAATGGCTTGCATCATCGTCTGCAAATATGATGTATATTTCAATAAAATGGCAGAAGCTGGAAAGAAAGACCAAGAGTGGGGTAATTTTGATTTGAAAGTAAATATGGCCGAGTTTGACTTTTTATTTGCTGACGATGAAGATTTTGACTTTAACACTAATGACATTGAATATCTGGGGCAATTAGGAAGCGGCAACATTCCAAAAGATTTTTCAGGAAACCTATCAAAGCCAGCAATTGCTGGTATCTCCCCACCAGAGACACCAGCCTCCCTCTAGACAACAAGATTCTCAAAATGCACTGATGATGTTTTCTAATTGTTTGAAGCGCCTCAAACACCTTCAACAAAGAGAAACACAAATTGGAGATTTAAAATAATTCAAGGTTATCAATTTCATCTATGTATGTACATTGTACTATAATTAAAACTATGATAACCACTGAAATTTAATATGTTTAATATTCCACAACATTCAATAGTATTGTCAACAACAGGAATCGAACCTGTTCCTCTTTCCTACAGGAAAGTGTGCACCAATACACCATATAGACTTCAAGATTGAATGTTCATTATTGTTTGTTAAAATATTTTTTTCAAAATACAATTCAAGTTAAAAAAATTAATATGCATATGTTTTGTTGGACAGTTTACAGTACATTTTCTATTCAATACACTAAATTAAAATCTACATATAATTTTGTTACAAACTCCAAAGAATAAAATATTAAAAATTAATATTTTCAAGCTAACATTACATGATTATGATTTTTTATATACTGGAGCATAGAATGAAGAGTGTTGAGCAAATTTCCCCAAAAGAACTGAATAAAATATTGGAAAAATTCTGTTATGAAGCTTGACCAAACAAAAATAATGAACTGTATCAGAAGAATACAAAAAAAAAAAGAAAAAAAAAAAAAAAGAGCAGCTATTAACCGGAAACTTGCGGATCTTAAGAGAACGTCGACATTGTAAATGACAAGTTCAAAACATCAAATGGGGTTTTGCATGGATTACTTAAGGAACGTCCACGTCTACAAAATACAAAAACAGTCATAGAAAAAATTGATATGGAAAAACTTTCCACTTACTTTAGAGATGCCCCACTGAACCCTATTATTCCTCGCCAATGCGCCTACTTTCAACTTGTTGTCCATTTCGTTTCTCGGGGACAAAAGTTTCATAATTAATCAAAGTTAGATTCCTTTATCCATAATGACGAAACCGGAGAATTTGTCACACTGTGCCATGAAATACAAAAAAAAAAAAAAAAAAAAAAAAAAAAATCACCAAGGGGGTATAGGAAATGTAGAAATGAACGCAGATAAACGCATATATGCTACAGGTGCTGGCGCATGCCCCGTGAAAATGTTGAAACTGTTAATCAGCGAAACAGATGAATCGGCCTCAGTCCTTTTCAATAAATACCATAAAGAATCTATGCCTCTACCTAAATATTCATTAAAATGTTATTTAAATGCACCTTGAGCAAGAACCTTTTCAGACCTTATGAAGGACATTAGTAAAAGTACTGGTTTGTCGAGACTCTACACAGGACATTGTCTGAGGGCTACAACCATCCAACACCTGAATGATGAAGGGCTATGAAGCCCGCCATATCATGTATATGAGCGACCATAGGAACGACTAGTCTCTGTGTTTGTACAACTAAAAAGTCTCTACAACTCAAAAGAAAATAATTAAGCTGTACTTTGTCTAAAATTATGGAACCAACAACAAATTGGTCTACCTCAGACATCGACGAAATTCATCAGTCCCCAACACGTGAAAGGAGTGCACCTGCCATCGATGGTCCTCAACGTGCAGTAGTGCACGTCTCCACCAATATTCTCACCTGTCCTTCCTCGCACTCTCAGTCATATAACAATCTTTTGATGACTGGTACAGAAACTCGTTCAAGTTCCGCATTGGCCGAGAATTCTACTTTCTTTAACTGTGAGATTCACATCCACAACCACGCGCCAAACAACTGAAACAGGAAATACAGTACGCGACCTACTTCAAGGCACTTGTTGAATCGTTCTTTAAATGATTCTCTTTGTTTTATTTATTTACCTTATATGAAAACATAAAAAAGTAGCCCTGCTTTGAATCGTCATCAGATGACTTGTTATTTGTGCTTTTAAAAATATTTTATGGACTACGTCTTGTATCATTGATGACGTCAACATTCCAAAACATCAATTATGGAAGGTCGTCAAGGTCAAAGGCTGTATTGGCTGTTCCGTTAAATCACCTTACATAGGTATACGATATGGTATTTTACTATAATTTAGTATTTGAAACTTGTTTATTATTTCAAAAAAACTACAAAACAATATAAATATAAACAATAAAATGTCTTTCTTTGGTGTTTCATCGGGTGATGAAGGTAGCTAGCATTGCAGTAAAAATCCATAACCCGCGTAAGCGTAAGCGAGTAATGAATTTTTACTGCAATGCTAGCTACCTTCATCACCCGATGAAACACTAAAGAAAGCATTTTATTGTTTTATAAAATGTGAAATATCAGCAATTTATGACGTTACATAAGACAGAATGAACAAATTTGACGTTCATTATCGCTTTAAGAAATAGTGTTAATTTCATTTTATTTTTATTTCTGATTGTGAATTCCCTATAGTATTATGTACAGGACTGAAATTTGCACTACAGCTGTACGTAATATATTTGGGAAATCCTATCTGTTATAACTACGCACGTACATTATGATTGTGGAAATGTTGAAATTCATGGTAATTACATGAAACGAAAATTCAATATCAATATTTGTTAATAGGATATATGGGAAAATGATTTATAAAATAGTCTTTACAACAATATTTTTTGAATTGAAGTATAAACAATATACTTATTAATTCGTTTATTGGTTAACCAAACAAAGAGTCCAATATCAGATCTATTGGAAAAATGATCAATTATGTATGGCAATATTCATGATACAGAAAAAGTACCTGTAGTGCACGAAGAAAGGGGGATATATACAGGCATATAAGACCATTCAGTTTAAGTTAACGACGATTAATTATAAATTTTTCTACATTTCTTTTAAAAACAGGTAGAGACAGCGACAGTTTTATATTTAGTGGTAGCTCATTCCAAGCATGTACGCCAGGGTATTGAAGAGAGTTTTAGATTGAGATTGTTAGATGGTTTGATAAACGAAGATTATGACTTAATTCTGAACGCAGGGAATAGGAATGATAAGTTTAAAAAACAAAAAATCCCCAAGATATTCAGGGCTCATACCATAAAAAGTTTTGTACAATAGAATACACTTATGTAACACAATGACTTCACATTTAACCATCCTAATTTTTCAAACAATGGTTTTGATCTGGTGCTGCTTCAAGAATAATAATAGCAATCCATTTTTGGAGTTTAAGGAGCCTTTCAATGTTGGCTTTAGGTGCATTACCCCAAACCCTAAGACAATAGTTAATCGAGGACAGAATGTATGCATTATGGAAAAGTTTTCTTGTACTTAATGAAAGAAATTTGCAAATTTTACGCCGCGTAGGTAACTTATATGTTAAGGATTTACAAACACAATCTACATGGCAATCATACCGAAGAGACTGATTTATCTGAACACCTGAATTTTACAACTTCAAGATATTCTAATTTGTAGCTACAGATTTTTGTATTAAACACTGGGTTTTCTATCCTTGACCTCATTTGTTGTATGCACTTTGATTTGTATGTGTTCAGAATCATTTTGTTCTGCAAGAACCAGTGTTTAGTTTCGCATAAATGGGAATTAAGAGTTGTTTCAACATTACGTACATTGTTATCGGGTACATGCAGAGTTGCATCGTCTGCAAACGTATCAATATTAGAAGGGTTAACATATAAAGGAAGGACAAAAAAGTTTGGATTCGTGGGCATTTTGGTTTGATAAAATTTTTGGGAGAAATTTTAATTGAAATACCACATATACATGGATTGAGAAAACATTTTGTGACTAGAATCCTGTTCACTGTATGCTTTTTCATGCCCATGAGCCGCATGATAAAAATGTGGTACACTTTGGATAGTTGTGTAAGGTAGACAATCAGTCAGCAGACACCACTACGTAATTGATAAAGTGAATAGCGATTGAACGTTAAGGTATGCCACCACAAAGACACCATTTACAGTCAAATGAGCACAATCAAGCAGTCGGAATGTTTCAGGCTGGACAAACCCAGCAAGATGTTGCTACCCGGTATGATGTGTCCCAGGGTGTCATCTTTCGACTCTGGACACAATTTCAGGTGACTGGTACTGTCAATGAGAGGCCTAGGAGTGGCAGACCCCACAACGTCAAGACCATCGTAACGTTGGCCCGGGAACATTGTTTTCAACCTGCTCCAGGACCTACTCGTCAGTTCAATGTTGCCACAGGCCTGTACATTACGTCCCAGACTTTGAGAAACAGACTTCATGCTACTAATCTCAGGGCTTACAGACCAGTAGTGCGTCTTAGACTTCTCCCACGCCATCGACAAACACGCTTAAAATTCGCACTTTAACATGTGAATTGGGATAGACGACGTTGGGAGCCAGTACTGTTAACAGATAAGTCCCGATTCTTTCTGGACTTCCACGGTGGTTCAAGGCGTGTGTGGAGAAAGGCCAGACTGAGATAAAACCAGTCATTGGTGACTGAACACAAATCGGTTTGGGGGTGACTCGGTGATAATTTGGGATGGAATCTCTCTGGCGGGTCGCACTGACATGGTAGCCATCGGGAACGGCGCACTGACTGCTCTCCGATACAGGGATGAAATTCTTCTCCCAGTCGTCAGGTTGTTTGCAGGTGCAATAGGGCCAAATTTTATTCTCATGGACGTTAACGCACGTTCCCATTGTATTCATGTGGTTAAGGAGTATCTACAGAGGGAAAGTATCGAGCGCATGGAGTTGCCAGCTGTCTCACCGGACCTGAATCCCATCTAGCATGTGTGGGATCAACTTCAGCATCAACTTTTACAGCGTCCAAACCAACCACAAACTTTGGATGACACTGAAAAGGCGCTGAAAGAGGAATGGAACTCTCCCACAACAAAACATTGTGAATCTCATAATGAACATGCAACGCCAATACCAGGCTGTTCTGAGAGCAAACGGAGGTCACACCGAGTATTGATGAAATTTTGGATATGTTCTGTAAAGTTCAAGCTGTCTTTCATGCCAAATTTCTTCACGTCATTCAGTGACATGTTGATTTGCGCACTATCACACACACACACACACACACACACACACACACACACACACACACACACACACACACATCAATATATGAAATCGAAATTTCTTATTAAATATTGCTGAAAAATTATGTCAGCGTTTGCGTTTCATATATTCTGCCATGTACGTACAAAGGTTTAGGTTTAATCAGTGAAATAGTCCATGATCCCTAACTTATTTTGTCCAGTATACAATGAAAATCAGAGTGGTCCTAAAAGAGATCCTTGGGGCACTCCTGCTATGATGAGTAAGATTATCAGAAGAAAATGCATCAATTTTAATACTTGAGATCTGCATTTAAATAAGACTGAAACCAGTTTATTGTGTGAATCAAAGTTGTAGCATCTTGATTGTTTTAGTACTAGGATATCATGACGGTTATGACTAGATGGTGCCCGTGAAAAGCAGGCTACCCACGAGTTATTTGCCCCTGATCAGAAATAAAGATTAAGTCGTACGTGTCATTTTCTAATGTAAAAGAAAGATATTATATTTTGCTGTATACCATGTATCAAATTTAATTGTGCATTTTTCTTACACTTTTTATATAATGAAATGGCAAAATATAGTGAAATTCATGGGCTATTGATGAATTCATACATAGCATTGCGGAAAAGGCACAATTAAATTTGATATATGGTATACAGCAAAGATATAATATCTTTCTTTTAAATTAGAAAAGACACATATGACTTTATTTCTGATCAGGGGCAAATAACTCGTGGGTAGCCTGCTTTTCACGGGTACCATCTAGTCATAACCTATCATGACTGACTACATCAAATGCCTTACTGAAATCTAGAAACGTAATGCCAATGAGATTTCCTTTTTCCACTGCATGGAACAAGCTGTCAGCAAGTTTGGTTAGTGCTGTTTGACAAAAATGGAATTTCCTAAACTCTGACTGAGAACTCATAAGATCAAAAGCTCTATTGAATTGACATACTTGATTAACTATGTGCTTTTCAATGATTTTTTACATATCGGTCGTTAGTTACGGGGATCACCTTATATAGGTGTGGATTAGCTAGTTTCAGATGTAGAAAGATGCCATTAGTGATGCCAGCTTTAATAAGATGGGTTATGGGTTTAAAAATTTCATTCGCAGAAAGTTTTGTGAGAAGGGGACCAATGAAATCTACACCTGCTTATTTATTAACGTTAAGTGTGCTTAGCATTGTTAAGACTTCGTCTCGGCTAATTGGAATATACTAAACATATTTTCCTCACCAAGTTTGGACATTGTGAATTGTTAAAACTTGTCTGGATTAAAGCTAGTGTTTGGTAATTTAGATAGTAAATTGCCAGAAAGTTTTGTGACGTGTTGATGCAAAATATTCATTATTCATATGTCCTGTATATTGTCACTATCTGGCCCGTTGTTCTTAATATGAGCGGGGGAATCCTTATTAGACTGGGAAGCTAAATGGTTGAAATAACTACTCATTTCTTTAGAATTAGAGCTGCCCTTAACTGCTAATTGGTAATAAGTAGATTTCGCATTATCAAACAAAAGTGTAACTTTGTTTCTCCAATGTCGAATGTTTTCGAGTCCCCTATGTTGAGGAAAGTAATTTCGTAATTGTCTGGCATCATCAATTTCTTGTGTTAACCGATTTGGACGAGACTCAGTTTTTATTCATTTTGTTTTTACCTTAGCGTGTCTATTGAAAATATGTAGTATTAAACATTGTACAAGTTTTCTAAAATCATACACCATTTCAAGTCCTTGGATAAAGCAAATACCAAATCACGCAATATAGATATCCCATTTACACCATGCTTCAAAATTATGAAATCTGTTAATATACCTGTTTTTAATATCGCATTAAAACGAGTTTATATTATGCTGGACAAAAAAAGTTAAGGATCATGATTTCAGAATTATTTTATCCATAACAAAACCAAATATATTATGTTAAATATATACTTAAAATGTTCAACGACAATCGAACAATACATTTTAAACCTGTTTTTACAAATTCATCAATACGTTAAGCAGCCAGAGCAACCATTGTCAGGTAACCCCCAAAACAGTTTGAAAATCGATATGAGCAACAATAACAAATTTCATTACAAATGATTGAATCTTTATAAAGGCGATATCAATAGGGTGTATATCCATCCTGAGCCTGTATAACGGCACGACAACGCCTCTGCATACTTCTGATGAGCCTGCGGAACGCAATTTGTGGCAACATTGCCCATTCCTGCTGTAAAGCTAACGTAAGCTCCTGGCGGTTTGTCGGAAGTACAGGGCGTCTGGAAACAGCTTCCTGCAACATGTCCCAGGCATGTTCTATTGGATTTAAATCCGGAGAACAACTCGGCCAATCCATACATTCAATTGTCTCTGTAGCAAGGTAGTCTGTCACTATACGTGCTCTGTGGGGACGAGCATTATCATCCATTAACACAAGGTCGTTGCCTATAGCTCCCGCATAAGGTCTCGCAATTGGATGCAGTATCTCGTCCCTGTAAATTGCACCGGTAAGATTGCCATGAATCACGTGCAAGTCAGTACATCCACCAATACTGATTCCGGCCCAAATCATCACAGAGCCACCTCCAAAAAGATCATGCTCTGCTATATAGCAATCAGCGTACCGCTCTCCACGCATGCGCCATACACGCCTACGACCGTCATGAAAGTCCACGCAGAACCGTGACTCGTCTGTGAAAAGAACAGGCGTCCAATGACGCAGTTGCCAGTTTATGTGATTTTGAGCCCAATTGAGTCGTGCTACACGATGTCTTCTCCTCAAAATGGGACGAACAGCAGGTCGATGAGCTCGAAGGTTAGCAGCATGAAGTCTCTCTCTGAGAGTTTGTGGTGTTATGCGCACCCCACTTGCTGCATGAAAGTCAGTATTGAGTTGGACAGCACTCTGAAACCTGTGTCTACAAGCCATAAGTGACATATAGCGATCCTGGCGAGCGGTTGTGGACCTTGGACGACCTGATCTCGGTCTCTCAGAAACATTACCTGTCTGCCTAAAACGATTCCACAACATTGAATTCACACTTTGGGACACATTAAAATGTCTAGAGACAGTTCTCTGGACTTGGCCAGCTTGATGCATACCTACTGCCTGACCAGCTTCCAGAGCAGTTAAATGGCGCCTCATGGCTTGTAATGTCAATAATTGTTCACCTAAGAGTCGATTAGAGCAATAAATAAACACAATAAAATGAAAATCACAATTTTTCAATTTCAATATACACGTTGGCACACTTTGATTTTGACCCCTTGCTTGTGTTTGGGCGAAAAAATCGTGCACTTATGACGTCAATATGAAATCAGGTAAATCTATTGTGTTAAGGACGCATTGGAGAAACTATACATGTTAAAATTTGTCAAAATAATTTTTTGGTTAATAAAAATTTTTGAGGTCAAAATTATGATCCTTAACTTTTTTTGTCCAGTATATATCATATTTTAAAGTAATGATATGAATCACATTGTGTTTTATATTATCATATACCTAAATGAGTTTGATTATATATAATAATAAATACCTTTAATACTAAATATAAAACATAAATGATATACATATTACAAAACGTCAATTATCCACAAACCAATGAAAACAGATTTATTGATTGTTTATTTGCTTGTTTTACGTCCCGTTGAGAATTTTTCACTGATATTGACACGTCATCAGCTGTAGGTGAAGTACCACAAATTTTGACCTATGTTTAGAGCTCTGGACCGTTGCAGTGAGATTCTTTAATGTGCCAATGCGTGCCGCGACACGGGACTTCAATTTTAAAGATCATATCCGAAAGACCCGTGATTCTCTCTTCTAAGTGCCGAGCGTTTGGCCAAGGAAGCAATCACTACCCCTGTTTTAACGTTTTAGGTTTGACGCGGCCATGGCACGAGCGGGGTTCGAACTTATGACCTCCCAGGAACGAAGCGAACGCTCTACAATTGAGATAATGCGACATTTCATACAAATACTTGCCCCTTGAACTGTTGGCAGGTAAAGGCGATGAACCAACTGCATAGAAACAGAATAAAAACATGTCAATTTAAACAAATATAGTTATTCCTTAATTTGTTATTGCAATGCATTACAAATTCATTACATAATTATGTACAAGTTTCTTTAATATCACTGAACTTAGTTTCAAGCTTCCCATAACTTAATCTAAAAGATCCCTTTTCCTCGCTTGGGAAAATGTAGATACATATTAAGAAATCCATGATGGCAAATATAAGAGGGTTTTCAGTCAACTTAGGAAATCCAGAATCGGAGACTGGGCTAGTTCGTAGGGACAGCGAACACAACACTCAGCGGAGTAAGTGGTTACACAGAGTGTATTCTGTATGACTTTGAAAGGGGGCCAAAATGAATGATGCAAACATTACATATCATAAGAAAACCCTCTGATATTATCCGGTATATCAAATTTAATGTTGCATTCATAATCCCTAGGTGTATGTCATTAGCTCCTTTGAATAGCTTAATTTTGCCTATTTCAGTATTAACATATTTCAAATAATACATTCAGAATATGACTCGATGAACAGATTCTGATGTGTGTTCTGTTATTTTGTTATCAATACTCTCCGATTGATTGATTGTATATTGTTTAACGTCCGGATTGAGAATCGTTCACTCATATGGAGACGTCACCATTGCCGGTGAAGGGCTGCAAAATTTAGGCCTATGCTCGGCGCTTACGGCCATTGAGCAGGGAGGATCTTTATCGTGCCACATCTGACACGGGATCTCGATTTTTGTGGTCTTATCCGAAGGACCACCCCATTTAGTCGCCACTTACGACAAGCAAAGGATACGGGGACTTATTCCATCGGGATCCCCACGGGGCGAAGCATTAATCAATCAACGTAGATTTGTCAGATAACTGCTACCAACACTTTTCAATGAGTACTGATTAGAATATCACTCAGTGGTGAGTGGACGGATTTTAGTGAGTGTTTACTTATGTTCTCATAATTATTATTTCAAAAGGGACATTTGTTGCTATGCTTGATATTGTTATGATTGACAGGAGAGTTACAGAATGATATATAGCCAATGCAGTTGACATTTCACAGGAAAGAGTACATTCCATTCTAACAGAAGATCGTGCAATGAGAAATCTATCAGCCCTTGGAATACCAAGAATTCTGACAGTTGATCAGAAGCACACCATGCTCTCTTTGTCGAGTGCTAATCTAAACATTTTAGGGATAGATCCTGCAACTTTCTTCAGAGATTTGTTACTATGGATGAAACGTGGGTCCATCATTTCACTCAAGAGGCCAAACAACAGTTAAACAACGGAAGCACCCCGGTTCACCCCGCCAAAAAGTCAAAGACTGTTCCATCAGCAGGAAAGGTTATGGCCTCTGTTTTCTGGAATGCTGATGATATTCTGATGGTAGATTATCTCCAAAAGAGACAAACAATCAATGACACATACTATGCATCATTTCTGGGGGAGTTACGGGAAAATATTACAATGAAGTGCTGCAAAAAACTCAGTAAGGGTGTGTTGTTCCACCACGACAATGACCTTGTTCACAAGCCTGTCATTGTCATGGCTACCATTAACGATTGTGGCTTTAAATTGATAGAGCATCCGCCTCATTCGCCTTCTCTTGCTCCATCAGACATTCATCTATTTCCAATACTGCTAATGGTCATTTCCGATACCCACGTTTAATAAGATGATGACGTCATACATGCAGTGGAGGATTTTCTGAACGGTCAAGAAAGAACGTTTTTAAAAGTGACATTGGGGCCTTTAAACATCGCTGGCAAAGGTGTATAGATACTGAAAGGATTATGTTGAAAAATAATGCAACGTTTCCGTCAAAATTTAAACCCTTACATAAGAGGCTCACAATATACCAATAAGCCCTCGTATATGCAGTAATTATATAATATATCAAACGTAAATTAAAAATCACTTAATGAAATAATTGATTCCAGTGGCTCTAGCAGGTGTCAAACATTGCCATGGCTACCATTAACGACTGTGGCTTTAAATTGATTGAGCATCCGCCTCATCTCGCTCCATCTGACTTTCATCTATTTCCAATACTGCAAATGGCCATTTTCGGTACCCACTTTCAGTCCGATGATGACGTCATACGTGCAGTGGAGGATTTTTGAATGGTCAAGAAAAGGACTTCTTTAAAAGTGACATTGGGGCCTTTAAACATCGCTGGCAAACGTGTATAGATACTGAAGGGGATTATGTTAAAAAATAATGCAATATGTCCGCCAAAATTTAAACCCTTGCATATGAGGTTCCCAACATGTTAATAAGCCCGCGTATGCAGTAATTATTTGATATATTAAACGTAAATTAGAACAAAATCACTCAATGAAATAATTGATTCCAGTGGTTCTAGCAGGTGTCAAACATATCTTTTCCACCATTTTTATATGCAATATATTTCTGTGTTTCATAAAATGTATTCATTAGTGATATCACAGCATCTACATTCGGTGTCTTCCCTTTACATCTCATAGTGTAGATATAATATTTAAGTCAAAGAACAAGGTTATTTGTATAACTTTCTTTTCATCCAAAAATCCAAATTATTTTTTGTTATTGATATTTGAAGATTGGTAACATGTTCAAAACGATTTTCAAATTCTCTTAAGAAATTCTGAACACTATCACTCTCCCAGAACAAGTGTTCAATTGTTTCTTCTGCCTGGCAGAATGTACAATTCTTGTTATTTCTAACTTTGATGTTGAATGGATATCGGTTTGAAGCTAAACGTTAGTTCAGAATTTCGTATCGAAACCGTTGCAGTTTACAATTTTGTTGTAAGAAAATCTGAAAATTGTTTTCCATTCTGTTTTATTAAATTCTAATATTTCATTCCATTTTTTTTTTACCAGTATGTTCTATGCAGTTTTGATTGAGAAAACTATAGAATTGTCTGGATTTTTTGCATACTTGATATTATCAAAGGGTTTGGTAATTTAGTTAATTTTTTTTCAAACTTTACGTTTTTCGTCTATGGTTTAACATCATTTATTACACTCGTATACTCTAAAATATCAACTTTCACCTTTGGATGAATATTCCAGAGTTTCATTAACAAGCTCTCTTCATCAATAAGGTCATTAAGGTAGTTGGTGTTATTGTGAATCACAAATTTATTTTTTTAAAATAAAAAACCTTTTCCACCGACAAGAAAATTAGAGTTGTAAAATTTTAAAGCATCTGCTGTTACAGGAATTGAATTTTGTTATGCTGTAACTCAGTCCATGAATCAAGTACATCAACCCTGAATTTGTTTTTCAGTGATTCCTTTTTTATGTATTCTATCCACATGTTTTAACTTCATTAAGATCTAAATTTGGTACGAAACTGTGCAAACCCCTATCTAAAAATATGAGTTTTCCCATCCAAAACAATTTTAAGGAGGCTATAAAAGCGTTTATGTTAATAATTTTTAAGTCGCCATCTTCATATTGCTTTACAGTTACTTCATTTTCATTCTATGTTGAGAATGGTTCCATAGGAATGAAAAGAACGATTTATCCAGTTGTTTGTAATAGTTGTCATTAGAATTTAGGATTGGCATAAAAATATGGTTTAGTAGAGGAAAGACCAAAGAATTGATAATATTAATTCATATTAAAAATATTTTGGGTCGATTGTTAGAGGAATTCTATCTGACCATAAGAAGGAGATAGAAGAACTTATTGAGGAAAACGCAAAGTCCTAACAGAGATCTGAGATTAAGGGGTTAAATGACCAAATACTTGTGGTGTCAGTAGAAAATAAAGAACTAAATAAGTTAGCTAGGTCATCGATGAGTAGGCCAATTGGAATGAACAGTATTCTAGAATAAACGTGAAAATTACCTGGGGAAAATGTCAAAGAATTGGTACAACATATCAAGAAAATACAGGTGTGGAAGTACCAGACAATGACATTGTAGCAGTTCACAGAATTCCCGGCAGAGAAGTATACCAACGACCAATTCTAATGAAATTGAATAAGAATTCCTCAAAATCGAGAAGGATGAAACATCGATAAACTATAAAAAACCCACCGAGAATGGAATTCGTCTCTATGATTATTTGACACAACTTAATAGTCAGCTGGTTAATACGCTGTTAAAAAACGAAGATGTCAAATCTGCTTGGTATTTCAATGGACATGTGTGTAGACAAATTGGAGAGGAGCAAGTGATGTTTGACATTTTTGACGAAATCGAGATGTAACCAGATTACGATGTACGATGTTTGTTTGTATTTTCTTCAATTATTGGTTATATCACTGTACAATTGCCTGGTTTGCTGTTGTTTTAATAATTCTATCATATGTGAAGAGACGCGGAAAGTCGAAACTCTTACTTTGTAATTCACAATTCTTACTTTGACATTTCTAATTATCCATTATGTTACTGTTCAGTTGCTTGGTTTGATTTTGATTTAATAATGCTATCGATATGTGAGGAGATGCGGAAAATTGAAACTTTTACTTTGTAAACTGATCTGTAAGTAACGGCCATATTTATAACCCCACTTACAGTGGTGCAGGAGGTTGAACCTATTGCTTTGTAATTGATCTGTAAGCAACGGCGATATTTATAACAGTAATGCAGTTGATGGAAACTATGACTTCAGTAACAGTTTGTCAGCAACAATCATATTTTACAACCTCTGTACCTGCATTTCTAATACCAGGATGGACAGTTCTATTGCTCTGGCACTGTATTGTCTGCTTAATCGAGAACATCGGAATGCAAACGCAATTTGCTTACTTATGAGTGTCATAGGTGGACAGAACTAATCAGAATTGTTTGTCCTTGGAAAATAATATATACCCTCATGTAATTTGTGCTTTGAGAATAGGGGTTAGATAATCTATGAGTTAGAGAGTTAAAAGAGCTGTTGGTAAGTACTGGTGCTGGAAACAGTACCTGCGTGAACATTGAATGTAATAGTTGTTGGGAAACTCTATACTTGTACACGCTTAAATAAAAGATGTAAAATTAAATTGGACTTGTCTTCCAAAGATCTAAATAAAACACGAAAGAGGGTTACATAGATTTTTTGGTGCCTTGACCAGGATTTGACAACATACTCTAAGAAGACAAGGAGGATTTGTTTTGGTGGAAACAAAGACATGAGCAAGAAATAGCAAGCGAGGAAAATCAGAAGGTATATGAACTTGGAAACATCTGTTCCGCCTGGTAGTAGTATTAGAAAACTTACAAAAATATCATATGCTAGCCAATGTTGAAATATACTCTGCAAAAAAAGAAACGCATAGCCCTTTTGAAATTTTAAAAATGCAAATTATGTATTTTACCAGGTAAACTGAAATGGTCAATTGAGTAAGTGATTTTTTACAGGTAAGTATGAAACTTTAAAGGTCTGTTCATTTGATTTGGCTCTCTGCCAAATTAGCTTGGCGACTCTCTAAAATTGCACATCACCTCTATCGCCATGGAATTTGGCTTACGTTTTTCACGAGAACTTTGTGCTTAATTCAACCACTACATTAAAGCGTATGAAAGGACGAAGTTTGAAGCTTGAATTCATCATAACGTTAAAATGCTGTCATGCCAAGGTTGGACCCTGCTACTCGAAATATCGTCATTGGCCGTCTCCAGGCCGGAGTATCCCAAAGTGAGATTGCACGAACTGAAAACGTAAATCAGAGCACAATTTCTCGGCTGTGGAACAGATTCCAGCAGACTGGCTCTACTGATGACCGACCGAGGAGTGGGCGACCTCGCATTACGACTCCTGGACAAGATCGCTACATCCGGGTCTTTCATCTACGGAATCGAACCGTTGCTGCAACAGCTACTGCAGTGGGAATACCTGGATTGAGAAGAATCAGCTCGCAGACAGTCCGCAACCGACTTCGACAATATGGCATTAGACCCAGAAGACCGTATTTTGGAGCAGTTTTGACACCGTTACACAGACGAGAAAGAATGGTGCAACAGATTGAGGGGCTGGACATTCCGCAACTGGCGTAGTATCTGGTTCAGCGATGAGTCCCGTTTTCTGTTACAGAAACGTGATGGAAGAATCCGTGTATACCGGCGCAGGAATGAACGTTTCTCTTCCTCGTGTGTCCAAGAAGTGGATAGCTTCGGTGGAGGTAGCGGCATGATGTGGGCGGCGATCTCTAATGACCGTAAAACAGAACTGGTACATGTCCCGGGCAATTTGACGACTCAAAGGTACAGAGACGAAATTCTCCAACCTCACCTTATGCGCGTAATTGACCGACAGAGGGAGTTATTCCAACATGACAATGCTAGGCCTCACACAGCCCGCTTAACAATTGACTACCTTCAGCAGAACAACATTAATGTGCTACCATGGCCTTCCAAATCACCGGATTTGAATCCGATTGAACACTTATGGGACCAACTGGATAAACGTGTGCGCCTGCGCCAACCTCCGCCTCAGACCCTCGATCAGCTCCGTCAAATGTTACAACAGGAATGGCGAACAATTCCACGCAATAACGTAAGAACATTGATTGACTCTATGCCAAGGAGACGGTACTAACTTAAACGTGACAGGAAGTGTTCTTAACTGTGATGATCTGACTTTTTTTCACCAATATCTAAGGTTTGGACTGTAATTTTTTTTCAATTGAAACAATTCTAGTGAATATCTACATTTTTTATTGTAAAATCATAATCCAAAATACATCTACTAAAATCTTAAAAAATCCATTATGCGTTTCTTTTTTTGCAGAGTATAGAACAACGAAAAATTATTCGATTAGAATTTAATAGATTCAATGAATATTCAAAAATCATGACTAGGAAGTTGAGCTCCGAAACATTAAAACCAAATTTTGTAAAAAAAAAAATAAAAAAAAAATCTTCGATTATTGATTGATTGATTATTTATTGCTTTCCGCCACACTCAACAATTTTTCAGTTATCTGGTGGCGTCCAGTTTTTGTTGGTGGAGGAGAGAACCCAGATACAATGTACCTGGGAAGAGTCCACCGACCTTCCGCAAGTAAACTGGCAAACTTGCTCACATAATGCCGCGGCCGAGATTCGAACACGCGCCGACAGAGGTGAGAGGCTTTGTGATTTTGAACCCGATGCTCTAACCACTCGGCCACGGAGGCCCCTCGATTATTGAAGAAAATCGATAAATTACATGGCATTATTACCCGTACTTGCAACATAATTGGAGATGAAGAACTTGATTATTTAGGCCAAACAATAATTGAGCTTATACAACTCAAGTCTATAGAAATTGACAGGGACGGAACCAATATGGCAGTAAATAGGAATTTTGGCAAAAAGAAATAAATGACACAATCAAAAATATTAATAATTGAATAATTTTCTTGCAGGATGGCAAGCGTGGAAGAGCCTAAGTCAATTTGATAGCTATTAGATAAGTTAGTACAAGAAGGGTTCAACAGATCAAGGACAGGGAAAACCGATAAATTATATGTAAACGGGGATACTTACTCTAAAAGTCTACTGAATAAAGTATTGGATAAAATGCAGATATACTACAAATTAGCCAATGCCTAACTAGAACCCTATAACTGTTAGGTTGGAGTTAAGGACGATGGATGGATATGCAACACTCTTTAATCGTATGTTAAGCCAAACTACCCTCCGGCCCAGTTTCGTTAAAAATTTAGGTCATTCGTTAAAGTTGCTAAATATACAGATTATTGGTACTGAGGAGGTTGAATACTTTACGATCAAAATATTTAACAGAACAGGACAGGAAGGGAATATGTAACAAAATAATAAAAACAATAATAATTATATTTGTAGACGTCCGAACCACGACCATTGCCCCGTTCACTTGCATATTTCGCACAATCAGGAAAGAAATTACCCGTCAAACCGAAGTCAAAACCAAAGAGTCCGTGGTCAAAGAAATTAAAGTTACCTCAGCCTAATATAAATAAAAGATCAGGACCATTGAATTCACAGTTTATGCCAATACGGCCATGTGCTGTATTACAATTTGTGAATCCACTAAGGATTCCACGTCCTATTCAGCGACCAAATAGACATTGCCGTAGTAACGGACATTATTGTAGTAAAGAAGGAGAAACAAAATCTTGTAACATAGGGGTATTGAACCTGGGACCCTTACATTACAGGGTAGGTGATCTAATCAATGAGCTACCGAGGCTGACATAAAAAGTTAGATAATATTACGTTATCACAAAATATAAATTTATTATACAAGAACTCTTCATATCAAGGAAATAAAAAAATATATGCAATTTTAGAGAAAAATAACAGAAACGTCGCGTATGTCCTTAAAGGACAAAAATCGAGTCCATAATTATTATATAGTAGTATAGATAGTATATATCATAAAGATCAGAAATCGTAATGTTTTTGTATATTTCTCCAGAGTTATTTTCCTTTACATCTGTAAATACTGAACTGACTCTGGCATATTTTCATACTGTTGCATATTCATGCCTATTCGTTGACAGAACCCTCTCGTGCAATTAAAATGGTAAGTTATTTAGAGGTGCAATTAACAGTTTGAGGTATTACGGTAGACATGGCTGTAGTCACCTCTTGAAAGTGTCAACAGAGCCACCGGCTACGGCATCGTTTGGAAGCGATTTCCAAGTCCTGATGGCGACTGGGAAGATTGATTGATTGTTTGTAGTTATGGTAATATTATTTGATATTAATTTTATATCATGCTTCATTTTTAAATACATTTAATATCCCAGTCAGTAGTGAGGATTAATATGAGTTACCGTACCTATACTGGATCCCCAAACGTCACAAGAACCCTTACAAATAAGATACATTGCTGGATCTAGTAAATATTCTACAAGCCTCTATCTCTGCTCCTCATGAAAATATTAACTGCTGTGAAGGAGAAACTTCAGACGTACTGTGCCACTACAGATGCCAGAAGTGGTGTAAATCAAATGTGGATTCTTAAAACTTCTAAAGAACTTTTTTAATGAATTTGAAATCATAAAACTTGTCTCAAATTAACAACATTAAAACGTATGATTTTACAACACTTTCCACGACATACCTCACAATAATTTAAAGACTAGACTTTTGACATCACAGAAAGTTGCTTCGTCAACAAAAATGGTAAAAGGAAATATTCAGATCTAGTCATCGGTCATCCCGAAAATTATTTTGTTAAACACCACTCTGACTCCACGCACAAGTACTCTGAAGTTGATGTTAAAAAGATGCTAGAGTTCCTCATTGACAATATCTTCGAAGTCTTTGGTGATCTGGTCTTCCAACAGTCTGTTGGAATTCTAATGGGCACGAATTGTGCTCCTTTGTTAGCTGACCTGTTTGTATATTCTTAAAACAGAATTCATTCAACAACTTCTACATGAGAAGAAAAAATTTCTTTCTGTGGCCTTCAATTCGACATTTAGATATATCGACCTTTTATTTATCAACAATGACCATTTCATTCATATGTGGAATACTCTGTGATGTCTTTTATATCAAGTTCACATCTGCTTCGTACTTAGATATTTTAATGTAAATAGATGCTGGCGACAAACTAACAACTCAACGATATGACAATATATATATACGATCATCACCTGCATATAGTATTTATATCTCCCAACTGATTCGATACGCAAGAGCTTGTTCTGCATATGATCAGTTTTTAAATCGAGGCAGGCTACTGACAAAGAAGTTGATGTTACAGGGGTTTGTACAATGTCATCTAAAGTCAGTATTTCGCAAATTTGCAAATTTTATGGTCGTTATAACGATCTGGTTTGCCAGTACAATTTCCCATTAGGTCAAATGCTGTCTTACGTGTTTCATACCATTTGTTAGGCCGTTCTTGGCACACTGATTCTGAGTATGGATTACTCCGTTTACCTGATCGGGATGTAGGTATCACGGCAAGTGTGAGCGGTCGACATGGGATGGTTACTCCTTCTAGACACCTGATCCCACCTCTGTTATGTCCATGGGTTTATGTTTGTCAATCTCTCATATTTGTATTTGTTATAGGAATTACGAAATTGAATACTGTTAGTTATCTTCACCTTTACATTGGTCTTAATTATCTTCCATGTGTCATTGAATATTATGAAATAACATTCAATAATATGTAGTATTCTAAAATATTCAATAACACTTAAAATTAAACTGTAAATAGCAAAATCTAAACTTCCTATTAACTTTAATCTTAAACTTTAAACTTTTATTAATTAAATGACCCTTTAAGTCCATTGGTCAGTTTTTTCCCCACCAAGACCATTAACCCCTTTAAATTTGTCTTTGCGTAGAGTTAACATTTCCTGTAATAGCGAGGATACGAGTATTAATCTATATCTAATAGTGTGAAAAGAGACATTTGAGATAATTTTATTTATTTGCTGTCTTAACCATTTCATTATGAAAGGTTTTCAATGATGAATGGTATTTTTTATGATAAACATTAATATCACAGATATACGACATTTTGCAGTAAAGTGTATGGTATTGTTTGTGAGATTTCATAAACATTTAGAGACCATGAACATTAACTCTATTGGAAAGGATTCAGTCCATAGTTAGTAAGTTACATTTGAAATGATCATAGACATGTATCTTTTTATTTATATTAAGAATTAATATAAACTATAAAATTTATTCCCATGTATGTAAATAAATTCATACTACCTAATATTTGAATTCTGTTGTCAAGGGGAATAACTAGCATTACTTTTAGTGTCAATGACTTTATGATAAATTAGTTTAAAATTATATACATGTTATGATGTTCTGTCTTATATGATGATATTGTATTATCATATATGCACATAATTTCTCTTATGATGTTTTGCAGAATCATATAAAGTCAGTGGATGCCAGAATAACTCGATTGATGACACAATCAGCTTCTTGATATTCACCACAACCCCGTTACACAGTTATGTGAAACATAAATGTGATAACACAAAAAAATGTTCCTATAATTTTATTCGATTAATTTATAATTACTGGAAGTGAAAGTGTTCAAGGCCATCAGTACAAACAAGGGGAATGAGAGAAAAGTGGTCGCGAAAAACTGTCGAATATTCCTGCTTCAAAACTTATTTCATAGGTTCATATATATCATACTTTTGTTATTTCAACCTATCCATCTGAACATTCTTATGTAAATTCAAATATCGAAAGGGAGACAGGACTATTATATTTTGTGGTGTAAAAATCGTCTAGCCAAAAAAGCTATAAAAATTTGCACGATTTACCGTTTCTGTTTCATCTAATAGATTGTCATTATTTATAACCTGGTCGTGTATTTCAATTTTGTACGGAATTACACAAGTAGTGAAGATTCATTGATTCGATTGATATATTATATCGTCTATATTAATTTACCCGAAATGTTACTTGAAAATGTAGTTTTTTGGCCAGCAAATCAAATATTTGACGTACAATATCCACTTCTTAGAGCAAAACATTGCAATTTGTGTGCAATTTAGAAAACTAACAATACGTTTAATATGTTCTTTTAAACTCTAATTTCAATATGATGAAGGTTTGCGTATTTTAAATGCAAATAAGTAATTATTTATTTTTAATCGACTACCGTTAAGAAACGAGTATGTGTTAATAAAATGTGTTGTTTATCACATGTTGTCACTACTCCCTGCCAATAAATTAAATGTACATGTAAAGTTAAAGTTTAAAGACGCCAAGTGTATCAGACTGTAGTTCCAAAACAAATAATATGACCTCTGTTTTTCTTTATCTTTCCAAAATTTCCTTTCACTGTAGATATTAAAAAATCACTTCCAAACGAATTGACAGTGCTACACACCTTATCGAACCTCATTATTATCTATTCCGAATACTTGTTAGAAGGGTTATCATTATATATAATGCATATTTTAACATTTATGACTTGATTTTTGAGGTGTCCTCCATACATCCACGTAGCTTATGAACATTAAAACGTTTAGGAGATCTAGAAACTGATAAGAACATCAAGCCTTCAGCCCGAGACTCTTGTGAACTGCTATATACGTACTGAGATATCTGGTCACCTGTGATCAAAGCTGACAGATCACAACATTCCTCTTTTATCCTTACCACACCGTTGCCCATCCCTTTAATGCTTTAAACCTCCCCTATTCTTTTTATGTGAACAGGCTGGTTGGTTGTATAGTGTTTAACGTCCGGATTGAGAATATTTCACTCATATGGAGATGTCACCATTGCCGGTGAAGGGCTGCACAATTTAGGCCTATGCTCGTCACTTATGGCCTTTGAGCAGGGAGGGATCTTTATCGTGCCACACCTGCTGTGACACGGAACCTCGGTTTTTGCGGTCTCATCAGAAGGACCTCCCCATTTAGTCGCCTCTTACGACAAGAAAGGGGTACTGAGGATCTATTCTAACCCAGATCCTCACGGGGTAACGTGAACAGGAAAATACTTCACTAAATATAACCGAGTTGCAATACGGATCTTGGAATGATTTGAATCTGGATCATATTGACGCCCAAGAGGTGCTCTTATACTAAATGAAATACGACGAGCTATAACTAATACTGTGAAAATGTCTATTCACACTGGGGACCATGAACCTCTCAAAAACAGACCTTATAGAGTCCCTTTAAATAAAAGACAAATCATAGACAAAGCAGTAAAGGAAATGCCAAAATTATTGAAATATCTCAATCTCCTTGGTCATTTCCTTTAGTAGTTGTTAAGAAGAGAGATTGATCAGAAGGAATGTGTGTAGACTTTCGGACTTTGAATAAGATTGTCAAATCAGTTTCTTTTCCATTACCTTTGATAGATGATATTCTATGTTTGTTAGGAAAGGCTAAGTATTCTACCGCTTTAGATCTTAAAAGTGGGTATTGGCAAGTTGCAATAGACGAGAAAAGCAAAGAAAAGACAGCATTTTGCCTGTCATAAGGACTTATTTCAGTTTAATATAATGCATTTTGGTTTGCGTAATGCCCCAGCGGTCTTCCAAGAACTGATGAACATAGTTCTTCAAGGTCAAGAAGACTTTTCAATAGCGTATTTAGATGATATTTTGATATTTTCTGAGACAGCAGAGAGACATCTTGAACATATCCAACAAGTACTTGATCATCTCAGAAAACATGGTCTGAAATTGAAACTCAAAAAGTGTAGTTTCTTCCAAGAACAGACGGAATATTTAGGCTTCATAATCAATGAAGAAGGAGGCAAACCAGATCCCAAGAAAGTAGGCGCGATTAGACAATTACCAGTACCAACTTCTGTTAGGGACATTAGAGGTTTTATTGGTATGTGCAGCTACTATAGACGTTTTATCCCCAACTTGTCACAAATAGCAGAGCCTCTCATTGACTTAACTAGAAAATATGTAAAGTTCAAATGGTCAGAGGTATGTCAAGAAGCTTTTGAGTACTTGAAAGAAAGTCTTACAGTAGTTCCTTTGCTGGCTTATCCTGACATAAATAAACCATGTGTCCTATACACAGACGGTAGTGACGAATATGTGCTTGTTTGACTCAGCAAACTGATGAATCTTTCACACCAGTTGTGTAAAACTCAAAAGAAATGATCCTACGATAGAGAAGGAAATGGTCTCCAAAAACTTGACCATTATATGCATAGTTTGTGATTATATTTTGGATTCTCCAATGCAAAATAAGAAGATACAACTTTGGGCGTTGAGCATAGCTGGATATAACTGCAAAGTTGAATACATAGAAGGAAGATACAACTGTTGTGCCGATCTTCTTTCTAGACTTCCCACAGAATTTTTAGATGAAGAGCCAAAAGAAGACTTAAAGACAACGATAAGCCTCATTGCAGGGACAATTTCTTTGAAGTAAATGTACTTAATTCAAATGCCTTTTCGACTCCACCAAAGAAATTAGCTAACTTTCAAGTCAAACAATCTGATGAATTGATTAAACCCTTTATAGATCTTCCTAAAGAAATTGACATACAGAAACCTCAAAAGAATGATATTCAGATCAGAAAATTGAGAAACAGATTAGGACAAAGTACAGCTACAGTAACAGAGGAAAAGAAATTCTGGAAGTAGAAGGCCTTATGTATTATCTTTCGGATGGAGACTCAGAGTCCCCAAAACTAAGACTCTACGTTCCGAGAGAATTAGAATCTTTAGTAGTCCAATATCATGATGGATTGGGTCATATGGGTGTCGACAAGACATATGATGCGATAAGATCTAAGTACTACATGCCCAATGTATACAAAAGACTTCATACATATGAAGAAGGATGTGTAATCTGTCAAACACGGAGTAGTAAGAAAACTCAACCACCACTTCAACAAACAGACATTCATCCATTCCCTTTCGCCAAGATAGGACTAGATTTGTCACGACCATAACCAACAATATTGTCCGGAAATAAGTACATCATTTCCTTTATCGACATTTATTCTGGTTGGCCAGAAGCATTTCCAGTTCCTGATAAATCTGCTGATAATATTGTCCATCTTATTCTTGAAGAAATTTATTCAAGATATGGTTGTCCGGTACAAATCTTAACAGATAACGGAACGGAGAACGACAACAAAGCTGTAAATGAGACTTTGAGAGAATAGAACATAAATCATATCTCAACATCTTACTATATTCCACAAGGAAATGGGAAAGTGGAAAGGTTTCATCGCACCCTTCATGGTGTTATGTCCAAGAAAATGGTGAGTGATGCTCAGACGTGGGATATTTATTTAAACCAAACTTTAGCTGCTATCAGATTCAATCCTAATGACTCATCTAAGTTCTCACCATACAATCTACTATACAACCTCGATGTAGTGCTACCATTTGACACTTTACTGAAACCAAGACGGAGACGCACTGGAGAAGATCAACACCAGATTTTCCTACACGAACAACATAAAGCATTTTTGTTAGTTCATCGGAATATGAACATGTCCAAAAGAAAACAAAAAGAACAAGCTGACAAGAGAAGTGAAAACATTCAATTTCAGGTTGGAGACCCGATTTACTTACACAATAATAGACGAAAGAACAAACTAGATAAGAAATGGCTTCCATATTATAGAATTATACAACAAAGAGGACCAGTGAGTTTTGTAGTGAAAGTTGAGACTGGCTAACTTAGCACAATGGCCAAACCCTAATGATGAAGGAAAAGAACGGCCAGTGAGAAAAGCAAATTATGTAGTACCGCCATCAGGTGAGGAATCGACGGAAGAAGTAGAAATTCTGGACCCTCTTGATCGAGAAATACGTCATAAGCAGAAGGAAAGAGAAGAGTCAGAGGATGAGGAAGCATTAGCAGAATTACAAAGGCGACTTCGTGCAAAGAAAAGTATGGATCAAGAGCAAACAAAGACTAATTTTGACAGTGACATGGCGGACGATTACTATGAATCAGATATTGATGAACGAAAATTACCGGTTGCGAATAAGCAAGTCCCTAAACAAGATTTTTTAGATGAGGATATGGAAGTCAAGGCTTCAATACTAATTATAAACCAGTCCCTTCGCCCCGGTTGTCTCGAAAACAACCCAATGCCTCTACCTAGAAAGTCGAAATTAAATGAAAATGAGAATTAGCAGATTTTTTTAAGTCTATGGCTAGATTATTATTATAATAGGGATAAATGTCAAAGTGAGAGAAGACGTGGGTGAAAAATGTAAATTCCATCTGAGTGGTTCACTCATGATGGCATTGTTTATTGCAGATGGGACACGAGGTACAAGAAGAAATTCATGAAATCGAATTATTAAGTGTGGATACGCCAGATCCAGGCAATGTAAGGATCAGGTGTCGCAGAGGGGACGTCTTTAAATATTTGCAAACAGACCTAAATGAAATTCTCATTGAAACTGATTACTAAGAAACTAGCGCTAGGATTGAAATTATTGGAGAAATAATGGTAAACGCGGAAAGGTCGGATGATAAATTTGATGATTTAATGACCGATCCGAGTGACTCTGAACCAGATCCAGATACAACTCCAAGTATAGTTATTGCTGAACAAGTAAACAACAGCAAGGAAAACGTTGTTGAAGGTAATGAACAATTACCTGACCTGGTCGGCGTAGAATGGAATACTGACACTGGTGCTCCCATCGGATGGTTGTAAATGATTTTTAACAATAACACTCCAATAAAACTTCAAGCACGCTCTATTATGCCTTTGGTTATGTTTATAGAATAGCTTCATGGAAAGAGGAAGTGGATAAATTATATGCTAGTTGGCAACATATTAATGTCAAATGCGGACATTGTGTGTCAAGTAGAATTACAAAATCACCTATTGATATACTGACATTGGGCTTGTGATGTTTAGGACATCACGGATCTTTACTTTTACCCCCGTATTATAATGACATCACGGATCTTTACTTTTACCCCCGTATTATAATAGAGAAACCCAGTATAATATGACAGATAGTTTTCAAAACTTCTTAAAGGAACTCAACACTAACTATTTGCGGGACCAATTCAATCAAAAGTTTCCAAAGATAACTAAATATGATATTCCCCCTAAACTTTGGAATATTAAAGAATTTCCCCTAGATACAGTTTTGGCGGAATTGCCAACAACACATCTTAAATCCATAAAAACTAAACTTTGGGTGGGAACCCCTTACTTCAATATAACAATCATTTCGGCAAGTTTATTGGCAATTTCGATTTCCTGGAAATGTATCAAAAATAGACATAAGATTAGGAAAAGTTTAAGTAAGTGTAAGTGTCTGGGATGCTGCATTGAGTAAGAGGGCAGGGAGAACAAAAGAGATGGCCCACCTGAGGTGAAGGCACCATTAGTGAGTAAAGTAACAGGCAAGATAGAATGGGTCCCACTGGAAACAATTCAAAGGAATAATTCCACAGATGACAGCAACTCAAAAACTGTAGGAACGAGAGAGGTGAAAGTGCACGAAATAGGACAAGAAAACATTCATTCAGAAATGGAACAAAATTAACATGCAAAAGAGCCAATCGTGCCGATCCCTATTATCCAGATCCGTTATTGTCCCAAAGATATATGCAAGAACTTAAACCAAAATTAGCAAAGACGTCAAGCCACTTGAGAGATGATGGAACGTCTCGGCAGATGAAATCCGCCCGTCTTCGCCCCCCTCGGTAAATTCGACTTTTCCGTTCGCGCCACTCATGAATCTGTACTCCGACCTTCACCAAGGGCCAGTAATGTATGAAGCATAATTGTGATATTTCAATAAGAATTCGTGGAAATAGTGAACAGAATTTTGACTTGTAACTTATGAAGTATGTTAGTGATGCCGTTTTCCGTGGACAATATGGACTTTTATCCGTGTCTCTGGAACTTTACTAACGCTATAAACTGTGCCGTCAGAACCTTATTCGCTTTATGCGCTTTATCCCATGCCATCTATGGAATTTGACATTGATAAACACTATTGTATATACTATACAAGTGACTCCATGGTCACATATCCTGGTCATATACTAACTTTGAGGTTGAACATTTATTGATTTAATAATCTTGGTATCAATCCTGATTACAGATCAAAATTAACTGTTTCTTTGCTTTTATATTGATTTATTGATGTTATATCTTGGTTACATATTAAGATTGATTGATTGTATATTATTTTACGTCCCGCTCGAGAATTTTCTATTCATATGAAGACGTCATCATTGGTTACATATTAAGCGTTGATATTTGATATGTGACTAAATTATGAATTGATATTATATTATCCTGGTCATTGGTTGATTTCCGGAGCCGTTGGAGAAGAAAAATAGAGTTATTTTGGGAAACATAGAGTTTGCAATTTCTCTTAGCCTAGGCGTATCTGCTGGTGTGTCACTGGTAGGTGTCGCCTCAAAGTAGTGAAATGGGCAATAGCTTGTTTTCCCTATCGGGCACTTGATGGAAGAAATTCTTCACTTCCGGAATATTTCTGTAACCAGATGATCCAAAGATATTCTTAATATTCATGCTTTTATATATATATATATATATATATATATATATATCTTAACATTATCGCATACATTACATATAATCCTATATATCTCCTATATTAATGTTGTATTAATACTACATTTATCGGTTATATCAGACTCTATATTAGCATATTAGTCATTGTATGTGAGTTATGCAGGCTCACAGAAAAGTACTATTGTCAAAAGAATGGCAATAACCGATATAACTATTTATCAATTCATACATTTACATAACGACCTCCTGGTTTCAGGTGACCTTTTATGGGTAAAGGTTACATTTAGATATACCAGTACCTGCATCACCCACGGATGATTGGGAGTTTTGACAATTCTATTACCAAAAATGAACATTGCTGCTGATGTTTAAACTGCGCAGTAGAATTGTTCATATAGCCAATCACGTAGTCATTTTGTATATATATGAGCATGAAATTATAATTTATCTAATTTACATAACTAGCCTACTGATCATCATGACCTTATATTGCAACGTTTGTAAATATGCCGTTAATTAAAAAGAAGCAAGCTGAGAAAGTGAATGTATGTATTAATTATGATTATGGGTGTGTAAATCGCAGGGTTAGACTGTCTTTCAGTTAACAGAATGTTGACTGTCCGTTCTTTAACTTTTAATCGACAGAGTAACACAATTTCATGAAAAGACTAAGATAACAAATAGTATTCAATCTCGCAATTCCTATAGAAAATAGAAATCAGAGGGATGGGCAAACATGGATCCCTGGATATACCAGAGGTGGAATTAGGTGTTTAGAAGGAGTAAGCATTCCTGTCGACCACTTACATCTGCCGTGATACCTATATTTTGAATAGGTAAACGGAATAATCCGCAGTCAGAATTAGTGTGCCAGAAACGGCCTAACAATTTGTATGAAACACATCAGACAGCATTTGAACTAATGGAAAGTGTACTGGCAAACTAGGTCGTTATAACGTCCATAAAATTTGCGAAATGCTGACTTTAGACGGGACTGTACAACCCTGTAACATCAACTTGTTTGTCACAACTAAAACAGCGTGCATGCATTTCTGTTATAAATGGAAACACCACGATGATCCGTAATCGCATTTAGCTGGTAGTCCAATTAAAGTTGTAAAAGAGATTAAGTTCTTAGATTGTTTGTTTATTTGTTTTACGTCTCTTCGAGAATATTTACTCATATTGAGATGTCAGCAGCTGTAGGTGAAGTACCACAAATGTAGACCTATGCTTAGCGCTCAGGACCGTCACACTGAATGTTCTTTAACGTGACAACGCCTGCCGCCAGATGGGTCCTCCGTTTCAACGTCATTTCCAATAGACTCGTGATTCTCACTTCTAATTGCTGAGCATTTGGCTCATAAAACTGTATGTAAATGGTCTTTGGCATATATATTGGGATTTCTGTGACATAAGCAAAATTTATTCTATTCAAAACAAAGTAACCAAACCGTGTAACATCGTAATAATGAATCGACAGGATGAAGCTCTTATTTCAAGCATTCTTATTACTAAACAGAGAACTTCAACCCGAATGTATATCTTGTGACTGTACATTAATGCCGCACAATATAGATAAACCGTGTTATTTCAAGCATATAGTGGACATCGTTCTTAGGAATAATGTTGACACCCCACTTTTTTATTACGAGCGAAGTGGTTAGTGATCCGTTATCTACTTCCTTTTCCGTCTAAGCATCCCAAAGCCATAAATTGAGATTTGTGTCACCAAACATTTTCGTTAAATACAAAACGATGTTTTCAGAAAATAAAATAACTGCATTTATATTTGACACGGATCACAAATAATTAAGACGGTTAAAGTTAGTTACTTATGCTTGATTTATGATTAATTAATCTGGAATTTTGTCGCGGACAAAATAGATATCGAATTTCCTCTCTATATTTTTCATTGTAAATTCCGTAAATGAAGGGGTTCACTAAATTGTTTAAATACACAGATTTAGTTACCAATTCAAAAGCTGTTTCATTAAATGTTCCCTCCTTTAGAACTCCTTTTAAAAGTTCAAATAATAAGAAAGGAAGATAACTCAACACAAACACAACAGTTATGGTAATAAATAAAATGTTAGATTTAATTGGACTCGCTCTTTCTTTTACTGACTGCTTTCTCTTTCCGTCGTCTGGGTATTCTGAAATTGAACTCTTGGTACTTCTTGATGAACTTGCAATGTTGACATCAGGTCTCTGACTCTCACTGTGTGGGTTCTGAGCCTGCGCATGTGCTTGGTTTTCTTGATCAAGGTAATGAGATTTACCTTTGTTACTGTTATTCAAATTACTATTATATGACTCTCTCGAAGAAACTGATGAAATACTGGTCTTCTTGAAATTTATCTTGTGAATTTTGGCAGATTCAGCAGACGTTCTTCGTGACATTTGGTGCCCATTCCGAACAGACATTGCAAGCGCATCGCCAATGATAGTATGTTTCCACTCATAAATTGCAATTGCAATTTTTATATATAATATTCCTAGAATTACAAATGTTAATAGAAATATTACAGCTAAAAGTACATAATAAATGATTGGAAAATTCGTGTCTTCAACTGAATCATCATAGGAGCAGTCTTTACCATCCACGCCCAAAAATTTCGTGTGTATTGTTTTAGTTCCAAACACAAATAGCGCTGGAGCAGATAAGACGAATGATATGAAAGTTACCAGTAAAATCAGCAGTCTGGTTTTCTTTTTCGTATAACTTTTATATGGTGGTCTTGTTATCTGTAGTCTGTCAAACGCAATCAAGACTAGAATTAAACCGGAAGTGATGTTAACCGTAAAAGCCAACGTTCGGGATATTTTACATACAATGCCTTCACCATATAGCATAGGAAAGCGTAAGTCAAAGACCTCAAATGGAATAGTGATGCAACAGGAAATTAAATCGAATACCGCCAACCATGTAATGAAGATATTCTTTGAGGAATTCGGTCTTAGATGCCAGCCGTATACATATATCACCAGTCCGTTCCCAACTGTTCCTACGACCATGCTGATTAATAAGAAAATTATGGCAGGTTTATTCTTTTCGAACACTTTTTCGTTTAAATGCCACAGAATATAGTCCGGAGAGAGAATAAACATTGCAGTACTGTTTGTTGAATTTGCTTCCATAGGTGTTTATGTTACCTGCAAAAGAAAACAGAAAACAACTCGTATATATGATTTTATTTTAAAAAGGAAAAGATTCACATTTGTGTAGTACGAGTATGTGTCGTACATTATAAGAAGCTTGTTGGTTTAATTATACTCGATCGCCAACAAAAAATATTGAATTTTGTATATACATGTAACGTACATGTAGAGATACTTTCCAGTGTCTAAAGTGACCTGTCCGTTCGATGAAAGTGATGATCTTTAATATCACTTGCTTCTAAATTTCCTTCCTTGAATGGTGATTGAAACTGACTGCCACAACAAAATCTCAGTTCATATGGGTTCTTTACCCAAGTATCATCAACTTAAAATATGTTTTAGATGACACCAGGCCTCAAGATCATAACCTGAGAATAGATTCAGGTATAAATCTCGAATCTAGCTAATTTTAAAATGATTTTCATAAAAAAATAAAATTTTCAGTATATGCTTGCATTTAATATTTAAAAAAAAAACCCATCAGTTTTTTAAACATCTGTATTAGATAAATCTTTTGTCTTAAAGCTGTGTGGGCAGATTTTCATCTATTATGTTTGTACAGAATTCTTTAAGCAAATGAATTAGTTCATAAAGGTATTAACTCTTCCTTAATTAGAAGCTTGAAAACATTTACATGTAAAATAAAACACAGAGAAAATCATTTAAAAAGTAAATATTAGTGGGAACCCATTAAATAAAAGTCTATAAATAGCCCCACGCGCCTTAGGGAAATACCAACATGAGGATATAGAGCTCGGACGCAGCTGAATAAATTTAGGTTTGAAAGAATGTAAAACAACGAATTACAAGAGGTACTTGATATTTTTCTTTTTATTAAAGTTAAAGCAGGGTACTGTAGTAAAAAAAATACACAGACAAGACAACAGATTTGGAATTCTGAACTGGACACGTGACTGTCACTTGATTTATCTTCTGAATATGTATTAGAAATGATCGAGTAACAGTGGTTTGTAAACACCGATTTAAAACCAAATAATTATGGTTAAAACAAGTAAAATAATGCATGTAATGTCTTCCGGCATCATAAGTACGTGCGTGCTATGTTTAACAGTGTTTTTAGAAGGTGGACAAAATTTGTAAAAATTCGTACAACACAACTTTAAATGACTTAAGTATATATTCTTTTATTATTTTGAAACCTGATGGCAAACTGCAAGGAACAACAAAGGCCCACATGCCTTATTGGTCACCTGAGTTAAAAGTATCACTAAAAATTCATTTATCTTAGGGAAATTTTCATATTTTTAAAAAGTTGAATGCCCCCAAAAGTGCATATATATATATATATATATATATATATATATATATATATATATATATAAGTGATGAAAACCCTAGGGTTGCGAAATTCACAATTTTGGTACAACGTTTCCTGCCTTTACAAAATATGCATTTATTTTTATACCGTATCAACAAAGTCTTCAAATGATAAAGACAATAATCAATATAATAATTTTGACCCCAAACTGGAACCAAAGCCCTTACCTTCCCCGATCATAAAATATACAAATTTTGGTAAAAGCTTACCTACTCTTCTAAATATCTATTTATTTTCAGTTTATTATCAATAACATTAAAGAAGATATAATATAAATGATTTACACATATACACTATATACCAAGTCTAGCCCCGCCCTTGAATCAGAAGCTCTACCCCGGGTATCATGAAATTTACAGTTTGGTAGAGGCTTTCTTGCTCTACATCACTATGCATGTATTTTTTCTTACAGACGAGCAGTTGTAGAGTTCGGTTAGTTGTATACTGTGAAACGTTTTTATTCCTATGGAGACGTTAACATTGCCGGTGAAGGGCTGTAAAATATAGGCCTATGCTCGGCGCTGACGACCTTTAACAGGAGGAATCTATTTAGCACCACACCTACTGTAACACAAAACCTCAGTATTTGCGGTCTCATCCGAAGGACGATCTATTTGGTCGCCTCTTACGACAGGCAAGGGACACCTATGTTAACCCGGGTCCCCACAGGTTCGGTTGTACAGAAGAGGTTTGAAAATTTGTCAATTTTGGTCCCGCCCCTAAGGCTCCAGGGGTACAGGAGTCCTGAAATTTACAATTTATAAGAACACTCAACAGGGGGAAATACATACACCATACCAAAGTACACCCAGTATCCCAAGATCACTCAGCAGGTACATACTAACATCTCGGCGTACAAAGCTAATCTGACACGTTAAGGTACGGTAAACTGGATGACCGTTGAAGTGTAAAGCAAACTAAGTAACCGATTTTTTTGTAATACAAAAATAGCGACAACTCGTACAAATGAATATAACCGTTAAGTCAATGATTCAAAAGACAAGGTATCTGTTGCGACAATGTTATAAATTGATACTTAAACAATGTACAACAAAATGAATGGTACAGTTAGCCTACATAGATAGGTGACAAAGTTTAATGGAGGGAAAGCCAAAGTCCTATGAATATATCCGTATAACATTTTAAGACATGAAACTGGTATGGATGAATCACTCAGATGTTGTGATTGATTAATGGTTGTCAGAAGTGTTATTTGAGTTGATTTCCTGGGTTAAAGGCAATTCCACTAAGTATATTAAATTAACAATGAAGACAATTTAGAATCATTACATTTCGTGCGATTCAATTTTCATTGTTTTGTGGGCATCGTTGCACGATAAATATCAAACCACAATTTATATGATAGGTCGAAATTTAAAGATCATATTCATAAAATTCCCAGATAGCATGACTATGTTGGCCCAGTGTTGTTCCAAAAACAGTCACACACACAAAACCAAAACACTTTGGCCCAATGCATATTTGTTTCAACTACATTTTTAATACTGCATAATAAATATATTTTGGAAATGATACTAGTGGTAATCAAGGCACGTAAACCACGTTCGTATTCTTGGAAAACAAGACGTCTTAAATTATCAACGTTGGGCCAACGTTTATTGCCCAACGCCAACCATACACCAACCATACGATCATTCGTCAACAATGACCCAACGTAGCCTTGCTCTTATGAGATCATGCAGAGCACGTAAATTTTTGTACAATCAGACGAACTCCATGTGCGATAATAACATTTGAAAAACTTTCGGAAAGTTTATCTAGAGATTTCAGAATTATCAATAATTCATATTTGAATATTCCGTAAGAGTATTCGAATACATAAACAATCAAATATCGATAAAAATAGATACCCCGCATTTATTTTGTATATGCACCACTCTTATACCACTATACCCAGATTACGTTTTTCCATTGATATTTGGGTGTAAAATGTGGATTGGGTGTATACCTGTGTAAGTGTACAGTAAAACAATTTACATTAAATGTTTGTCAATATTTGATAGAAATATTTTGGCTTTGTAAAGCTAAAAATGTTTCAAATGATGAATCGATCGTATATATATATATATATATATATATATATATATATATATATATATATATATTAAATTCATGAATGATAGCAGACGAACAAAAACAATGATAATAAACAAGTAGTCAACGCATTTATTAGGTTAAATTAACAAAATCGAGACCCATTCATACATTGCTTTCATGTGTGTCGTTCAGTGATCAATTATATCCATTTTCGTTCAGAAAGATTATTTGATCTAAAAAGTTCACTTGACTGTTCATTTCAAAGTTTTGCAATACGAAGTCCGACTGACGAAAAAAAAAATTTCCGATGAAATAAATGAAGCTGGTACATGTTCTGCTGTTCTGTCTTTCCTTGCCAGGTGGGATATTTATCTTCAGCTTTGCTCCACATAAAAACATTGGATAGATTTGCTCGTGTCATTTCTTCTTCTACCAGTTGAGTTTTCTTTCTCGGGCGAGAATTGAGTTAGTTTCGCGGCAGTTTTGTCGGTGGTTTGGGACTATCGTTAGGGTCAGGGAACGAAGTAATGAAAGAATATAATCCATACGGAACCCTGTTTTGCATAAGACAACTCGTACTGTCCTTTATGTGTCCGCGTCTGATGGAGAATAGTGATGCTGTAGCTGACACGTTTTACGAATTATCAGAATTTGTCCTGATAAGACCGCAAACAATCGGAAACGTGAGACTCGTAGACATTGATGTGGTAACTTCAGAGAAATATTTTAAGATCTTTCAAAAGGAAACTGACATGATCTTAGTCGGAGTTTCAAAGCATGTCTCTACCAAGTGGAATTTGTCACATTCTATATGATTTAGCGTCTCTGAACAACGCCGCGTTTTAAATGAAATCATACGTTATACGAAAAATCACTAGAATTTATCGCTTCTGCATTGTTATGGTTGTTTTGTTTGTTAGTTGACATCCCGTCACAAATATATCTTTCCATAATACATGTCAACTGTATGTCTGATAGTTTGCTCGTAATTAAGTATCAACTATCATATACGTACGTGTATCTTATGACATGTACTTATTTTTCTAAGTACGCTATTTCAACATTTAATCTCGATTATAATTATTTCCCTGATGTAAAGGGCAATGGGAATTGTAATCCATAATTATGAAAACTATCAAATTTGTTTCATGGTACATATACTAGGCAAATAAAAAGTCTGATCTCTTTTCTGACAGGATGAAAGCCACCAAGTATCAAAATTGGTCCTGTCTCCAAATGCATCAATTTCTTTCGTATGAAAAGTCACAGTCTACGCTTTCTAATGCATACACTTTTTAAAATTATTGATACTATCTAAACTCATCTTTTTTTTTTTCAGAATCCTTCAGATATACACATACTAATGTTTTGTTTGTATTGACACCATGGCGTTATTACAAATTAATCAGATATGAAATCAGTTGGGAATAGACTACAGTATTTTAAGAGTTTTTGAATATCATTAATACTTCAGTGATGAACGTGTGTATTTTAAGAAATAATTCTAAGTAAATGTATTTATATTTCGGAGCTGATCACCTATTGGTTAAGATAGTTTGTTTCGAAATAATGAAGTTAATTTGGGTATTTATTGGAATCGGTGAAAATGGCTGTGATAAGTGAAAGTCCAGACGGTTTTACAATTTTCAGTCACTTGGAGCTAATACGGACTTCAGTTTATGAATTGAGGTAAGAAATTCAAGTTCAAAATGATATTTAATGCTGCACATTCTATGTAACTGTTTCTAGCAAGGCACAAACATTCTGTTTAGTCGTACAATGCCAAGGCCGAGCCAAAACTCGACAAAAAAAATAAGCATTTTTCTGAATTCATTTCTGCATATCTTGGGAAGTATACGGAATTTTGGAATCAACTTTGGTAGGAATGTAGATTGGTTAAATGTAATCATATCAGAATACAAAGTAAAATTTTATACCATTTGGTTTACTGCTTTTTCATCGGCAAACTGAGGTACCCTATCTTTAGAGTTCTATACCTTAATACTATTTAATGGAAAATTCGAGCCCATGCGATGTAATTGCCTGTGGAATAGATACATGTAACTTTGCAAGGAAAGAAGCACCTAAAGCTAAAATTCGCAAATGATACATTGTGTCATGGTTTTGAACTAGGATAATTTTGCCAAGTTTTTACTTTGTAGTCGCGCGATAACTTTTTAATGACTCAGTTTTAGTGTGTCTCATGGAGGTACTACATGAAATGGGAACTGAATGATTGATTGATTGATTGATTGTTTGTTTGTTTTACGTCCCGTCGAGATTTTTTCACTCATATTGAGACGTCACCAGCTGTAGGTGAAGTACCACAGACCTATGCTTAGCGCTCAGGGCCGTAGCAGTGAGGGTTCTTTAACGTTCCAACGCCTACCGTGATACGGGACCTCCGTTTTTTAAGGTCATATCCGAAAGACCCGTGATTCTCACTTCTAAATGCCGAGCGTTTGGCGAAGGAGCAATCACTACCTATTTTTCGTCTTAGGTTTGACGCGGCCATGGCACGAGCGGGGCTCGAACTCACGACCTCCCGGTTACGAAGCGAACGCTCTAACCACTGAGCTACCGCGACCGGTGGGAACTGAATGCAGCAAAAGGTTTCTTTTCATTTTTGATAGTTCAGTATATACTTAAACACATATCAAAAGTCTGGAAAAAATATATGATGGAAGTTGTTATTTTATTGGAAAATCTAATTGAAATCTGTTTCAATGTGAAGTCTTTGATTTATATCATATTATATCTTATAACGGATTCCCAAACTCAAAAAAACACCAACCCCCCCCCCCCCCAAAAAAAAAACCAAAACAAAACACCAAAAATAAAAAAACAAAAAAAAAACAAAACAAAAAAAACTCTAAAGAACTTTTAGTTAGTTCAAAACTACAAAACTTTTCTCAAATCAACAACATTAAAACACTTCAACAAAAATGGTGAAAGGAAATATACATAACTAGTGATCGGTCATCCAAAAAGTTATTTTGTGAAACATCAGTCTGACTCCACGCACAAGTACTCTCAAGTTGATATTAAAAAGATGCTAGAGTTCCTCATTGACAATATCTTTGTAGTCTTTGGTGATCAATTCTTCCAATTGTCCGTTGAAATGCCCATGGGCACGAATTGTGCTCCTTTGTTATCTGACCTGTTTTTATATTCTTATGAAGCAGAATTAATTCCAAAGTTTCTATATGAGAAGAAAACACCTGTAATTGTGGTCTTTAATTCAACATTTAGATATATCAACGACATTTTATCTATTAACAAGGATCATTTTCATTCAAATTTCGATGTATCCCACTGAACTTGAAATAAGACATCACAGAGTCTTCCATATCTGCTTCGTACTTAGATATTTTATTGTAAATAGATGCTGACGGCAAAGTAACAACTCAACTTTGTGACAAACGGGGTTATTTCAATTTCTACATTGTCAACTTCCCTTATTTATGTAGCAATAGTCCATTATCACCTGCATCTGGTGTTTATATCTCTCAACTGATTCGATACGCAAGATCTTCTTCTACATATGATCAGTTTTTAATTTGAGACAGGCTACTGACAAACAAGCTGACAATACAGGGATTTGTGCAATCTTGTTTAAAGTGAGGATTTCACAAACTCTATGGTCATTATAACGATCTAGTTTGACAGTACAACCTTCCAGTAAGTCAAATGCTGTCTAACGTGTTTCATACCAATTATCAGGTCGTTCTTGGCACACTGATTGTGAATGCGGATTGCACCATTTACTTGGTCAAAATATGGACCTCATGGTGGATGTGAACGGTCGACAAGGAATGCTTACTCCTCCTAGGCACCTGATCTCACCTCTGTGAGGTCCAGGGGTCCGTGTTTGCCATTTCTGTGATTTGTATTTTCTATAGGAATTACCAGATTGTGTACTGTTCGTTGTCTTGGCCTTTTCATTTGGATATATCAATGTATCCTATGGTACATATGACAAGTTTTTAAAAATATATTGCAGGCAAAGCTATTATTTTTAGGCTGAAACGCCATTTATTGACGAAGAATTCGTCGAAAATTGGAATTTCCAATTAAAATCTGTTTCAATTGAAACTCTGATTTGGTTTATATTTGGATAATAAATATGACAAGTTTACTTTTAGAAAATATAAGCTATTTCACCATATCCTGTCACAATTGTTAAACCATTAGTAAGAATGAGGATAGCAAAGCTATAATTTTGATGCCAAAATGTCACCTTTGATTGAAAAATAGCAAAACTCCATTCAAAATCCTTTTTGATACCGTATAACGAATATTTTCTATGGTTGTCCTTTATTGCTGATAGGAAAAATCCGCAAAAATTACAATTGTAAAAAGTATATCGATACATATACATATACATATAGATAGATATAAAGCAGCCGCAGAAGTTGGAAACGCAGAATATAATCAGGGATCGGATCACAAAAATTTCCATCCGCAGAAAATACCCGTCATGCGGTATTCTCAAAACAAAATTATATTCTATCGATCACAGACTACTCTAGATTCCTATTAAATGAAATTCCATGATATAGATAATTCATTTTGGGGGAAAATAAGGAAAGTGGTCATTAATCTAAAAAATAGAAGAACAAAGGAAATATCCTAAAATTTCAAGAAACCCAGTTATTATTTACATATATATAAATATTCATTACAAACGCATTATGCACAGGTAACCTTAGCCTTTTTTTTACCTAAAAGGATAGGGGTCATCCTTTTTGGGCAGAAATTCTTCATGAGAAGTTTCATAGTTATAGTCAAACGCTATTTCAAATATACACTGTCATGGTGAGTTTTGGTTGACCAGTGGTTAATGGACTTTGTTGATACATGTAACTCCGCAATTGAGGGGTGCATGCTTTGGGTCATGTTTGTCTTAGTAATCAAGCACAAAACAGAGTATCTCTATTGATCAGGTGGCAGGCAAGCGTGTATCGTGCAGTTCGGATGCTGGATGACCTTGATAAATCGGGAATACTAAGCTGTTGAACGGTTAAATATTTTTGGACATCCTTCCGTATAACCTTTCTAAACACACACACAATTTCAAGATGGAACCTTTTATTCTGTAGATTCATTATCATATCTATACCTCGCCTCTTACGACAAGCTGGGGATCTATTCTAACCCGGACCCCCACAGGTTATCAAATTAGATCGACTGCTATCGATATTCCATGAATATCTCTGAACTTTTGTGTAGTAATAAACCAACAACCACTCGGTAATATCTGTTTAGAATCCCAACAAGACAGAAAATGTGAACAACCACACGAAATCAGGATACGTTTCACAATGGACTTTAAAATGTGTTTGGGAAATATGATAACTCTGGTGATAACGGAATGGTCTAGTCACAAGAATTTTACGGCCAATCAATATCAAATCCATCCCATTTATACATGGTTCAGATATCGTTTTGGATGATTTGATGAAAGCTCGATAACTCAATGTTACAATGCCATCATATGTGGTCTAATATCAAAGTTACAACGTCATCAAATGTGGCACCGTTGGAGAATCCTAATGTTACAAAAAAAAAAAATATATATATATATATACACGGAAATTGTTTTATGTAATATTTGATTTAAAATTGGAAACAAAATCAGGAAACAATTTAATTTGAATACTCACTTTCAAAGAAAACATCAATACATGTACTTACATCCATGTAAGAGTAAAAGCCATAAGTGTATGAAATATCCACAATTTCGATTTTAATATTGGATGTGTCAAGTTAAATTACAGTACTTAAAATTTGTCGCGTGATAATGGCGATAATACATTCAAACTGATGAAATGGCTACACTCTTTATGTCTGCAATTCTGATTTTAAATAAAGTAATAACTAAAATATATATACATACATATAAATATTTGCAGCATACTCAAACCAAAATTACTTTGGTTTTTTATAAATCTATTTATCTAAATTGATATCAGGAAATTCCTAATGAGTTGCTTCTATATTTTACACATTGCTTTATTCCGGGGTGTAAAAACTGCGTATAAACTCGATCCCTGATTATATTCTGCGTTTCCAACTTCTGCGGCTGCTTTATATCTATCTATATGTATAGGTATATGTATCGATATACTTTTTACGATTGTAATTTTTGCGGATTTTTCCTATCAGCAATAAAGGACAACCATAGAAAATATTCGTTATACGGTATCAAAGAGGATTTTGAATGGAGTTTTGCTATTTTTCCATTAAAGGTGACATTTTGACATCAAAATTATAGCTTTGCTATCCTCATTCTTACTAATCGTTTAACAATTGTGACAGGATATGGTGAAATAGCTTATATTTTCTAAAAGTAAACTTGTCATATTTGTTAACGGATGCATTAATTATCCAAATATAAAACAAATCAGAGTTTCAATTGAAACAGATTTTAATTGGAAATTCCAATTTTTGACGAATTCTTCGTCAATAAATGGCGTTTCAGCCTAAAAATAATAGCTTTGCCTGCAATATATTTTTAAAAACTTGTCATATGTACCATAGGATACATTGATATATCCAAATGAAAAGGCCAAGACAACGAACAGTACACAATCTCGTAAATCCTATAGAAAATACAAATCACAGAAATGGCAAACACGGACCCCTGGACCTCACAGAGGTGAGATCAGGTGCCTAGGAGGAGTAAGCATCCCTTGTCGACCGTTCACATCCACCATGAGGTCCATATTTTGACCAAGCAAATGGTGCAATCCGCATTCACAATCAGTGTGCCAAGAACGATCTGATAATTGGTATGAAACACGTTAGACAGCATTTGACTTAATGGAAGGTTGTACTGTCAATCTAGATCGTAATAATGACCATAGAGTTTGTGAAATCCTCACTTTAAACAAGATTGCACAAATTCCTGTATTGTCAACTTGTTTGTCAGTAGCCTGTCTCAATTTAAAAAAACTGATCATATGCAGAAGAATATCTTGCGTATCGAATCAGTTGAGAGATATAAACACCATATACCACATTATTTTACACACAACGCAGATCAAACATTTAAAAATTGTCTTCATTTTACACGTTTTATCGGCTCTCTCTTTCTCTTAACGTAGTTTTAGGAAACTAAATCTAAACATCATTTGAGGATACTGGGCTGACACCTCTACAACCTCAGTCATTGTACTGTAATACACGTTGTATGAAGCTCTTTTTATCATACATTGAAAAATTCTCGAGCAGAACGTTAAACAAAATAATACACAATCAACATTATGGGTGCACTGGATTTTTAGTTACAGTAAACCTCGTAATCATGACCAGTTCTTAGCTCGCTCACACACACACACACACACAGAGAGAGAGAGAGAGAGAGAGAGAGAGAGAGAGAGAGAGAGAGAGAGAGAGAGTATTATGTCCTACTATCGAAGATTAAGGCATTTAACCCCACTTTTGAAACCTTTAGATCCGCCCATAAAACAGAGATGATATCACACAACAGATATGAAATCTGTGCCAGTTATTTAAAATTTTTATCTTTACACAAGTGTTATCATTCGTAAAGAGCGTCGTACATATCAAAAATAAGAAGAAAAAAACTGCTGACAGGGGGCGTATTATCGGTATATAATATGGAATAATTAAATTGCTTTCATAATCCAGAGAATATGTTTAAAAGCCACTCTTCTGTTAAAAGTCTAAACACAAAAGGTTTTGAGAAATGTCAACGATATCATTCAAAACCCGAGTCTTTAAAATATAATGTACACATAGCCAGCAGTTACCATCTTATATTTATATCCACGATATGTTAATAAAAGACCATAGTATCAAAGCCAACAATGTACAAAACACAAAATTATAAATTACGTACCAGAGAAACTCCTTCCTTTATAAACAGTGCACATTTGTAAATATGGGGGATATATGTACGATATGTCACTACTTCCGCAAACGTTCAGTATCCGAGCTGATATAATAAGTTTTAGGTTAATTATTGGAACACATGGTAGCTTCTTGCAATGTTTTCTATATCTATTTGCATTCTTTTACCCCGAAGTTGTAAACAATAAAATTTAAATGTCATATTGACAAAGGCACACTCAGATAATAATCATATGTTAAGAATGTGCATTCATATTAAATCTCGTTCTTACATACAACAATTGCGTTAATCTCTATGAATCATGATCATTATTTTTGTGTAAAGTGCCTATCACAAATACAACATTACCTCTTGACTTTTGATGTTGGTACTTCTTGCTCGGAAATGATCCTTCAAATCACAATTTTACACCAAATTTTCATCTAGAAACATGCACAACTTCTTCACATTTTTCTAATTCCATCGAAGTTATAAACACTAGATCTCATACTAACATGTCCCGAAGCAGACGCAGTATACGTACAGGCATCTTAAAAGTGTTACACTGACAGTCACACTGACACTCAAAAAAGAAATCTGTGGACATTCGATCACGTCTTGCTTTATTTCGAGATTATAAATGTTTTTCAGCCTTTTTAAAAAAAAATTCTTATTTCGCTCACCTGAGCGAAGGTTCAAGTAAGCTTTTATCTGTATAGCGTATACGTTTTACATTTTCAACTTATATTTTTTCTTACAAATCAAGGCACATTTCAATCAATGCAACCTTGCCCAAAGCATTCGTGGGTACAGGACATTCAGATGTGTTTACACGAGGGAGTATAACTCTATCTACGGGAAGATAACCAAGAAAATGAGAAAATAGACCGAATATGTACAAAAGTTTTTAGAACCAATGAACCAGATTTAGAAAAAAAACGAAACTTATATGAAATCCTCGGTATATTATGAAGATCAGCTTCAATTAAACCATTAGCTTCGGGGGCAGGGTAGAACCATGATATAGAAATATACCCCTTCAAGAACAGCGAAGCTATAGTGTGTCAAATCAAGTAGATTTAAGTATATCCACACCATAACAACAAGGACCAGAGACCACGACAGAGCTTCAAATTTTAGATATTAGGGAAATATCAGTCCCAACCAACCGAAAGCAAAAGTACATCGGTGTTTACATCCGGTTCCTGCGTCTGCTATAGTAGACTTAAGTTAGATCAAAAAGCAGACACAGCAGGCTCATGCTATGTGTAAGGGCCTCCGTGGGCGAGTGGTTGTAGCATTGCGCTCAAAATCACAAGGCCTCTCACCTCTAGTCGGCGAGGGTTCGATTCTCGAAATATATGTGAAAAAGTTTGCCAGTTTACTTTCGGAAGGTGGTCTCCTCCCGGGTACATTGTATCTGGGTTCTGTCCTCCACCAATAAAAACGGGACGTCACCAGATAACTGAAAATTGTTTAGTGTGGCGGAAAACAATCAATCAATCATCCTTTGTGTAACACGTGTACAAAAGACGGATTATATATCAGTCAGTATGGGTGGAGTTAAGAATTAGCGATATATAATCCGGGAGCTCTCTAAACGCTCTATAACTGAGTATTATACACAATTAAATTGTTTGAATAAAATTTTAATTCAAAAGAAATTTTCATTTCAATTAAATTTTTCATTCTAGTATACACCTTAATTTGTTTAACATACACCGTAATTACCAAACTTAAGATATTTCATTTAATTCATACTTTTTATTTATACCTACTGTTTATGTAAATATCGAAGAAAAAACAAGAAAGAAATAATATCGTGCAAATCATTGCGGTTTTCTTTTTGGAATCAGTACTACTCAGGTTGACGGTATGGTTCACATGTCTTTGGTCGTTGGTTGCGGAAAAATTCCTAACGATTCACCGACATATTGTCAAATCCCTTGTATTCACCAAAAACAGCGATTATTTTTCATCACAGCAAGATATGATAGCAAGACTTAAACTCTTGGACAAAACATTCAATAAAGCTATCTATAACATTTTTATGTACAATCGCTTAAAAAATTATGTTAATTTTTTTTCAAACCCAGCAATTTCTCGAAATATATGAACATAGATAAGCCAATGATTAAATAGTGCAGATGGGCGCTCCGTAATCATATTTTCAATGGGATTATCAACACTGAAAATGTTAGGATTGAAGATGCCACACAGGAAATACTAGACCTTTAGATTAATTTCCACGTGAGCTTTGTACCTAATCCGAGTTTGCCAGTCTTTGTGCATGTTATTTTTCTTTCACGTTATTTTATTATCTATGAAGCAGAATTGTTAATCCAATATAAAATACATGAGATAATCTCTTCCTTCTGCTGATACATTATGCTATTGCCTATAAGATTTTTTGGTCTTTGGAGGTTGATGTTTAAAATTCTAACGGCATGTGTTAGATATTTCCATCTTTGACATGTCCAAAGTTAAACACCGCACTGTTTCACAACGAAAATGTTTACTACAGTGCATCAGGAAGTGGGAAATATTACTAAACACAATCGAGTTATCTCGCTTCTTTCACAAAATAGAATATGGCCACAGAACAGTGTTTTATGTCCCATCCGAGAATCTTTCGCTCCTGTAGGGACGCCACCAGATGTAGGTGACGTACAGAAATAAATACTTCTGCATGTCGTAGCAGTGATGGTTCTCAGTCATGCCAACTCCTGTCGTGACACGGCCCTCCGTTGTTAAGGTCATATCAGAAAGATTCACTACTTAGTGAAGGAACAGTACATCCTGTGTACATGTTTTAGGTTTGACGCGGCGCCGAGATTGAACTCTCCCTGGCGAACACTAGGCTACTGCGACCGGTCTTCACAGAACGACATGCTCAACAACAGGAGTGGTTACATTGTAATATTAAGTGAAATTAACATAGTCTACAAAGGCTTTCATATGACACTGAATATTTCAGACAATAGTACTATGGCAAGTTTTTGATGCATTACGTAACGTGAAAGATTATTTCATGGAATAATCAGTATATATCTAAAAAAAGATAAGTTTGATTTCCATAGAGGGTCTTTGACAAATCATGTTGCTTGACCATCATTCCATCTAAAATTGCAATCCATCGGACACGGTGGCCAAGTGGCATGAGCGTTTGCTTCATGGTGGGAAGGTCGTGAGTTTGAGTCCTATTTGTACCTTGGTCGCGCCAAACCCAACACGTAAGAAATAGGTAATGATTTCGCCTTGCTCGATATTAGAAGCGGGAGTCGTGGGGGTCTTTCTGATGATACGTACCTTAAAAACCAAAGTCTCGTATCACAGCAAACCTTGGCACGAACTCTTACTAATACGACCCTTGATCGGCAGACATACAATCAAAAGAACTACGCACGGTAACTCTGGATTCCCACCTACATTTTCAAAGTGTATATTTTGAAAAGCTTTGAATTTTGCTGATGAGATTTTTTTTAGTGCAAAGTAGAATTCATTAGTAATTAATTATTGACTCTAATACCAGAGTTCATTATTAATTGCTCTTGATTACAACTCCTTTTGATTAGGGGGTAGAAAAATCTGTGCCATGAAATCAGGCTTTAAGACGTCACATAGTTTAAAATGTTTATTGATAAAAAAAAAAAAATAACATTTCATTTGTCAAATTACGAGGGTCATCCGAAAATGAATGAGAGTTAGTTTGTAACTTTTGATTGAAAAAACATAAAGCCACAAAACTTGGCACGTACATTAATTTAATCTTTGCGCGTAAGCACAAGTGTTAATTAACATCGTGACGTTACGTAATTTTTGGTGACGTCATCTCAAACAACGTAATGGCTGACGCGAGAAGAAATTTATGCGTATATCAAGATAGAGAGTAAGCGCGGAAAGAAAGCGACTGAAATATTTAATGCGCTTCTGGAGGTTGACCCGATATGTGCAGTTGAATGTAGCACTATTTGTAGATGGTTGAAGGATTTCAATAATGGACGTCAGGAGTCTTACAAGAAGCCCTCCTCCGGTAGGCCGGTAACAGTTACAGACGCTGATAGCTCAACTTCTTAACTCTGATAGACGATTTACATGTGAGGAAATTGCTTATGAAACGGGGATAAGTAAGAGTTCTGTTCATGTTATTCTGACGCAGAATTTAGGCATGAGAAAGATCGCCGCGCGGTGGGTGCCACACGCACTTTCAAAAACAGAAAAAGACAAACGTGTTCAAATTTTAATATAACTGTTGAATAGATATTCAGAGAAGCGTGAAATGATGCTGAATAGAATGTGTGCTATCGACGAAACATGGATCCGGTCATTTGAGTCAGAATTGAATCGCCAAAGCTCTGAATGGTATACTCCAAACTCGCAAAGACCTGTAGACTATCGCCACAGTATGAACTGTCCAAATATGTTAATGATCTTCGCTTATGATATTAACGGCGTTTTGACAACACACAGAGTTGCACATGGAAGCACAGTTAATAAAGAGTACTACGGTTGGTATTTGACTAAAATCCTTCGACCAGCGATACGCAGCAAACGACCGGAACTTCTACAGGCGACCCCATTAATTTTGCATGATAAAACCACGCCGCACAAGTCCGGCGTTGTTAGGGACGTATTTGAGCAGTACCACTGGGAAGTTCTTAAACACCCACCACATTCGCCAGATTTACGTCCCCCCGACTACGAACTGTTTCCAAAATTTAAATAACCACTACGAGGAGTCCGATATGACGATTTAGATGAACTGTATGCCGCTGTGAACGCGGTCGTTAGGGACAATAAGAAAGGTTGCCTAGCAACGGGAGTTCGAGATCTGCCAAAACGATGGGAGTCGACCATAGCGTACGCGGGAGATTATATTGAGGAATTGGGAAGATATTTTAGTTTTTCCGTAATTAAGCAACTCGTACATTATATTTCTAGTAAAATATGGTTAATCTACATTTTTCATAGTTTTAACTTATTGTAATTGATTTCGGAGTGGACATTTTCGCTGTATTTCGTTTTGTAAACAAGTTCCCACCGTTAGATTATAGAGTTATCTCTCTTTGTTTTGTCAAATAAATCAACTTTTATGAAAATCCATATAAATATCTATATTGATGTCCCCCCCCCCCCCCCCCCCCCCCCCCCCCCCCCAAAGTCATTTAAAAAATGAGACACCTTTTGATTTGATCTGAAAGGTAGGCAGCGAAACAATACTATCATTCAGTCCTTTGTGACACTTATTCAACAGCTGGTGGTGTCTCTTTACGATTGCAAAATTCTCGACAGGACGTAGAAAAAAAATACCATTCAGGGTGCGTGTAAGAATATGTTAATAAAGAAATTGTGAGAATTAAATACATATAAAATCTCCTGCTAAAATGATCTACACTGGACAGTTACGCGTACATTTCAAAATCAATCAAAATTATAAACAAATGCAAGTAATATTTCAACGTGAAAATATTATCTGGACGATTCGTACATAGATGAAAATAATGGAGTAAAAAATGTATTATGTTTTCCTGATTAAACTGTAAACTCAGGAGGTTTTATGAGCTTTTAGACTGGACCTAAAGCTGGACGTCCAGCAACCAACAGTTTTCTGACACCCATCTATCCGTACACACCCCACACATTCAACTCGTAAATGTTCAAATAAATTTCTAACATCGCAATATGTCACACTGAAGACGATCTAAGATAGAGTTTGAAGTGATGAATTAACTCACCATTTCTTTACTTCTCATACCCACATACATGTATACAGACTTCAAATAAAGCTTCAATACAGTTTTTGACATTTCTCAACATGATTGATTAATTAATTGTATATTGTTTTACGTCCCGCTTGAGAATTTTTCACTCAGAGACGTCACCATTGGTCGGTGAAGGGCTGTAAAATTTAGACCTGTGCTCGGCGCTTACGGTCATTGAGCAGAGAGGGATCTGTATCGTGCCACACCAACTGTGACACGGGGTCTCGGTTTTTATGGTCTCATCCGAAGGACCGCCCCATTTAGTCGCCTCTTACGATAAGCCAGGGGTACTGAGGACCTATTCTAACCCGGGTCTCCACAGGGTTTCTCAACATGGAATTTCCAAGAAGCAAAACAGTTAATTTCGGGACTGAAACGCCTACGGCTAGCATCACACCTGCAAAATAAATTCTAGGTAATGGTTTAATATTCCTCATACAGTCGATTATATAATACAGGAATGATAGTGTATATAAAGTAGTACATGTATTAAGTACGGAGTTATTTAGAAATCCAATGCAAAAGCTGAATCTGTAGGAAAATGTTATTTTCGTAGAAGACTATTGCAGTAGTACTAGAAATTAAAACTCAAATTCTCTCTCTCTCTCTCTCTCTCTCTCTCTCTCTCTCTCTCTCTCTCTCTTCTCAGCTCTTTTTTTTCTCCCAGCTCTTCCATTTACTGGAATTCATTTTTGTTTGCTTCTCTTTCTAAATTTTGTAACTCCAAATGAAACTTAAAACTTAATTCTGTTATTTTTTTCTGGTTTAAGTACATGTATTTGTTTTGGAAAATCATTTTTAATTTGTAAATGTTCTTTCTGCAGCCTTAACTCTTATATCTTGTGTGGGTTTTTTTTTTTTTTTATAGAAAATTTAATCTTAACCCAAAGTTGTAGTTAATCCATTCAACTCCTCCTTTTTCAAAGTATCAAAAACCTATACAATCAGCGAGGCAAGAAATTCTTTGACCGAAAACAGGGTTTCTGCTGGTTATGAAGTTCAATAAAACACAAATCTTGAGAAGGTGCAATAATTCTTTTACTTTGCCTCTGATAAGAGCCTTGGAATTTCATTGACTGAAATCAATATTTTATACTACGATAGTATGCCTCTTACTAACCTAATGTTGCCAATATGTGCCTTTCATGTGATTTACTGACCACATGCTCACTTTTCTGTTTTCACGTGACCCGCAAGGAGCTTCACAGAGGACGTCTAGCAAGTGACACTTAAAAAAAGGTGGTTATGACTGACTGATTCGCATCACCCAACGAACATGAAATTTTGAGTTTAAGAACCAAAATTCCAAAGGGACAGAAAAGGCAAACAAAGGACAAGCTGAAACTCTTGGACAATATTTGAAGGAGAAAAATAGAGAAGTAACTTTGAAAATATTGACAAAGTCTCACTTTTAGGTTAAGTTGATGATGCCAAATGGAGAGAAACACAAAGTCATCAGGCATTCCTTAAACAGATATTCGCAATTTTCGCCTTTTGATAAACCTTTTGACACTGTGAAAGACGAAGAATTCGGAGAAGAAAATATCAACTTCCTTGCGGTTATGACAGACTTTAAACAAGAGGGAAAGGGCTCAATAGACAACCACCCGGTAATTTCGGATGCAGATATGAGGAAATTGTATAATTTATGCATTTGAACGTTTTACATCTGAATGATTGCAAATGGATGCTCGATTTGTATTTTCTCGTTAGTTTTCAAAATAAGTATCAAAAGGTCCCAGTGTATACAAATAGTTCCAAACACTGGATCAAAATTTATTTTTGTATATTTATCTATGTGTTCCTAAACATTTAAGTAAAAGCAAACTCAGAACAAAGTAACTTTGAACAATGAGTACAATCATTATTTTGTATAATAGATAAGCACCTGAAATAACCTCTAGAAGATCTATTGTAATGAAACTATAAAGACGTGGCCTACTTCAAATTGTAATGCAAAATCAAATGATCCGGTTGATATCCTGTCTATTTTTTGTTAAACTTTTACTAATGGAATAGCCGAAAGGAAAATTAAATATCTTCAATAATTAACAAAATAAATAACAATTACTTTATCGAAAATTTTCTTGACCAGTCAGCGATTGGATTTATGGCTTGGACGACGTTATACACAGAGCGGGATCAGCGTTTCTCTTCAGAATCCTCTTGGAGGTATATATATATATATATATATATAAACAAACACTCTAAACAATTTTTGACGGTAACACGGTCGAAATATTTTAGAAAAGTGTTTAGAGTGTTTGTTTTTAAATTTTGCTCCAACAAAAGAGACTTTATATATATATAACACAATGATAAACAAATACACGTGTAGTTCCTAGCTATCGGATAAATTGTGTATGTAACGTTTATGTAAGTAACTGATTGTCATTTTTGTATAGTAGTGAAACATTGCTGATTGCTGATAAATTAAGGTCTCTCTTTTTTAGAAAACATCTCCTTTCAGAATAAATTATTGCATTTCCCTCTGTAAGGAGCACCAAATTAACATAAAATCATATTATTTAAAAATATCACCAATTTTTTATCCCATTGAACACATAAGTAAATTCCAAGTTACATATATTATAATTCAATTATTGCGCGCATTAAATGAATTGATGCGCACATTATTAAATTGTTGATATCTCCAATTCATTTGAAGAAAGCAACAATTCATTTATATCGTGCTTCAATTCCGCAGAATAATTAATGCTATCATCAATTCAATTATTGTGCGAGATAATTTAGGATTGAAGATATCATTAATTATTTGAAGAATTCTTTAATTGCCGGTAACCCCGCCTTAAAATAATCAATCATTTCATATTTAAATTGTTGTGCTTCCTGTGTTATAGGTAAAACGTACGTGTCTTTTGGGTATGACCTTGAAAACGGGGTTCCTGTGTCGTGACAGGTGCTGGCGTAGTAAAGAACCCTTACTGTTGTGGACCTTGGCGAAAATTGTGGCACTTCACGTAATGCTGTGATGTTTCTCTAAGAGTGAAAAAAATTCAAACAAACAAACAAAACACTATATCATATGTTCTGTTCTAAGAGTTACAATAAATTTGATTCATAAAATAATGTTTGTAAAATTCATATTTTGTGATAGATCTATAATGCATCTAATCAAAGCAGAGTACCACTGCGTTTTAATCATTAACTTCAACGTTGTACACTAATAATGGAGATAGAGCTGTATCATTCCATTGACGTCACATCAATTGGACACCTTCCTATCAATACAGATCAATTCATTTATGGAATAAAAGAAACAATAAAACAGTCCGAAACAAGTCAAATATTGACAGATTAAGTCCAACGCATATCATTTCTTCTCAAACCCGTGCTGGAAATATCAATTTCTATTGAAGCCGATTTTCACTGCCTTTATTTCAAACGGAAACTAAACGCCATGACAGCACTACAAGTGGATTATCACGCCAAGAGATGGCGAAGTTATGACAGCAATTACTTAAATGTGTGTTGATTGCTTCTTCGATTCACAATTAGCCTTACCAATTGCAAGAAAATATTTCTTTGGGTGTGTATGAGTATTATCATAACTTTCTTTCTTTTGAAGTTTGCAGTGCATGATGTCTTAAAATTATTCTATTGGACAGAGATGTTATTGAGATACCAATACCTGTATTATATGTTTTGTCTATTTGCATGTTTATAAATGTATATACAGTACCACACCAAACTGGGGGGTCGTGTATTCGAGCCCCCCTCGTGCCATGCCTGCGTCAAACCTAAGATGTAAAAATAGGTAGGCTTAGTGATTGCTGTTTCGCCAAACGCTCGGTATTTAGAAGTTGGAATCATGGGTCTTTCGGATATGATCTAAAACCGGAGGTCCCGTGCATTGGCATGTTAAAGAACCCTCACTGCACGGCCCTGAGCGCTAAGCGAAGGTCTAAAGTTGTGGTTCTTCACTTACGTGAATGGATAATTCTCGTCGGGACGTTAAACAACCAACCCACCCAATATTCGTATGTACAGCACCACACAAATTTTTCTATTTACAGTACCACACGAATGATCATATGTGCAGTACTGCTGAAACACAGACTCTCGGTTAAACACGAATAATTATATGAATGGTTGTGTGTATAGTACTACACGAAAGATTATAAGTACAGTACTACACGAATGTTTAAATGGATTTTATGAATTTTATATATATATATATATATATATATATATATATATATATATTGCACAAGTATATCACTTTGAAACATGTGAATCATGTATACATGTTCGTAATGGCAATTTACCTTCCAATTGGTAACAAGCTAAGTAACCTCGATTTGATCTTTTAAAACATCGGAAGCTAACTTATAAACCCCAGGTAGTGCGTTAAGTTGATTAACAACCTTCTTCTTCGCTTTTGATGTGATATATTTTCTTTACCAGAATCTGAAAAGGAAATACAGGAACGATATCATGTATCGCACTGGGGAACAAAAGTTCAGAATTTCAATTTCTTCAGCATTTTTCCGGTTCTGACGTCCAGCAGTTGTTGTGTTTATTTCTGTGGGTATAGACAGTATTTAACAATATGGGAAATAACACCGTCCTTTCATACTATCATGCTTGGCCCACCTGGCGGTCATTTTAGTGTAATTGAAACACCGCATCTTCCTCGCTCCCAAAGAATAGAAAAGACCCGTCAGTATGTGTGTAAATAAATAAATGTATCGCTGTGAATTGTCCACATAAAGACATCTTGTTCATTAAAATAACCATCGGTGATTACTGTCTCAAATATTGAAATAGGCTTACAGAAAATCACTTTAACTTTAGGAAAGGACAGTCCACACGAACACCTGTGTCTGGTATTTTTTATGGACGGATCCCTGTAACTATTCATGGTATCACTAACAACAAACATGTCATTTTCTGTTGGAATTCATCTGAATTAAAGTGATACATTGCATACATTCAGTTCCCAGCAAATGCGAGAGTGTTTCCGTTACACAATGCCAAGAAATTACGAACACACCATCAGAGGATTTTTTTTGGGGTACATCCTTCCTTACACTTGCACATATGTACATGTAATCTGTAGTCGCCATTTGTTGATTTTTGGTGATACACATCTTTTACTGCTGGTATTCACGGTATATGTTTGTGTTACCGAAGTTTTATAATTCAGAGAAATTTGTGAAAGCTTCTTCTGAAATAAACAATAGAAATGGAGTCTGCCTATAGTTTAATGCGCAGAATAAAATTTTTATGCATTTGACTCCGTAAAATCAAACAAAAGTACAATGGTTGTTTTAAAATCTACACGTATGATTTTATTACTATTATTATTTGGGGGGTGTTTTGTTTTGTTTTAATTTGTTTTGTTTTTTTGTATAACTGGTGTGTGTGTCTGTATGTGTGTGTTTAATACCCAGTAGTTCCTCATACTCTCGTATTGGTGATTACGTTATCTAAAATCATTTTAAAATGCACGCCATATACATGGATAGGCATTTGTAACGTGTCGGTCGCCAGCGAGGTAATTGTGTTTCGTTATCCAAAGAAATACTTAATTTATAGCAAAAATCTTTTAATTCAGAAAGACCCTGCATTAATGTAATCTCCTAATGAAACGTAGCCGGGTCCATTATTTACAATGTAATAAAGCAGTTTGTGTGATGGTGTTAGATCAGACAATTGGATTGGAAAGTAATATTCTTTTGATCTGAGAAATGTTTTCTCAGGATCAGTCTCAGAAATTAGTATTTATCTTGAGCTTTTTTCTACATGTCTTGCACATAAAATGGAAACATTAACAATAGCTTTTACAACAGAGTTTTGTCAGAAAAATATTCTGGTTTAAGAATGCAAATCTCAGAAATTCCTAGGATTACAAAAGTTCGTCGTTTTCAATTAGGATTAGAACGGGTTGCATTAGGGTATCTTTTTGTCTGTCGTACATTCTTTCTTTTATGATCTTGTTCTGCATATGGAAGTAATTTAACTTTCATCAAATATTTTTGTAAGATGCTATTATGATTTGTTTGATGTGCTGATATTTCACTACGATTGTAATTTTATTTTGATGGGGATATTTAAACTCCAATCTCCAGGCCTATAAGGATACATTTAATAAGTATATGTAAATATTTAGAAAGAGGGCATGTTTCATTGTTGTCAACTCTTCAACATAGCAAAAACTCATATACATATATTCAACAAAAGAATGATGTAACATCTCTATTTCCCAGGGTGACGGAGCAACTCGCGTGCTGAAAACAGCATTGTTTTTATTGCTTTATGGCCTATTTGTGGCCACCTTTTTACTATATTAAGTGTTGTTAGCACTTGGTTGGACTACTTTGTGTCATGTGACTAGTCAGTCTGTTTTAAACTGTAACTAGTCAAATTGTAGCTATTAGTCAATTTTCAGATATAACCTCAGCCAATTAATTGTTATGTAAGATTTGTGTAATATGCATATTTAGTTTCCCTAGTCATTTAAACGACAAATTCACACAATAGAATTCCTTTTCAATTCTTTCATAAGGAATTTACAGCAAAAACAAGCGGCGAATTACCAGAATTCTATATCCGTTCTCTGGCCAAAATACATGTACCTTTACTTTCCATAATCATTTTTTGTGTAAAAATGGTTTCGCTGTAAAGTAATGTTAAAACAGTCTATGGGAAGTACCAATGTACGCATCAAACCTCACAAGATAAGTATAGGATACATGGAGATGCCTTTGAAAACTTTTTGAATATTGTCTAAGGTTTTGTTGCTAAATAAATAATGTGTCTTTTAACAAAAACATATAAGAGTGTACTATCACTGTATTCCACATGTGCTGTGAAATGAAACCCTTTACTAGAATGTCCGTCGTGTTTATGTATGTAAATTGCATTGGCAACACATGTCAGCTTATAGAAGTATCAAAGAGAAATGCAAATATGATTGGAAAACGTTGATATTTCTATATATACTTCTTTTCATGTGAGTATGCGAAGTGTATGCTCAACTCATCTATTGTAGATTATGAACTTTCATCTAATATGTTAAAAATGGCAACATTTTTCACTTCAGTGAGTACTAATTCATCAAAAGCATTTGCTTGAACCTCAAATGAAAACAAATGTGTTTTTCGACAAATGAAGAGTAAATACTTTTAAAGCCGCACATGCTCGATACAAATGATTCTCTTAAAGTGAAAGGGATCTTCAATTGTCTCCCCTTGTATCTCTCACCTCATTAACCCTCAAACTAACGAGTTTTGAATTTGCTTTAGTTGCGGCTTGCTTCCTTTCAATAGGTTCTGGAAGAAAAGCTTATCCACTCGAAAAATCGTACGAAGTGAAGACAAATGTCACCGAAAATTAATATTTATTTAATGACAACATTTTATTTGATCTTTCCATCATATTCCATTTCTTAGTTTTCTCCGTTACTTTATAATCCAAATGTTTGATTAAAAAAATTCTGTCCAAGCTAAATGTTTAACTCCTTCATAGAATTTTAAAGTTGAAAATCATGATATGGTGGTGTTTGAATAGAATCTTAGCTTATTTATTTAAAAAACCCAACTAAATATTAACTTCATTTATGCTGGAAGAATCAATATCGCATTGCTTTTAGAGCTTGCGGTTATACAAAATATAAAATTATATTCAAAGTGACTACATTTCAATACCTTTAATTTTATTGAATAGAAATATGTATCAAATCTAAATATGTAATATAAAGATATTTTGAATTCCACATGTACACATCGTAAACTAAAACTGATCGTCAAGAATCTTCACAAAATACTAAACATCATGGGACAGGCAATTTATTTTATTTTATTGTTTGCGGTGGGGGTGGGGTGGGACATTGGATTGGTTTAAATAGATATGTGCTGATGTATAACATCTTTAGCTTGAAGTGAAATGTTTTAATTTAAAAAAAAAATATGACTGGTAGTTTGTCAATTTCAATGAGTCGCTGATAATATTAAGAATCCCCCCCGAAACCTTTGATATACAGTTCAAGATGTTGAGAAAAACGAGGGCTTCGACTATGTGATAAAACTCAAGAAGTTGAAAACCTATGCCCTTCGGGGTCTAATGCTATGTCAATATTAGTTCCGAACAAAACTCTTAAGTGTCTTCATTGAAACATAACCATCATTCGTGTCTAATTCTCGCTTTATGTGAAGAAACTGACAACATTGCTTCACAAACTCGATAAAAACGTTCCTTTCATTAAGATGAATGGTAACTTGGCCAATAAAAACGCTAGATTTCCAACGGTGAAAGGATTAGGTCTTGCTTATTTTAAATTCATTTATTATTCCAATTTTAACGTTAAAGAAATGTTAAATCTTCCTCAAAATACAATGTCACGACCCTTGGTATTGGTCACGTCCGTGCTGGAAATTCATTGGTTGCCGGATGGGGATGATATTCACAAAATGAAGATATAACCGCCCATATATAGACGGATTGACGTTTTATTGTCCCCGATACGGAATAACTGATGTTGATTAAAATGTAAACAATTCAGTATCGAGAGACTGGGCCTTGAGCATCATCTGCCCTTAGTAAAAAGAGGATAAACACATTTCAAGTGACTGAAAATTAATTTGGGTTTTTAACAATTTAATCCCAAATGCCTCGACCAGGAAGGAATACGTACAATGATCAAAAGCCCCCTTATTCATATATTGCACTCACTGCCATGGCGATTCAGAACTCTCCGGAGAAGATGCTACCTCTTAGTGATATTTACAAATTCATCATGGACAGGTTTCCTTTTTACCGACAAAACACTCAAAGATGGCAAAATTCTTTGAGACATAATTTGTCTTTTAATGACTGTTTTGTTAAAGTTCCTCGCCGACCTGACAGACCAGGGAAAGGGAGTTACTGGGCTTTACATCCAATGTCAGGGGACATGTTCGAGAATGGAAGTTTTCTGAGAAGAAGGAAACGATTCAAAATGACATTTCGTCCTCAACTGCCAGACAGTTTCAAACATTCACTAGTGTTGGAGTCTCGGATGTACCATGACACATCTAGAATGAATTTTTTCGCCATGGGTAACCGCGCAGTGTCGTCTCCAGCCAGACACCTGACAGGGCATGGAAACTCTTCCAACAGAAAACAACCATTTACGATAGAAAACATCATCGCTCCAGATCAAAAATCAAAAGAACCCTCTCTCCCTACCCCTGTGACACCAACAGTATTACCAGCTTTTGCAACACAATTTGCCAGTAACTTGTCGTATATGACGCCGTTCTCTGCAGGAAATATATTTTCAACACTAGCATCGGCTTATAAGTATAATTCGGATTGCGAGAATATTTTAAAATCTAGAAGACATACTGACTTTACTATACCTTCACTGACGTCACTGCCTGTAAAACCGTCACCAGTGTCCGCTTTGAATTTGGCCACCACGCCGAAGAACTCTGTGGTAGAGCGAATGGAGTACCCCCCAACAGGATCGTCTTGTTACACCCCCATGGAGTTGAAATCCCTTATGTGTTGTAAGCAAGTAAGCACGTGAAAATTGTTTTAATTTAATGAAAAACATTTGAAAACATTGTAAATGGCTGAGAGAGAGAGAATTTTATTGCATGCTTTATATAATTTTATGAAAGCAAATGTTGGTGCACTATAAATAAATGTTATTTGAAATAAAAATGCTTTGTTGTACATTTAAAATAAGACCTTTAATTGATTATATTTATCTTGCATGCAAACTGGGTTGAAAATATGAATGTAAGTTGTTCATATTTGCAAATCTTAATTTCGGAATGGTAACATGTAACTAAATTTAGGAAAGTTATTTTAGAGAAAAACCGTATCCTTATATCGTAAAAAAAGTATATGCTCGAGTAAGTTAATTTGCCAAAACAAATTCAGGTAATTTGTAAATCTTAAATTTATATTAAGTGTTTGTGTTTGTTAATTTATGGCACTGCACAATTTCAAATTTTCTGTCATGGTATATAAAATCATGATTAATTTAAAGATAGGCTCTTTATTTTCTCAGAGGGGAGTACTCTGGTTGATAATGACTGTCTCATACCATTGTTTCAGGGTTTGTTTATTATTATTGTTTTGGTTTTTTTTTCGTTTGGAAATTATATGAAAAAGGAATGTCTATTTATATTGAAATATACAAAATTAATCAAGTTTGGACATATTGTATATATGCCTGTACATAAACAAATACCATAATATTGAAATAATCGATATTAACACTTGCAAGAAACAAACTTCCTAAAAAGAAAATGGACAGTGAATTAATGTTTATGGAAGTAATATTATTACACTGGATTCATAATTTTGCCTTCCATTTCTCAAGTATGGCTAATACATAGAGAGGGGAAACATACGATAGCTTTTGAACTTCACAAGAAATTTACAAGTTCCTCAAAACTTTAGGAATTTGATAATTGTACTAATCACAGTCAGAATATACATACATACATATATATATATTATTAATATTGGTTGTAGCAATTGCGCTCAAGTTTGAATGAATTTGGTATTTTGAATTCCTTTTTTGGAAATGATGGAGGAATAATCATTCGAATTAAATATATTGCTTTATTACATATAAAATAATGTTTAAATGAATAATTTTTACATGATCAGGGAATTTGTGTAAAAAGAAAATGTAATACTGAATAAACCCCTTTTTATATTAGAATCCATGTTTTCTTTAGAATTTTTTTTTTTGTAATACGTTAAATGTAAACTGTAATTTTTATCATTATTACATACCCTTATCTTTCTTTATTACTGGTAAATTACTATTTTTCAAATAAAAGAAGGTCATAAAACGTTTAATAGTAAAAGTATAATAACGTTTGAAAATGTTTTGAAAAAATATATATATACAGGAGCAAACTAAAGGCTTGAAAGCCTATAAAATTGCAGATTCGAATACGTACATTTCCAGTTTAAAATGAAAGAAATGCAATCTATATAACCGGGTGAAGGAAAATCTGTTTTGTATATGTCGTCAGTATCCAAATGATTAATATTCGCGAATTTTAAGGTTTACGTCGTTTCATAGTAGAATATTCATTAGAAATATATCCTTAAATTCTACTAAGGACTTTTATGCAATTTGATGTGAAAAAGAACAGATACATAACGAAAAGCTCGATTCAATGTTCTACACGCAGTTTTGCCGAAGAGAAACTATTCTAGATCTAGGTTCATGCTTGCCGTATATACATTTCTGCATGCAGTTCTGTAAGTCTCCTTATAATATATATTTTCAAACGATTTTTTTTTGAAAATCATTTAAGATTTTTGACTTGGTATACACAGAATGGACTTGGATCTGTTTTTCGGTTCGCCTTTTGCAAGGAAATCAGTTAATAATCCTTTGATTGAGAGCCATTGTACCATACACCACCCTCTTCCTAAAATCTTATTTCAGTCCATTTTTAGTTCCTATGAATAAGAATTTAGAATAAGATTTTTTTTATTAATTGAAAAAATAACCACGGCATTTCCATTTCATTTGTTTGTTGGTATATTGTTTTTCGTCCCATTCAAGAATTTTTCTCTCATACTAAACTACTTTTGACCTATGAATGATGCTCAAGGCCGTAACAACGCCTACCATGACACGGGAAATCCGTTTTAAGGTTATATCCAAACGATCTGACTTTCACGTTTAATACCAGGAGGGAAGTCGCTTACCTGTGATATGTGTACATATACATACCTATGATACGTGTACATATACATACCTATGATACATGTACATGTACATACCTATCATACCCGTACATGTCTTGGTTTGATGCGGCCAACCCGCGACCTTCCGGTTGCGATGAAAGCGCCCTTACTAATGTGTTACTGCGGCCGGTTGAAATTATAATTTCTTCATTGACTATCAATACCATTATACTTGTACATTTATCGTCGTTGCATCGGATCGGTACCATTTGGTAGGTGTACATTCCGGCCTTTCATTCTTACATAACACTCTTAAACCAATTACAGAATACATGTATTACAGTGTAGAAGTAAGTATTGGGTAGCTTAGTTTGTTTATATATATATATATATATATATATATATATATATATATATATATATATATTAATTATGATTAAGTATATGACCTTTGCTGTTCTAATTTTCATTATGAATAAGTAACAGTCATCTTTTTCTTACACATTCTAAGCTCTCTCCACGTGAAACGATTGAAAAATGCTGGTTACAATTTGTGTGTAATATTATGTTACATGATCCAATTTTTTTCCTCATTAGATACCTAAGGTGAATATAATTTATGAAAGCTACCATAGGATTGACCTCCATTACATATGTTAAATGAGATACAGACAGCCTCTGAAATAAACCAAATGCTCTCCTAATACGCTGATATGAACGTATGCTGTATCGACAATACCCTTAAATTATACACATTTTTGTTAGTTTCACGTACATTCCAATGGGTCAACATTAGTTTGACCTTATTACAGATATACAATCAGTTTAATAACACTCTGGATAAATTAGCCACTTCAAAATACAAGTACTCTTATTGATCCATAAACTAACTTTATTGTTGCATTTTACTCCATGTTGCTTGGGTAACATCGATGACGCATAACACCCTCTGAAGGTGCACAAAGAGTTCTGCAGCATTCCGCGCTGGATAGATTTGGCTGTTGTCTCAAAAGGCGTTGCTAGCAGGTGCCTGAAATTCTAGTGTCAACAAAACATTTGAATTTCGAGAATGAAGCGTGGCAGGTAATACAAATCAAGTGCTTTAAACTGCATCACAAATTCATCAGTTAAGTTTAGTTTAGATCGAAAACGAACTTTTATATATATATATATATATATATATATATATATATATATATATATACATGATTCTGTCAATTAAATGGTTATAGAAATCCACCTTATTCATGATTCCTGTTAGTACAACAGTTAAAGAGTAATTCGACAATATCCGTTTATATGATTACCATACTTAGAAAACCCACAATATGATGAAGAGGAAACAGAGATTAATTACATGCACTTACATTACTCGAAATATTCAGCATACAACAAATGCACTATAACTGGAAGGCAAACAGCACTTATCGGATTTCCTGCAAGTATAGAAATTTAGCGTTCGATTATTCTGAGAAGAAATCAAAATCATGTACATTTATTTCTCTGAGACCACTGATAGTGGTGTAATCTGAACATTTCACAGATATACTCAAATACATCAGATGTATATAGTATTATATAGGAATCCAGTAATGAATTAGAGAAAATGATATCAATCTACGACATTGCTTGGAGTGTACATTAAGGAGGAAAATCTATGTCATATATATACTTTGTATAATCACGTCTGTATAATTTTTTCAGCAATTTAACATCTGAGGTTGTCGTTATCTCACAGTCTGAATACATAGGGTCTATTACAATACCTACTACTTAACGACTTTTCTGACAAAGCTATTCATTTAAGTCAACTTCATGATTTGTATATTATTTTGAATTGATATTTAAAATTGTCACTAATATCTATAGCGTACATTTGAAAGTAAATATTTATTGCTGATCCTACAGAGAATAAATAAATTTTTGCGATCAGTATATTTCAGCTAAATCTACAACGACTAGGCCTAGAGGTAAATTTATTGAATTGCAACACACACCAAATTTCCTTTTGGGGACATAGAACTAATGAAAGATACATGATAGTTTGTTACTGAATCTAATGCACTATTAATGTCTATTGGATCACATGGAGCGGTCATTTGTTCCGATGTGAAGTCTCCCGAGGTGGCGGCTTATTTTAATTCAACTGAATTCACGAGACAAATTCACGACTTAACACCAAAGACAAATATTTTTACGACCAATTTATAAACAGCTACATGGGCGTAAGAGAGTGTAGCACGTAACGTGAAAATATGGTATACAAAGTTGTTCAGACTGTAATTTTAAAACCTATTTATTTAATTTAAACAATACTTTATTCACTAATAAGTGAAAGGGATTGGGCAGGAGACACAGCCTATTTTAGTCCTCATTCATATGCATTTAATTTCTTATATCATTGAATGGACTTCTATATTCAGAGTTTCTCTTTACATCACACAAATGCTTAAATTCATTTCAAACATTCAAAACTAATATTTGTTCAAATATTCGAAATTGATAATTTTTGTTTTTACCCAAAAACATTAATGTACATGTCATGTATGTAAAATTATATATCTGATAAAATTTAATTATCTAATAAACTCTGGAAGAAAGACGGGTTGAAATATTGTTTTTATTAATTGCATTTTGAGAAAATTTTGTTACTTGATGATTAGTCTTTCCAGTATTACAATCGCCAAAATATGGCTGAAATTTTGTCAAATCGGCATACATCAAACGACATACCATCTATCCACTATTATAGCAATAAAATGATATGTCTTGTACATGTACAAAACGCTTGTTTCTAATTTTAGATCAATGACACACGGGGAATTTCATTGGGATGAAGTTTTACAACATATTTGCCCAAATTGGCTGAAATGCACATGTAGAGATAGCGGTTATCAAAACTTAACACTACTTATTTCTTTTTCAGATATTTTCCAAATTCCTTAGTTCAAACCAAGAAATATAAATTTCATCTGATTATCCGATCACTTATGTCCTCCTAAGGGAAGTATATAACAATTAAAAACACAAATACGCTATTCCGCACATTTTCAGCCACTTGGCCTTTATCAAGCGTAAAAAAACCCGACAATTTTTTGCAAAAATTTGTCGTTTTTTTTTTTTTTTTTTACAGTTGATATAGGCCAAGTGGCTGAACATTTGCGGAATAGAGTGTCATCTGATTTAGTCTGGTAAACTTTATTTCTCGTATAGTTTACCGTATATATTTCTTTAGTGTACATTTTTAGATAAAAGTTTTCTTTCCCACTCTTTCATATGTCAAAAACATTCCCCATAATTTCACACACACACACACACACACACACACACACACACACACACATATATATATATATATATATAGTTGTGTGTGTGTGTGTGTGTGTGTGTGTGTGTGTGTGTGTGCATTACTAACGCAATATTTGCAAAGTCTCAAAACCATTTTGGATATTCATTGTCTACATTGAGTATAGTCCAAGAATTTCCTTCATCGTCGGATATCTTAAATTTTCAAGTACATTTCATTTCTTCGAGCAACTTTCCGTATTTGGTTATCAACAAACACAAGATAAATATGTGTCAGATTTCCCACTACAACTTTAGATCAGAAACATGTATGGTTATAACACAGGTTTAGTATCAAATGAAATCAAACTGACAGATGAAAGAACTTTACAAGAGTTAATACTTCTGTCTGTTGACTGGTGAACAGGGTTACCGAGCCAACAATATGGACCCAATTTGTTACATGTCAATCACGTGACTGAGATCTAGACACAGTGAGCAAGTCGATGCCTCAACGGAAGCAAAATATTGTTCCTGCACACCTGCGCAGTAACAAGAGAAAGCCCTGCTCAAAGAATGAATTAAATGGATACAATGAGATGGCAGGGCACTTGAAGACCCTTGTCATTCAGAGAGAGTAATTCTGTCAGCAGCACTTTTAGATATCTATGAGCTGTGAAAAGACTTCATGAATGCCATTTACTGTGTAATAATACTTGTTATTTTAAACATTTAGAAGTTGGGATCATGTGTATCTTATATTAATTTAAGGGGGGAAATGAAAACTTCACAATGAATTAAACAGATTTCATAATTAAAAGATTAATAAACCAGTCACAGTAGCTTAGTGGTTAAAATATTCGCTTTGCAACGGGGCGCTCATGGATTCGATCCCAAACGACTGCGTCAAACCACGTTTGGGCCAAGCACCCACCATTTCAGAAAGAAATCTTAATAAAGAAATCCAGTGTCACGGTGGGCGTAAACAAGATCAGAGAACATCATGCATAAGCCCAAATTTTTGGCACTTTATTTACAGCTGATGACGTCCTTATATGATTGAAGGATATAAAACAAAAGTAAAAGTCAAATATAAAAGGATCTTTGATCTTTTGTTGTTTTCCGCCACACTCAACAATATCCCAGTTATCTGGTGGCGTCCAGTTTTTTATTGGTGAAAGAGAGAACCCAGATACAATATACCCGAGAAGAGACCACTACCTCCTGAAAGTAAACTGGCAAACTTTGTCACATATATCGGCGCGAGCGAGAATCGAATCCGCGCCAACAACTAAATGACATTGTACCAACGTACATGTACGTTGTTATAAAATTTTAAATTAATAATAAAATGTTTTATTTGATTTGTTAAACGGACGATGAAGGTCGTAAACATTGCAAAAGATTGATAATGATTGGCTGTTTGTTTTACGTCCCTTCGATAATCTTTCACTCATATTGAGACGTCACTAGCTGCAGGTGACGTGTCACAAATTTAGACCATTGCTTAACGCCCAGGCCCGTAGCAGTGAGGATTTTTAACGTGCTTACGCCTGCCACGACAAGGGACCTCTCATTTTAAGGGCATATCCGAAAAACCCGTCATTCTCATTTTTAAATAACGAATAAGCAATCACTACCTATGTTTTCGTGCTAGGTTGACGCAGTCATGACACGAGTGGGGCTTGAACTCACGATCTTCCGGTTGCGAAGCGAACGTTCTAACCACCGAGTAACCGCGACCGGTTGATACGATAATGTTGGAATTCTTTCGATATAAGGAAATATTTTCTTGACAGCCAATCACATGGAAAGAGGTAATTTCTAACTTCACACATATAAATGCAATACTGATGTTTTAAATTATATTTCTTCCATTTCTGCTATTTCTCCATTTGTTTTGCTATTATTAATACGTATGAACAATCTGATTTATCATATTTGGCATAATACTGTTACAATTTATATGTGCATATGTTACAATTATTCCATCGTTTCGTCATTATTTCTTCAACATGTAACATTTTCTTGAAATACATGAAAGCTGTGGATCCGAAGAATAATACCGAGTAGCTGTCCACAAATTTACGTACCAATAAAATATTAATTTGAAATAAATTTGTCGACAAAACCACGTAATTTATATAATGCCATTGAAAATTAATAAACTCTTTACTGATTTTTTCTTCCTTATTATCATGTTAAAGGAAAATACATGGCCAAAGGCAAAATCTCGAAAAAACTTTCGATTATTTGAAGCGAAGGTTACTTTGTGTCCACGAAAGTTGTAAGAACAACTTAAATGTCGTTGATATGTTATTTTTAGAAAGCATTTGGCACATCTAAATTAAGATATTACGTTAAGAATGCTAGTCTTGAAATTCAGATTAGTACGGGGACATTTTCGTATCATTGTTCTTTCTGTCAATACCTGTATCGACCGTCTTCGTTCATACCCTAGTGGTGACGGCGCTCGCTTCGCACCTGGGAAGTCCAGGTTCAATTCCGGAGCCATGTCAAACCTAAGACATTTACACCATAGGTAGTATTTGTTACAGCAGCGTGATAAAATTTAGTTCTCAGGAAAATATTCATATATATTTTATGTAAAAACCACCCCTTTTTTCGAAAGCTTCTCTAGGAGCCAACGTCTCCTCAATTTTGATGAAATAAATGCCACTGAGTTTAGAAATATCAGAAATTGTTGTCAATTTTTTTGATAAAAAAATTCTTACAATGAAATAATGCAGTCAGATGACATTATTCACAATATTTTGTTAATTCGAAAATTATAATATATAAAAATTAAGTACTCTTAAATTGCATTTCGTGTTAAGATTGTCATATCTTAACATCAAGTGATCATAGAATGAATCTGAAATTATTAGATTATATACTCGTATATATTTTGAATATCATCTAATAATTTCAATATTTCTGAGATCAGTGCTTTTTATTTCATCAAAACTTAACTAAAATGAGATTAGCATATTTTTGGGGAAAATATGGTTTTGTATGATATAATTAGAAACTAATTTTTGGCCAAGGAGTGTTCTTTCGCCAAGCGCTCGGCATTAGAAGTGAAAGTTCACGGGACTCTCGGGTATATGACCATAAAAACGGGAATCGTTGTCCTTATAAAGAATCCTCACTGTTATGGCCTTGAGTGCTGTGCGGAAGGCAAAATTAGTGAAGTCTTGCTGGTATAGGAGTGAAAAATTCTCGAATGAAACGTAAAACAACACAGACCTTTCGTTCATATTGTTAAGACAGGTGCATATATGTCTTTCGAAGATTGATCATTGGTAGAAATATAAACTTTGTTCACTTTTTTAAAGAAAAAGCAAACACCTATAATGGTGTTTTCGGAAGCAAAACGAAAGCAGACAATAGAATGTAAACATTTGGAACGGCCACTGTCACAAAAGGTTTGACGTTGTCGTGGTTTTATCACAAACATTGAAGTCTGAAAAATGTATTTTACATCTTTTCAAGTGTCTTTTTAAAATAATGGTGTAATTATTACTATGGGTTTTGGAACTTTTAGTTTTGTATATAATAGATATAATTTTTGTATTTAATCAGAACGCTGAGTGATGCAAAGCCTCACAAACCATATCACGCGATATGCATTATTATGAACCTTTGCAACGAATGACGTCAATAAAAAAAAAGATTTGTGCAAATATTGATGAAAAACCAATAAAAAGAACAAGTTTTATCGGTCAGTTGAGTATCACTAGCCCGAAAGACTTTGAAATCTACAATTTTCCTATTCTGCATATCCATGCTAAATTTTACTATTCAGCAACAGTATACATGTACTTTAAAAACAAATGCCTCCAAAAGTGCTCATACTGTTGGAAGACTTTACATTACATAAAATATGGTATATTAAAAACTGTATGACTAATTTGGAACTGCCCTTGAGTAAGAACCCTGGGTTGAGAATTTCACAGTTTGCTTTACAGATGCACGATTGTAAAAAAGATTTTTGAAAATTAGTCAATTTTGCCATTTTTGATCCCACCCCCTAATGCTCCAGGGGTCCTGTAATATACAAGTTATGTCCCTCTTATCTAAAGATGCTTCATACCAAATTTGAAGAGAACTGAAGTGGTAGTTTTTGTATCAAGAATCAAGAAGTTTAAATGTCCACTTATCAAGGGACGATGCACGGCGACGGACGCAGACCAATAGTTATAGATAGGTCACCAGAGTAACTCATGATCTGGTGACCTAAATCAAAAAGAAGAGAGTTTTCAGAAATTTCTAAAGATAATTAAGGACTTAATTGCTAAATTAATTGGTTTTATATTCATCCGCATTGAGTAGTAGTGCATCTTCATGTGATATCGAAGTTTGACCTGTGTTAAGACTACATGTACCTCATATGACGTCATCCTACAATTACAAGCATTCCATCCGGCTATATTTCCGCATTCTAAATGTGCAAAACAGTTTGTATGTAAGAACGTAAGTAATACACACAGAACTGTCTGTTTTGGAGGGGGATTTTTGCACAAATAACAGATAATTATACATCGGTGGAAGTGATAATTCTTGTAGATGTATCCATGGCGATATGCAAATAATCATTTATTCCAACGTATTCAACTTAATCTTTATGCTGTAATATTATTGGATGTTTCATATAATACAGCAAAATATGCAAATAATTAGCAGGTTTGATTTTTAACTATTAAAATTTTCATCCATCTTCTTTATTGACACTGAACAATGTTACATAGTTATTATTCATTCTCTAACCTAAGGAACCTAATCTTCCTCTGTCGCTTCATTGAATTAAAATATCATGTGTCATTCACAGCGTGTATAAATATTTTTACCCGAAACGAAGTAAGCCCAACAAAGTCAATTACAGACAGGTCTATATTTGGGCTTGGACTGGTCTGCCTATTTGACTATGTATTTATGGGCGAATGGTCTGTATTTGCAGCCCTAACCTTGTGTTGTGGATGTCATCGAACGCATGCAGGAGACATTTATTTGTAACTATTCAGCATTCAGATTGAATTTTCTAGGAGGACTTCCATGAAAATTGGTGATCTGTTTCATGTTTTTCTTGGGTTAGTTGTTTTGATTCACGATATGAACGCATGCGTCTTTGTGGCTTGTGCAGCAGGACACGATCTCTGATTATGATTTTCACGTGCCACTCGCATCCATATATGAAAGCATTTGTCAACAACCAACCAGCAAGACTTGCAATTACAGAGAAAGCGATTCTAATGATAATGAATTTGTGATTAGAAATCAACTACCATTACCACGTCAATCTTCATTATCGATTTGATCGATTAAATGCAATCTGGAATGTCTTTGATTTGTCTGCCGTTCTAAATCACATATATATAATGTCACGTATACATATGCTCAAGTACTTAAGGATATGAATAACGCGTAACACAAATTAAGTAGCAACACATGTGCAAACTGCAGGAGGACGGACGGACAGACGAACAAACAAAACTATGATCTATGATATATATATATATATATATATATATATATATATATATGTGTGTGTGTGTGTGTGTGTGTGTGTGTGTGTGTGTGTGTGTGTGTGTTTATGTGTACTTTTTAATGACTCGCATTCTAGGCATATCTTACAATCACAGTTTTCAGAGTGACACACGAGTCGGAACAGCGGACACCGTAATACCGTGGTGTCCCCATAAGATGTACAGCGGACACCAAATATTTTCAAAATACGGGTAATTTGTATCCAAACGTACGGGTGTATATATAACGAACAAATTAAAGCATATGCAAAGAAAGTGGTCATACTGCAATTGCCAAGTAGAAGAACATTCCCGAAATAATTTGAAAATCATTTAAGAAGGAGGCAAAATAATAATAAAGTATCTTTTTAAAAAAATATATATTAATTGTCCTCACATTCAACACTAAAATGTTCTACCGGTGCGTTCAAACCATAAGCATACTTGCATATACCTATCATTGACTGAACAGCATGAAGATACCCTTATAAGTTAACAATGTGGTCAAGCACATTGGACATTAATCAATTGGAGTGACAGTGTGGAATTTTAACTAGGTTTGAATTATATTACCAGGTGTGGAAAAAGGGCCATTTCAAACGTTAAATAAATTCATTATGCATGTATGTCGAATATGAACCGTAATTCATCGACAGAGATAGTATATATGTATCATAGAGCTTGTACAAATATGCATATACAAATGAATATTACAAGTTAAGCAAAGACTCATGTGACTTGGGAAGTCATATATTGTCGTGTTTTATTCTAAGAATTAAATGGTCATTTTTAGTTAACGATTCATAAAAAAAGTATATTGGGGTGAAGCGTTGCAGTTCATTTCTTCATGAAATTTATTTCTTATATTTCTGCCGGATTTCACTGGTATTATATAAACGGTCGCGGTAGCTCAGTAATAGAGCGTTCGCTTCGTAACCTAGAGGTCATAAGGTCGAGCCCCGCTCGTGTCATGGCCGCGTCCAACCTAAGACGTAAACAAAGGAAAATGACTGCTCCTTCGCCAAACATTCGGCATCACGGATCTTTTCGGATATGACCTTAAAAACGGAGGTCCCGTGTCGCGACAGACGTTGGCACGTCAAACTACGACCCTGAGCCAAACTTTTTAATTCACTTATAGGCGGTGGCGTCTGAATATGAGTGAACAATTCTCGACGGAAGTTAAAACACCAACCAGCCTAATAAACCAAATAATCATACGCGCCTATTATTTACAACTACAGTATGTTTATGAAGAAGTATCTATCATTACGATTTGCAAAATATCAAAAGCATTGGAACTGTAAATATTTTCAATTCAATGATATATATATATATATATATATATATATATATATATATATATATATAAGGTAATTATTTTTTGGCATTTGGTGTATATAAGGTAGAGTCGAATTTTGATCAAAATTCACTCACTGATATGAAACCCAGTCAGATTTTTTGTTACAAAAACTTTGGCATCATTTAACATACACACACAAAAAATTCTTAAAAAAAAGTATCTAGGTACACTTTTTTTTCATGCATATCGTTTTATAATCTCGCAGGTATTTTCTAAATGCGATGCAGTGCATTAGAAATATGATCTCCCTGCAAATAAATATTAAACATGGTATGATTCTAACCACAAAGCGACAGCCTTGCTATTTGTTCATCAAATACATTTCTACTCAGACCACAGCTCATTCAAAATGAATTAACGCGATTTCACTGTCTGATTGAACCCAAATTAATTTTGTGGCCACCATTGTCTCTGTGTTCGATGGAACATGTGTTTTTAGCCTGGGCTTAAGATATGGATATTTTATCGCGACTTGTTTGAACCTCAAAATGATGACCAAATCCGTGGGGAATCATTTTGAACACGACTTCATTTTGTTTATCTACTTAGGAGCCAAGGATTATCCATACATATTAATTGAGCGTTGATAGTTTCTATAGACGAAGTCAGGCTTTGAAAATATCTTGAGCTGAACATTCAAAGAGGATAAATGAAAAAAAACTTCAAGCCTTTTTCTCCTTGAGGAAATTCAATGAAAATTTATTAAAAGTGTAAAATTATATTTTTTCACAAATTAACAATTTTCAGGGAGAAATGTTAGTTATCTTCATAGCTATATATATATATATATATATATATATATATATATATATATATATATATAAATAGAGAGAGAGAGAGAGAGAGAGAGAGATAGATAGAGAGAGAGAGAGAGAGAGAGAGAGAGAGAGAGATTTAGATTTATTTTACAAATTAGTTCTTGTAGTTTTTGACAAATCATGTACATCCATATAATATATAATATGGAAACAAACAAGATTATTTCTCTTACCGTTAACTTGTTTCTTATATATGTACATACGTTTTATGTCAAATTGAAAATTCAATGTTTTTATAAAAAAAAATATCAGAATAAAACGGCATGGATTTATTGCCAATACACCAAATGTAAAAATTAACACCTCATATGCTAATGCTGATAGTCTGAATTTTATTCATTTTTAACACTAACTTAGAGCGTTTGACATCAACGCACCAGTAATGTGACTGAAACCGAGTTGAGAGACAAGACGTTTCTATACACTGATCTGTTGTCTGATCACCAATTAAGTGGTTCCCATCTCTATATACATTAATCCATAGTCATTAAGAAAACTTGATAAAAAGCACAATATTTCGTGAGGGAAATTTAGAGAGGGCTTTCACGAGTAAACATTTTGATTTCTAGTCTATTGGAAAATAAAATGCACAGAGGAACGCTGGTTATTTGGCTTCCGTTGTTGGGTCTGGAACACTTTCGTTCTGCAATGCTCCATGACTCTGAATAGCAAACGAAGAGCAAAGCGGAAGAGACAGGGTTAGCTTAAATTGACATTGAGTGAAGGTTTATTCGTTGTGTTTTCTTACAGTTAATTATTAAGA
>JAMZEH010000085.1:182500-200000 GCA_024699665.1 Ostrea denselamellosa | reverse complement strand
AATAATTCTGTTTTAGTAGACAGTAATCTGGGGGAAAGAATCAAAAACCGTACTGGACTTGAACCCAGACTATACACAATGCAACTTTGCGTGGAATCATTACACTGTTCTCGGAAGCTTCCGTAAAGTCACGTGGCAAAAAAATCTTCCTTCGCATTGAAAGACGTATCTGAGAAAACAAAGCAATTGCTTTCGGATCTTTCCGCGACATTGCGCGGGAATATTATGTCATCGATAGGTTACGTTACAAAATTTCTATTATCATATTTTATACCTTCAAAATAATAATCAGCATGTAATTTCATTAATGTGATTTCTTCCTTTTATAAATATGAAAGTGTTCACTTAGCCTGTTACTATTTCACCAAATGAATAAATAAATAAATTAAATGGGGTTGGGGTCTGTGTATTAAAATAAGAAGTTTACTTTGCCAAGCCCGATTTTCTTAAATTTTAAAGAAAAAAGAGACTTTGTAACTATCTTTTACCTTATATATATATATATATATATATATATATATATATATATATGGGTATATGTGCATCTGCTTACACAATCATTAAAATGTAATTAAAAAGTTTCTTTCCTTTCCCACAATACATATGAAATTTCTAAACAGATTAAGTTTATAACGAAAATAATCAAGTAGTATAGTAAAACGACACATGCATTATACATGATTATTTTAGTCTGATCACTAAAACAAGGGCCACCATACCTCAGTTCGAACGGTAGAGCTGGTTTCATTATGTGAATTTGCAACAAAACTGCTTCTCGATATAATACCAGAGGACAAATGGGAGATGGGGGGTGGGCGTGTCCTAAACACACAGTCTACACGATGTATTGCTCAGTCTATTACTTTGTATTGGAACAAGGATATTTCAAAAGTACACGAAACTACAGACATACTTTGTAATTCAACTTTCATAAGAGTTCGCCTTGTAGGTCTGGGGATTGCGATAAAATCAATCAAACTCACCTACTTCATGGGTCCCTTTATAATTTTCTGTGTTGGAATGGAAAGAACTTCATATCTGCCATAAATCATACCTCCAAGGGGTTTGCCAATTTGGAAGGCATTTTTTGGGATGAGGTGGGGGAAGTATTTAAATTTCCATTAGCATCTTGGTAATATCAATTCTTTTTGTCATTAACCTGATGACACCATATGAAATAAAACAAAGTTTAATCCATGTGCTTTAATTTAAAATTCATGCAAGAGTAGATATAGCAAAATAATACAGATCACATTAATATAGTTTACGTTGGTAGATTCCCATTTGAAACATTTAATCACCACTGTCCAAGTATAAAACTCCTCAAAAGCGTCCAAAGTTTAAACTTTGCCACTGCACCGATCACAGATTCCGGTTGCATTCGCTGCTCCATTGAACACACACCCATCTCTCTGCAAATTTATAATGAACACAGGTCGCCGTCACCAACTGTCCCTCCCTCTGCAAATTTATTGGGCCGATGACCGTCTCTCAGTCTCTCCTGCATTAACACCCTTGGTCCTACTTATTTCTTGTATATTGGGTTAACAGTCCTCGACAGCAAATTACATTGCGTTTGAGAAATCGTACTGCAGTACTCTGTACTGAAGGTATCACATCACTAATTATTGTCACTATATGTTCCTATGTAGGAAGATAATATCCTTAGAAATCCGTTTATCAAGTCAAGTGTAACCGGCAGAAGGAAAATGCAACAGATCAGACCGGGATTCGAACCCGAGACCCCTTAATTTATGACCAAGTGCTCTGCCAGTTGAGTTACGTGGCCACCGGCGATCGAATACGTCTGGCCACTAAATTCCTCCTCATTAAATTGTCTTTGACATTGAGACCACCCAAATTCTTTTTGCCTCTTGCAGAGCCTTTCACCCGCAATCCCAGGAACGGCCAACGGCACCAAATGTAACACGAAGGGAGAAAATGCAACAGAGCAGACCGGGATTTAAACCCGGACCTTCTGAATCTCTAATCAGGTGCTCTACCACCTGAGCTAACGGCTACCGGCGATCGAACTCGTCTAACCGCTAAATTTCCCACTTAAATGTCTTCACACTTTGAAGACATAAACGCAGGATTTTTATCCCCTTGCAGACACTTTTACCTGTCAATTGCAGTGTACCAAATGTATTAGGAAGGGAGAAAATGCAACGGACCAGACCGGGATTCGAACCCTGCCCCTGGATCTTTTGGGAGAGGTTTTCTAAGTTGCAAGAACTTGTAACCAATCCTCTTGTATAATTGTACAATATGTTCAAATCAAATTCAGTCAGGTGCTCTACCAAATGAGTTATCTTGCAACACGGCTGACCACTACATTCATACCTCCTTAAATGTATCACACCTGAAGACGTACAACTCAGATTCTTTTTGCCCCTGGCAGGACTTTCACCTGTAAATCCAGGGGTGGTCAACGACATCAAATGCAACGGGAGAGGAGATGCAGGAAGAGAGAAAACGCAACAGATCAGACCGGGAATTGAACCCGATCCTGCTAAATCGTAGTCAGATGCTCTACCAACTAAGCTAAATGGCCACTACGATCGAACCCGTCTACATTCTTTCCTCCTTAAATGGTCTTCCTGAGCGGGGTTTTAAACAATAACCAATAATATTCCCAACTATTACTTGCAGGTCTTCAAATAAATTCAAGTAATTCAAATTATTTAGATGGATTTTTTGTGATTAATTAATAATTTCTTATAACCTCTACTTAAATAATAGATGAGGTGCTAGCACTTTAATCTTTCTTAAAAGGTAAGCGTGTTATTTTTTCACACCAGCAAAGCTTATAAATTTTGCATAATAAGAACGTAGGAGTTGTAGTTCTTCAACCGCCTCTTTTTTTATGTCGTTGAACGCGCTCGTTTCCTCGACTTTAAAATTGTTATAAGTTGCTATCTTTTAAAAAGCCAGCATTTCGTTGACTTAATATATTTAGCAAGTTCCATCTGTTCCATTGAGTATCAAACTTTTCTTTTACACCATTTGTATATGAGATATATCTATGTGTTTCATAGAAAAATCTCATTTGTGTTATTGCAGCGGGCAAGTTCATAGATTTCACAGTTCATCTTGCAGCATAAACATAATACATAAGCCATAATATGAAAGTGTCCTGTTATCCATTGATTATGTCCAATTTTACCTCACATTAAATTAAAGACTAGACTTTTTGACATCATAGACAGTTTCTTCGTCAACAAAAATGATAAAAGGAAATATTCAGATCTTCCATCATCACCTGCATATGGTGTTTATATCTCCCAACTGATTCGATACGCAAGAGCTTTTTCTGCATATAATCAGTTTTTAAATCGAGGCGGGTTACTGACAAAGAAGTTTATGTTACAGAGGTTCGTACAATCTCGTCTAAAGTCAGCATTTCGCAAATTTTATGGTCGTTATAACGATCTAGTTTGCCAGTACAACTTTCCATTAGATCAAATGCTGTCTGATGTGTTTCATACCAATTGTTAGGCCGTTCTTGACACACTAATTCTGACTACGGTTTACTCCGTTTACCCTATCGGAATGTAGGACTCACGGCGGGTGTGACCGGTCGACAGGGGATGCTTACTCCTCTTAGGCACCTGATCCCTCCTCTGGTATGTTCAGGGGTTCGTGTTTGCCCATCTCTCTGTTTTGTATTTGTTATAGGAATTACGAGATTGAGTACTGTTAGTTGTCTTCACCTTCATATTTACACAATTTCGAAATGTTACAAATAAAATATTTTTCTATGAAATTGTTAATCAAGATAACTCAGTCTCAGCTGGCAAAACAAAATAGAATGAGCTTTTGGATGTAGATGACAGGAAATGGTAAATGATTCACAAAGTGCCATTCAAAGTGACAAAAGACTGTAAACTCCAAAGGTTTCAATACAGAATCATAAACAAAATTTTAGCTACCATCAAATTCATTCTTGTTTAAAATAAAAAAAACAAACCAATAGATTCTATAAATATTGCAACTTTTGCCACTCTGAGGAGGAAACAATAGAGCATCTTTTATGGGACAGTGATTGTTTACAAGTATTTCTTGTAGAATTCAAACAATATTTGGAAGACAAAACTGAGCAACAGATAGCAAAGAAATCCTTTATTTTAGCTTTTAATGAAAATAATAATGATATGCAGGACCTTAGGTATTTGTTTTTGGCAGAAAATTAATATTCTAGGTTGAAATAAAAGTGTGTTTAAAACAGAATTTCTTTTTTTTTTTTTTAAATCTGGAAACATGCAAATATTTCATCAGATTATATAGATCTATTTCTAGGTTTGACCTTTAACCTCAGAATTACGGATCCTCCTAGAATTTAATTTGGACTTTTAAGTTCAAATTCAACAGAGGACACATTCTGGCCTACATGAAGTTTCATACATAATATAAAACCTTAATTTAATGACCAAAGATAGTGGCGGTTATGTAGGGGAGGGTATATTAATTGCTCCCCCCCCCCAATCCCTGTTGAATATTTGATTTTAAAAGTCATTTTGGGGTCTTTAATCCCTTCCCTCTTTATTTGGTGGAAAAAGTAAAACCTTGGGTCGCAATCTCCTCCTTTGAAAATTATCTGAATCTGCCACTGAATTATATAAATCTGGCAATAAAATATTGATCAAACACTTCACAGATGATGTCCGTTTTCAGATATATAAACAAGAGTATGTAAAGATGAAGATAGCTAACAGTATTCAATCTCGTAATTCCTATAACAAATACAAAACAGAGAGATGGGCATACACGGACTCCTGGACATACCAGAGGAGGGATCAGGTGCCTAGAAGGAATAAGCATCCCCTGTCGACCGGTCACACCCGCCGTGAGCCCTACATCCCAATCTGGTAAACGGAGTAATCCGTAGTCAGAATCAGTGTGCCAAGAACGGCCTAACATTTGATATGAAACACGTCAGACAGCATTTGACCCAATGGAAAGTTGTACTGGCAAACTAGATCGTTATAACGACCATAAAATTTACGAAATGTTGACTTTAGACGAGACTGTACAAACCCCTGTAACATCAACTTCTTTGTCAGTAGCCTGCCTCGATTTAAAAACTGATCATATGCAGAACAATATTATTTCTTCCTTTGTTGAGTGTTGCTTATATGAATATTTTGTCATGGAACTACATGTATGTACAAATGAATAAATTAGACTCCATAACATTTATCGTTTTTTACTTACTAGTGACTGTTTTTTTTGGTTTTTTTTTTACAAACTATAAAGAACATTTGTTTTAATTCTTTGTTTATAAAATATTGCGCATGCTGATTGCGACAAACATATCGTGCATGCGCAAGCTGACTTTCTTTCTCATGTGTAAGGCCACGATTTATATACGATTTAAAAGTATTTAAAACAGTATCACCTACTATGACAGACATTTTCTACACTTTGAGAGATTTTGTGCAGAACCAATCAACATACATTGTTGCCTTCTATAGGTTCATCCATCCATGAACAGTGATTAATCTCAGAACTCTTATAAAGAATACATATATACATTGACATGTACAGATATGTATACACAAAGTAGATAACTTGCACTAGTTATCTCGCTTGACATTGTCGCTTGAGATTTTACTTCAGTAAACCATAAACTGTGATTATTTCATTATTTGATGTACAGTGATTCGAAAAATAACTGTAAAAGTGAATGAAAATCTCTTTGGAAATTATAATTATAGAATTATTTCATATTGGCTCAAAGACGCCAATGTTTATATAACTTTATTGTTCAATACAGATCTAATAATTCTACCGCCCATCAGTTTAGAACTTAAGACCGGGTCTGGGATGATTCATATTCAACTGTAATTCGTATTTTTTGTATTCGTAGTAAAACAGGGTCATTTCCTTTGTGACCAGTTCCCGACTTCAGACTTTAAGTATATTAGTTTTCATTAAAACATCCTGGAATTCCACTTGAAATTCTACGTCACCGTCTACTGGTACAACAGTGGCTGGTTGGCTGTAAACATTAAATCTCCACATACAATATAATATTCATTGCTACTTTATATATCTCAATATATAAACAAGGTTTAGATGCGACATCACATATTCATTATAGTAATTCTCTGACTGTTGTATGCATTTCATGTACAATGTTAATCAGACTAAAACGTGCTACAGTGGGATGGAATGGAAACAATAACCCATGGTTTGCAACGACGTGGGGTGTCATGGTTTTAAAAGGAAGAGTTTGAATGCGAATTACGCCCGGCAGTGGGTCCATCGTGTTCACTATTTGTATAATGCAATATTCAACACCAGTGAATCACTTTGTAATGTCAGTTGCTAAAACACGGAAAGGAAAATGGAACGAAATTTAGAGTGACTCATTACACAAAAAATTTAATTAATGGCTTGTTAGAACACCTCCATGAAGTATGATTTCACTATCGAAAGAATGATGTAACTCTCGATTATTTTATATGAATTTTGTGATATTTTCCGGAATAATAAAAAAGTCTTTTGTTTGCAAATAAGAGATTTTTGAGTGCGAATTTCGCTGTGATTTGATGCATAATACGAATATCATATAAAACATGCCCAAAAGTTCTAATTTTTTCGATAAAAAATCTTGTTATTTGTTAATTTTTTTAAATTTACAGCTAAAATCCTCAAAATTATCAGTTAGCAAAAAGATACATCGACCAAATGTATTTTAAAAGAGAAATTGAGATGAAATGGCTGAAATTCAGAACAAAGCCCGGTCGGAATTACAAAATAGTAGTCACAGAGAACATTGTAAGCAGAAAACTACATCACTTGATGTAAAATTGTTTACAAATAAAACAAGAAAGCAACTTGAAGCAAGCGTCAAAGGTATCTGGCCGTAGAAGATATGAAGAAATCCCCCTCCCCCACCCATTATTACTTATTTTTATCAAATCGGACCATACTGACGATATGCATTTTGTGCACCCCTACAGGATGAAGAATTAATTGCAAAGTCATACTTGAATTAAGATGTCTTTTAGTCAGCAAAATTAGTTAGTAAATACAATTTTACATAGAAGGTAAACGACTTTACAAGGCATTTTACTTGTCTAGACTCGACTCCCCTTTATCATCTTATGTCCACTTATAAATATTACAATTTGTGTGAATCTGCAAAAATATAGTCTTGAATACACAAAACTCTGCACACCCTTTTTGTATTTCATGAGCGAAAAGTGATAGAAATGAAGTAAATTGAATATGAAACAAATGCAGTACAAAATGACAATTAAAATATATGTTTTATTAAATTTTATATACGCTTGATTTATCTATCAACAGATTATATAAATCAAACGCTAAAATTAACAATAACTTCAATCCCTAATTAAATACTTACATTACAGTAATTTTGGAAGAATTTATTTAAAAAATATATATTTATATCAATCCCGCAGAAACGCGTGTACATTTTAAAAATGTATAAACACATTCTTCATGAAAAGTGCATAATTAGCAACAATATGATAATTTACTATCAATTTCGATCAAGATCGATACCTTTTCCCTCTGGTTTGGTTCAATGGAAAAAATAGCGATAGTTATGAATACTGTCATTTCATTTCAATTTCTTTTTAAAATACATTTCTCCAAATATATAAATTTTTCCAAATGACATGTTTCCTAAAGATTTTAGCCGTAGATTAAAAAAAAATATTAACAAATAACCGTTAAAATTTTCATAAATGTTTCTTATATTAAAAAAAACATTAAAACGTTTACGTCAGTCTCATTCGTAGATTTTACTAGGTATTTATATAATGCATCAAATCAAAATGAAGTTTGAAAATCAAAATATCTTATTGCAGCCAAGATAACACCAAAAATCGGTAGAATGTCTTTTAAATAATCTATCTGGAATGCTTGAATTTGCAGCGGCGGTTGCCTCGCCTGACCTCAAACTATATGTAAGCCAAAATCTTTGATATTATTGACAATAGGAGAGAATGCCGAACTAAATAGTTCTCTCAGCCTTGTATAAAACAAAGATTTATTGTCATTTTTGAATTTGAATCTGTTTGAACATTTGGTTAAATTTCTAAACAAAAACAGTACAGAATACTGAAAATTAAGGTTAGCATAAGAAAATATTTCTTTTTCTAATTTCATAACTGGGCAAAATTTGGATCCTGTTCGTGATATAACTAACCAGTTCCTACCTCGGTAAATTTCTCTATAAAATTGACATACATGTATGTGATTCATGAAAAAAATATGTCGCAAATTTTAAGGATTAATAGCTCAGACACTCGGAGGAATCCTGAATACAAAAGTAGACACGCACAAATGGTTCGTTAAGAGTACAGATTTTCTTCCTTAAATGTTTGTTTGTTTGTTTGTTTTACACCCCGTCGAGAATTTTTCACTCATTGAGACGTCACCAGCTGTAGGTGAAGTACCACAAATTTAGATTTATGCTTAGCGCTCAGGGCCGTGGCAATGAGGGTTCTTTAACGTGCCAACGCCTACCGTGACACGGGACCTCCCCGTTTTTAAGGTCATATCCGAAAGACCCGTGATTCTCACTTCTAAATGCCGAGCGTTTGGCGAAGGAGCAATCACTACCTCTTTTTCGCCTTAGGTTTGACGCGGCCATGGCACGAGCGGGGCTCGAACTCACGACCTCCCGGTTCCGAAGCGAACGCTCTAACCACTGAGCTACCGCGACCGGTGCTTCCTTAAATGTAGAATCATACATTTTGTTTGAGATCCAGAGTTATCGACTCCATCTTTTGCAAAAGTGCGGCAGTATGTCTCTTTGCACCTTCAAATACATTTTTAACAAGGTCGGAATCCGTCGAACACTGCACACTTATCACTGAATGAGCCCATTTTATGCCGTAGAATGCTTGCGTGACGGTACTGTATGTCTTTGACAGTTGTGACAGGAGAAATACAGAGTTACGTGAAGCGACTTAGCTGGCAAACACTCCTTGAATATGATTTTCACTCGCCCATTTTTTTTCAGCGCGAGCAGCATTTTACAGTAGATGCTGAACGACTTCCTGACACAAGAGAAGCAATCGTATTTTGCCAGCTAATTCTTCAGGAAGTTTAAAAATATCATCTCTGCAAGCCTACAAAAACAAAATGTGAAGATGGAATTTCAAAATGATATATATGTTAACCAGTAATCATATAAATAAGACAAAATATGCATCAATGTAAAAATCTAATTTTATTGCTAACATCTCGAAAGGAAGATCTATCTTTCCAAACATGGATCCGGATTTCCTAGGCACATAATAGGCTTTTCCAAAAGGCAGCTCCACTTGAGCTATAGCTTCCTTAATAAACCAATAAGCGGCCTCCGTGGCCGAGTGGTTAAAGCATTGCGCTCAAAATCACAAGGCCTCTCACCTCTAGTCGGCGCGTGTTCGAATCCCGCTCGCGGCGATATGTGTGAGAAAGTTTGTCAGTTTACCTTCGGAAGGTCGGTGGTCTCTTCCCGGATACATTATATCTGGGTTCTCTCCTCCACCTACAAAAACTGGACGCCACCAGATAACTGAAAATTGTTGAGTGTGGCGGAAAACAAACAAACAATCAAACAAACGAAATATTTATCCCAGAAATACGGAAAACGTATAAATAAGAGTTTTGACATCGATTGTTTACATTAGTGCCTCCTTGGTTTTCCATTTTTTCACCAACCTGGGAGTAGACAGGAACCTTGACATCATCATAAACCAAGTTAATTATACGCAAACACAATAATAAAGTTACGATCATTTCTTTTAACTCAAATAAGTTAATTATATAGTCTATTGTTATGTTGAGAAATGTGTGATTGTCTCCGGAAGTTCTTGTGTTGCCCTATGGTGACGAAACCCGTTGTAGGCGAAGTACCACAAATTTAGAACTATGCCTAGTGCGCAGGGCCGTAACAGTGAGGGCCTCCGTTTTAAGGTCATATCCGAGATCCGTGATTTTCACTTCCAAATGCCGAGCGTTTGGCGAAGAAGCAATCACTATCTATTTTTGCGTCTTATGGTACGAGCGGGGCTCGAACTCACGACCTCCCGGTTACGAAGCGAACACTCTATTATCGTTTCAATAACAGTATGACACTTCACTTGATCGAGCGTGCAAATGTTTAGGCGAGGCTTCTCAAAAAGTCGCCCATAGATTTCAATGAAACAGGTTAACAGGTTTTACTTTTGTTCTCAGATATCAATCACATTGAAGGAATGGCATAGCGTGGTCATCCAAATTCACTTTCGTTGAAACCATACGACCAGTCTGTGAGTGAAATTTGCACACTTGTATTGGAACGATAGTACCACTGAGCTACCGCGACTGGTTTGTTTCAAATATAAAAGGACTCGTGCTAACATGCAAACAAACGGAACGACCCGTCCATTTATACCGTGCCATTTAACGGTAAATGTGCCAATGGCCATCGCACCAGGCGTCCAAAACACTTTTAATTTTGTTGTTATAATTAGTAGCAATAACGTCTATCTCTTGTGAACCCCAAATAGAATCGATGCAACTACAAATAGAATCGGTCATTGACAAATGGTCACAGTCCAATTATCTGCTGATCTGATCAGCATGAATGTTTCCAACATTCACTCAGCATGTAAACTAATTTCAGATGCTAAATACAAGGCAAACATACTTTTAGTTATTTCTTGTAATTCTAAATTCATACATCTCTTTTCTACAGTGCTCACCACATTTTTTTTTGGTCAGAAAACAAGACATTTTTTTTTCAAACGGCAAAAATAAAAACTTACGTACAGCAATATGAAGAGCTTTAATTTTGTTTCTTTCTGTATCACCTCACATGCCGTGTGAAAAATTTAGAGAACTGTTTTCCACTACTACATATCCCCCATACTCTGTACCACTAGCAGCACTGTATATCACACAAGGGACAGATACAGCTGTTCTGAATTTTCGGTCAGTAATTTTATGAAGATTAATCTCCCAAAATTTAATTTGGTTTAAGTTATTGTAGTTTAAGTGGACCGATTCGTTCCATAATGATGTTTGCAAATTTCTACACTTAAAAAAAAATTGTTATGATTTACCCAACATATCCTGAAATTAACAAACCTACTTAACTATAGACTAATCTAACTGAAACTTTTCTAGATGTTTGCAGATAGCTATAAATATCTGTAATAGAACATTTGATTTTATTCAATCTGATCTCTGGTACACTAATAATTCCTGTCATCAAATCTAAATGATAGCCTTACTGAAAATATGCCCATAGAACATGAATGCCCCGCCCAAAGTGACATTTGTAATACATTAACAATGGAAAATAGGTTGAATTTTCCCATTTTGTGGAAAAAGTAAAATGCTGAGCCTTTTTAAACAGAAAATTATGCAGATTTAGGATGACTATAGGGGGCGATTGAGGAAAAATAATTTTCATGTAAAATACTTTATAGCTTCTCAATGGAGAGAGAATGAAGTTGCACACTTTATCATTCAGCTTATCAATGAATTAGAAGAGAAATGCAGCGCTTTCTCATCAGGGACTTTGCTTTGTTGTGTTAGCACCAGAGTTTAAACCTACAGTGATTGATTGATTGTTGTTTTCCGCCACACTCAACAATTTTTCAGTTATCTGGTGGCGTCCATTTTTATTGGTGGAGGAGAGAACCCAGATAAAATGTACTTGGGAAGAGACCACCGACCTTCCGAAAGTAAAGTGGCAAACTTTCTCACATACACCGGCGCGAGCGAGATTCGAACCCGCGCCGACTAGAGGTGAGAGGCCTTGTGGTTTTGAGTGCGATGCTCTAACCACTCGGCCACGGAGGCAAACCTATAGTGAACTTAGCTTTTTATACAGTCATATATCAGTTGTGTTCAAGTCATATCACAAATGTATACATAACAAAGAAACCCTTTGAAACACTCTTCTTTATTGTTATTTATTCTAAAAGTTTTAATACAGATAAATCTGAGTTGTTAACCAGTCATATCACATATAAATAAAAAGAAACCCTTTTAAACAATCTCCTTTACTGTTATTCAATCTAATGCATTATTTTTATAGCAAAGTGACGTGTTCTAATTTAAAAATGTCACCCTTTTCATCTTTTAACTTTTTGACTCAAGTATCACCCATTCATTTCATTCTGAAAATCATTCAAATTTACCAAAGCTCTAAGAAAATTGCTATAAAGATAAATGACATTTCTGCACTGATTAAATGTTGCCTTGCTATAAATAGAAGGTGCAGATCCTCATTTATATACATATATATCACAAACGAATATATTCACAGTGGTGCAAAAAATTCATTAACTGCTTTGAAACTGAGCTAACCACCAAATAGGGAATAGTAAGGTCAAGGTCACAGAGAAGTTCATGGTCAGAAAATAATACCACAGTAGGATAGCTACAACGTATATTTATCAGTGTAAGAGTCTTCATAAAAATATTTTCAATAGTTGTTTTTAACTGAGCTAAACACCAAACGGGGAAGCGTGAGGACAAGTCAAAGGAAATATTGATACATTTGAATAGATGTTACCAATATGTATTAGCATACAAAATTTGATAAAATATCCTGAATACTTTCTTTGAAACTGAGCTAAATACAAAGTGTGATGGAAGGACGGGCGGAAGGACGGAAGACGTACATGCCAAACACCATATGCTCCGCCCATATCCATGGCGGGGCGTAAAATATAGCCTCAGTACTAGAGTTGCACATTGATTAGTTTGACTAATTTTCTAAAAATTGCTTGGTTACATGCCTTAAGGTAGTACGCAACATTTTCCTTTAAGTCAATTTTGTTTGAAAATTGCACGACTTTTTTTATTATATTAAACTGCATCTATTTGAAAAATTTAAAAGAAATCTGACCTGTAGATTCTTTTTTTTTAATAAAGGTCACAAATCCAGTCTTGAACGCCCCCAGTTAAATCTATTAGTTTTCATTAAAGTATACGTTTTAAAAAGAAAATTATTGTTATAAATATTATTCCGTATTTTACTTTTCAAATCTAATTAATCTTCTATTTATCAATTTATTTAGCCCCCCCCCCCCCCCCCCCCCCTTACTATAAGTTCTATTACAATCAACCCGTGAACTGAACTACAACCCCAACCCCCATATTTCGCATTCAATATCAATTTCTATACGTAGCATATAAACTCACTAAATTCGCTTTAAATGTATATACAAAGGGAATTTCATATGAATGTACAAAATTATGACATACATGTATAATCGTTTAAATCACGCGAGGTGCTTCCGAAATGATAGATTTTCCGATACTGTTATGTACTATTTTAAATCAAGAATCAATTGTTCTTGCCATTGCTTTGTATTGATACAGTACGCGGATTAACCATAGAAGGTCTACTCGAACACTCTACAATTCTAATCAACATTTCATGTATGGCGAATTCCACAAACTCGCCACGCACGAGTGACGATCGATTGTTAGGTAAGGAGGCCTTCTGGTGGGTTCGAGTAGAATGGTATTTTGTAGGCGTTTGGTACTCTCCTTGCCCAACGATGGTACAATTATTTCTATGGTAGCCGTTTTCTATAACATCAATTATGAAAGGATAAACATTTATATTTCTCAAGAACTGTGAATGACTTTTATATCTGTTTTTAACAGTTATGTCAGGAGTACCTTGTTCATATTCATAATAGTTATGAATAGGTATCATTGAAATCATGTTCAAAATACTCATCACTTATACATTCAGTCACTTTTGGCCTTTGCTGTTGTTGCTAAGGCGTTTGGTACTGTCCTTGCCAAACGATGAGACAGTTGTTTTGTATGGTGGGCAAATGATATGCAGGCAAAGCAAGATCCGGACCCCCCTCCCCCCCGGGTCCACGATCTGTTGGATAGGTAGCGAACTGTGAGGCATATCAGGAGCAGTAGCTTGAATATTACCAGCATTCCATTTATTTTCAAACACAGTATATCAATATCAATATCATTGCTATAACAATGGTCGTTTAATATGTGGCAATGATATGACTCGTCTTGTTGAACAAAACGCCCGTTTTCTTCCATCCTGGCTTACATCCTCAATGTATTTCAGTTCTTCAAAGTTTGATGGAAAAACTGCGTATTTAAAAAACGTTTATACGACTAAGATGATGCAAGATATTTCCTCTCCTCCTTCAAAAAAGAGTTATACCTACTCAATTCGCCCCTCAGAAAAATGTCACACCCGGAAGTAAAATGTATTTCTTTTTGTGTACTGCGTCATCGAAATTTGTTGTTATGGGCTACTTTAATGCGACTCTTATCCTCTGAATCGCTTGTCACTATGCATGTTTGATTCATTATTTCAGAAAGTATCAAAGCCATTCATTTGTGTCAGTAAATTCTGTGAGTTTACTTCTACTCTTTACCTTATCAGACAAAGAGGATACAAATTCTTTAGCGTAGTCGCATTATTGTCAAAAGCCCAGAAATTAAATTTGAGACAGTTCTTCTACTTCAGAATTGAACGTGAAATGCATTCGATTACCTTATCAAAGCATCTGAATTTAACTTCCTCACTTGTCACTTGATTTTGCAGTTCATGAATGGTGGTAGCTTGCGAAGAGATGGTATCAAGAATTTATCTCAAAGATAATTCGTCGGGTTGAGAATCCACGAAACTTACATGTTCACCGATTGAGCGCTAACACGTCGAATGCAGAATACTCGCTTATTATCCATGGCCTAAAAAAAGAAAAAAAAAACATCGCGAAGAGCGCTCACTACTGTATTTCAATTCAGGTGAAAATAGTTATATTCTAATTCATCAATCCAAACGAATAAAATTATATGAACACACAAGCTTTAAATACCCCCTCTCTGGCAAAACGTCTTTGTCGCACTGCATTTACACAACTTGTTTGTACTTACAACAGTGGCTTGTATAAAGTATAAAACAACGATAATATAATTCAAGATCTTATTAAGTCAAACATTATGTGTATAATTTATCATGTTTTAGCTATCAGAGACTTAGTGACCGCAGTAAATAGATGGGAACTTTTAGCAGTTAATGGTATCAGTGTGGTAGTGTTTGATACATGACCTTCCTACTAGCTGGTTAACCCTTTAGCTCGATCGGTATTGCACTGGACTGTTGAGCTAGAGGTCCCGGGCTCGATTCTCATCAGAGGCACAAATCAGTCTCTATTACATCAGTCACTGGTATCTGACAATTATCAGTACTGAGATGACATTTAAATTCGATTTAGACATAAATTTTTGTTAGCCTTTTAGCTATTTCATATATTATGAAATAAATCTGTTAATTCCTCTTACATGGTTATAAACTTCATCTTAGTTTTCACCTTGTGGGGATCCGGGTTAGAATAGGTCCTCAGTACCCCATTGGTTGTCGTACAAGGCGACTAAATGGAGCTGTCATTCGGATAAAACCGTGAAAACCGAGGCCCCGTGTCCCAGCAGGTGTGTCACGATAAAGATCCCTCCCTGCTAAGAAAGCGGCGGACTGAATATCAAAACCAACAAGAATAATTAAATAAAGAAAGATAACTCTAACAAAGGACAGAACATCGACAATGTAGGTGTCGCTCTACTACTGTAGTGGGTTTCAGTACTTTGGAGTTTGCGTAATACATTCTTACAGGATCACCAAATTGAATATCCAAGTGCGGTATTTCCTTTACATGTCTGCTTTCATAGTAAAAGTTTTGCTTGATGCCCATCATTTGCTGTTATATTTAAGCAACTCAGTGTGAGTAAGTAAGGTGTTTTTGATCTCCTGTTCATTAGAATTTATGCCGACGATATGTGTACCGACGCCAGAGGCTTTGTACAGTAGTTTAACAAACGGAAAACTTCTGCGCAGTTTCTTGATTATATGTTTGGCTCGTTCTCTTTCTCTCACCGAAAGTGCGGACTTCACGTGGTATGCTGTATTGTATACTGGTCAAAGAAGAAACGAAACTCTCGTGAATTAAATGGGGACCATTTTCTGAGCGCAGTTTCATTGGAATCAATTGGTTCATGGCATTGACGACTCCTGATCTGAGGTGGCTGATAACTTAAAGAGTAAAAATATTTAGAATGGCAGTCCACTATCATAATATACTTTTTTTCATCAGTTGAATAAGTCGCATCCAACTTCACCCTGCGAGTTGTCTGGTGTGATTGTTGGTTTCGGTGGCTCGTAGCTCTGTTTGTTTTGGTACATGGCGCATTTTAAACAGTTTCTGACTTCCTGCTCTATGATGGAGTTCATTGCTGGCCAAACTATTACTTTTCATGCTCTTTGTTTGCACTTGACGATTCCTAAGAGTCACTTATGGATCAGTTTCAATAGGTGGCTACATAGACTTCGTGGTATGAAAACATCATTCCTTTGTAGATCATACCATCAGTTACTGACAGAGTGTCTTGAGTCCCTATACTTCCTGACACTGTGAAGTGTTCCGGCTTTGTTTTCTGACCAGCCATATATTATCATGTTACAAAGACAGGAGAGTTCCAGTTTTGTACCACTGGATGAAAACACCAGTTTTCGCAAAAATGAAACCTTGCGGAAACCTGACGTTGATGTTTTTGTATGGTTTTGGCAATGTGCAGTTTCCACCAAGTTTCAGTCTGCGAAAACAGTAAGCTGTGATTTCTAATGGTTTCTGCGATGCTGAAACTAATCTGAAGCTTACTAAAATTCATTTTTTAAAGATAATAATACAATAAAAAAATTCCAATGCGGAAGAAAAACAAATTCGATATATAGGTGAGGAAAATACTTTATGCTATATACGTTAAAATTCACTCAGTTAAACAATGCAAAATGGAAATGAAGTAAAATAAAACACATAGAGTTTTCCACATCTTCGTACTTAGATATTTTACTGAACATGGATGTTAACGGAAAGTTTATGACAATAGGGATGACTTCAGCTTCTCCGTCGTCATCTTTCCATATTTATGTAGCAATATTTCATTATCCCTGCATATGATGTTTATATCTCTCAACTGATTCGATACGCAAGGCCTTGTTCTGCATATGATCAGTTTTTAAATCGAGGCAGGATACTGACAAAGAAGCTGATGCTAAGAGATTTGAACAGTCTTGTTTAAAGTCATCATTTTGCAAATTCTGTGGTCGTTATAACGATCTATTTTGCCAATACAACCTGATATTGAGTCAAATGCTGTCTGGTGTGTTTCATACCAATTGTTAGGTCTTTGCACACTGGTCTTGACTACGTATTGCTCCGTTTACCTTATCTAGATATAGGTCTCACTGCGAGTATGACCAGTCGACAGGGGATGCTTCCTAGGCACTTGTTTCCCTCTCTGTTTAGTCAGTTGTATATTGTTTAACGTCCTACTAGATAATTTTTCATTTATACGGAGACGTGACGTTACCATTGCCGGTAAAGGGTTACAGAATTTTGACCTATGCTCGGCGCTTGCGGCCTTTCAGTAGGGGGATCTTTATTCTGCCACACCTGCCGTGACAGGGCTTTGGTTTTTGTGATCT
>JAMZEH010000085.1:25000-177500 GCA_024699665.1 Ostrea denselamellosa | reverse complement strand
TTTTTTCCACAAATTACTAAAACCTAAAATAAATGGAAAAATACTGAAAAAGATTTGAATAATGATTTAACTTTTAAATTGTATTACTTTTTTTCTGACTGCCACTTTTCAAAAAACGTTTTATGAGCGTATCCCTCATTCCTCCCTCCTTCCCCAAGAAAAGAAACAATCACTTTCTCAGCAATTTTCACCAAACATATCCTTTTTAAGAGAACTTCCTTTTAATGGAACTACATGCAGATATAAATATCTGTATATTGTATCATATTTCCCCCTTTTCACCTTTCTATCGAACGAGCCCGTTTGCCTCAATCGTGATCGATTTATGTAAAGTGAAAGTTCACACAGGTACCGGTATCCTGTGGATAAGTGTTAAAACCGAAAAGACGGGGAAAAAAACCCCGACTGAAACAGAACCAGTGTAACTAAGGTAAACTTTGTGATCTTAGTAAGAGGAATTAACAGATTTATTTCATAATATATGAAATAGCTACATGTAAAAAGGAATTGATGTTTGGACTGAATTAAAAGGTCATCTCCTCATTAATCTAAATACTAAGATACCAGTAATTAGATTGTAAGATTGATTGATATAGAGCTGTGAATTGTTTACATATTTTACTGTGTTGGATTTGATTACATCCTGTGATGAGTTATAAAACTTTTATGAAATCAAAAATGTTTAATTAAATAGCGAATTATATTGCATTGTATTATATTGTATTGTTTATTGGCCTTAAGCCGTATGGCTCATCAGCATAGAACATATGAATACAAAAAATATGTTTTAACAAGAGAAGTTGTACACAGTATAAATATATAAAGAGTGGCATGAATATTTACAGGATGGACAAACATAGATTAATACATAAATTCAAGTAATGCATAGCAATTGTCAGTTGATAATTTGACTAGAACGCAAAAACAAAGCACAGTTTAGAAATTACCCAAATTACAAAGTTGTTTTCTATTTTTCGTTGGTTGTGAAAAGCTGTATAAGTTTATACATAGAAGCATGGCACCAGTAATACTTTTTGATACATATAGACCAGGAAAATATGTTAAACTTATAACTAAATTCAGATTATCTGCTCACTAGCTTCGAGTAGAACAAGGTAGATATAATGGCACAGCAATACAAGATAGATTGTGTAAAAAGAACCTCAGATCTATATGTATTCACAGATCTATATGTATTTTGTCAAATAAATTTGTATGCTAACATTATCAATTAAGTATTTGTACAAAATACATTTTGACGAATTATCAAAATTATGAACATACTGTTGTTCCCTTCCAAAAACCTGACCTAGAGCTTAATGTCAACGTAATTCATTTAAGTCATTTTCCTTTGATCCTTTGAATTTCTGTCGAATTCTGTGTTCAGCAACTGTGTTTACAACTAAGTAATATAGGCGACTGCCACCGTTTCTCCTTCACCGATTGACCGGATGTAGTTTACTCCGCACTTGTTTTCAATTGAGTTGACTTGACGCTCTAAATTATCTTTATTTTACACTTGTTTCTTCATCTTTATTTCTTCCAACATAAATGTTCATAATTCATATTCTCCTAGATATTGTTCCCAATAATTTATTCGATCAAAATTTAACGAACTATATTTTTGTGTTGCCTACACAAGTATGGAAGCTTGATAAGAACAACACAAATCGAAACAAATATAAATATAAGAAGTAAGATATCATTTTTTGAGTGTTATTGGCGTTATAGGATTTGATCACGTGACCAACTTCATGCCATATCCCAATAACACTCAAAAAATGATACCTTGTGTCTTATTTATCCCAAAAATAAATGAATGCTAACATACATATATCATATGTCCATGATCAATGAAAGTATACACACACACACACACACACACACACACACACACATACATACACACACACACACACACACACACACACACACACACACACACACACACACACACACAAACACACACACACACACACACACATACACACACACACACACACATACACACACACACACACACACACACACATACACACACACACACACACACACACACACACACACACACACACACACACACACACACACATACACACACACACACACACACACACACACACACACACACACACACACACACACACACATATATATATATATATATATAAAGCTGTTTTGTCACGAGAGAGAGAGAGAGAGAGAGAGAGAGAGAGAGAGAGCTCTTTCCAGTTTCGCTACTTGCTAACACTTTGTCATAACGCCGAAATCACAAGATTCTTCAAATATACAAAAATTTTGACTTAACTCAATCAATTTATAAGGCAGAATTTTTAAGAAAATTGTTTTCCCGCTTGTAAAGAAATCCCTAAAAGTTTGATTTTAATCCAAATAGAGTATATTTGCCCGATTTTATATTGTTATCTTTGCGACATTAATGATTCGAAATTTCTATTTATTTTCATTTAAAAAAATGTAAATGGATACGTTTTCAAGGATTTAATTAGCGTTTTAAAAGGATTTTGCAATTCCGACATTTGGACAGAGGTATTAGAGAGCATGGTCATCTATTGATAGACAATGAGCTTTTTAATCCCACAAAAAATAAAAAAAAAAGTAAAAAAAGTAATAAATAAGACAAATAATAATAATAATAAAAAAAGCTAATCCGATCCATTCACTGACTTCTGACGTTTTTTATTGATTACGTGCTTCGAGTGGAAATTTTGTTTAAATGAATACCGACTGGAGACTGTGTCGTATATCGTGATATTTTCTTTAAAAATTAAGATGATGTTATTGAGAAAAACTTCGTTTTAAATATACATTAATATAGAATTATTCAAGTCCAGATAAGTTTACAACTGTTGAAGTAAAAAGAAATAAATAAATTAAAACTCCAGTCTTATTTTTCTCATGACTTCGCGTTAGTTTTTATTTCTATTCAACCATTGTAACCAGGTTAATTTCGGCTTTGTTTGATCGTGGAATTTTATGAATGCATAGAAGTTCAGCATTCTTTTGCTGCTGATTAGAGTGTACCTTTTCAAACGTGTCAGCTGTCTGTGGGTGTAAAATATAGCAATTCTGTAGCTCATATAGGTACACTAATAATGAGAGCACACAATTAATACCTTGCGTTAAATAATTGAATGATATATCTTATCTTCATTGATATGAATTAATAGACATTCACTGCATTGATATTAATTAATGCAAAGATAAAAACAATATCTTATGTTATATATTACGTTAAGGAAAAGTATTTTTTATTTTAGCAACACCCTACGGCCTTTGAGCAGGGAGGGATCTTTAACGTGCCACATCTGCCGTAACACGGGGCTTCGGTTTTTGCCGTCTCGTACGAAGGACTGCCCCATTTAGTCGCCTCTTACGACAAGCAAGGGATAATGAGGACCTATTACGTATTATGTACGCTTAATAGAGATAAATATTTACTTCGCTTAGCATAGCAAAAACCTATTAAGAGCAAAACAAAATTTTAATAAAATTAAACATGCATGGAAGTACTCTGGGTGCCAAACAGATTAACTACAATGTAATACACAGTTGTTTGAGCATGTTTCATGGTCCTTTACAAAACTTGACTATATTTAGGCTGTTCACGGTTGATATCACAACGTGTGGTATGAATAAAATAGTTATTAGAGATACAACGTATAGAGTTTATTTAAAACAATATTTCATTCATAGACCTGTTAGTTCTCGCCTTAAAAAAAATATACACTGTATATGTGTCATAATTCAGTAATAAATATAGTTGCTACTGATTTTTAATAAATCAATTTACTTTAAAAATTGTCACGTGGTGTTCCTTTTAATTTCAGTAATCTTTACGCGTTTATATATATATATATATATATATATATATATATATATATATATATATGGATTATTCATGACTTGATTTGCATACTCCTGTCGCTAAGCTTTGATAAGGAATTATTCATGATTTAAAGAAAAATGTTACACGTATATTATCAATCAAATTTAAACAATAATAATTTTGTTCAGTACTATTCCCTGCGTGTATTGATCATTAAATGTGGTTAATATGACAAGTTGAGCATCGACCTGAGTATTTTTATGAGATTCGGCTACATCCGGACAAGAAGGTGAGGAAGGAATATATACAATATCAAATAGTTAAAAACAGAAAAGACTTTTAATTTGCAATGTTGTATTAAAGAATATAATTAAACAACTGAAAAACCGAAGAAAAGAGGAAAAAAAGAGGTGCATATCGCTGAAGGCTCTCAATGCACTGATCACTCATGCTTTTTTCAAAGATTTGCATAAGAAGTTAACCGAAATACGTGTATTTTCATAATGAAATATCCAGATGAATTATATATAGGAATCCAAGTCGGATTAAACATTCTTTTTTACAAAAAATGCTGCATTTATTTTTTTTTCTAACATTTTTTTCTATAAGATACATAACGCCGAATTCATCTATGTCGTATTAGCCGTAATCTTGGTTTACCACATAGACCATTTTTGCAAATTTAATTTCTTGAAAAAGCTTCTGTGAGAAGTTTTTCTAATAAGCTGGCTTGAATTACATCGAATAAAAAGCCTTGGTTAGCGAAAGTTTCTTTTCAAAATTATTTGCACTTATTCGCTTAAACCGTTTAAGGGCATAAAATGTCCTTGATCTTCATAATAATGATTCACTGTCTATTCTTGTTGTGTCCAGGTTTCACAATGTAATTTTGACGACAGCATCGACAATGTCTCATACAAGATTATCTAATATGGTCATGATGATTTTTAATAGTAAGATATATACATGTATGATTTGATCCCGTGGGAAATTCTGAGTACCCCTTGCTTGTCGTAAGAGGAGATTATATGGGACGGTCCTTCGGATGAGACCACAAAAGCCGAGGACCCGTGTCACAGCAGGTGTGGCACGATAAAATCCCTCCCTGATCAAAGGCCATAAGCGCCGAGCATAGGCCTAGATTTTGCAGCCCCTGACCGGCATTGGTGTCTTCTCCATATGAGTGAAAAATTTTCGAGCGGGATGTTAAACAATATATAATCAATCAATCAATCAATCCTCCCTGATTAATGACCGTAAGCGCCGAGCATATGCATAAATTTTGCAGCTCGGCTTTCACTGGCAATGGTAACGTCAATATATGAGTGAAAAATTCTTGAGCATGACGTTAAACAATATACAACCAACCAATCTTTTAAATGATCAGGATATTCTATGATTCAGATAAGTAAAAAAAATATTAAAATATATTTGTTACACATCATTCTATTTGAACTTTCAGTTAACCTGATGCATGCAAATGTTTGCATTGGGGCTGATGATTACAAGTAGATGCTGTAGGTGACAATAAAACGATAGAACTTTTCAACTAAAGTTTGGGGACGAGCGATTTATTGTCCTTGGGGTCATTTCACATTGATTATTTTAATCCGGAATAACTTCATCCATTACGGCTTGAAATAGGTTAATTTAATCCATTCTGTGTGTATATGTGCAAATTAGTGTGTAATTCATCTATTTTACCCAATTAGAATTAGGACCTTTTCTAAAATTAACTTTTTATTTTTAAAAATTACTTTTTATTTTCTCTAGAAGAAATGAAACATAGGAAGAGAAATATTAAGTACTTCGGTACTTAATATTTGCTGTGATAGAATAAAAGAATTCATTTCAAAATTAAGAATTATCTCCATGATGCATAGCTTTGATCCTTGCCGGATTTGGCTTCACTATTTTGGTAATTTTGGCTCATTCAGCTCTTCCAAGTTTTTTTTTTTTTGTGTCGGATTTCCAACATTATTGACTTGAGCATCACTGAAGAGACATTATATGTCAAATGCGCATCTAGTCCATCAAAATTGGTACCCTTTATGTTTTATATTACAACCAATGGGTCGATGCCTCTGCTGGTGGACTGTTAGTATCCGAGAGTATTCACCAGCCTAGTTGCTAAGTACTTCGGTACTAGGATGAATTACGGATAAAAATTTGCTGTGATCAAATTTAGAAATTCATTTCAAAATTAAAGATTATCTCCCTCATGCATACCTCTGATCCTTACCGGATTTGGCTCCACTATTTTGGTGTTTTTGGTTCATTCAGATCTTCCAAGTTTGTTCTTTTTTCGGATTTCCAACACTTTTGACTTGGGCATCACTTGTATCATCAGTTGTAAATTCTGTGACATTGATGAAGATACGGATTATCTCGTATAAAGTTGTAGAATTATTACGAGAGTATACATGCATGGAATGGAATTTGTACTTTTCTTCATTAACAACATTAACTGAAAAACTGTCTTTAGCAAAATACAAAGCTAAACACCACAATTCGATACCTTTCATATATTCCGTATCATTTAAAATTACAAGATGAAATTAGAATGAAAAAAATAGAAATAATGTCGGAGAACAATCTATTGGGTTTTTATTCAAGCATGCTTCTACTATTAAAAATTCTGTAGTAGAAAAATCTGGCAAAATGAATGATGGTATGTACATTAGTAAAGCAAAATATATAGAGGCCTGTACGGTTGATATTATATTGTACATATACAAAGGATTTGTCTAAAAACTATCTATTTTCATCCATGGCCTGCTATGGGTTTTAATCATACGTTTCCTTGTTTGTCTTTGAAGATTCTAGTATATTGTTCCCATGCCTTTACCAGTTAATTGAAATGTATCGAAATGTGACAGTTTTCGTTTTTTTTCTTCGTGCATGTCAAGTTACACCCAAAACAAGACAATAATTGGCCCTAGCTACGACTGTGTATGCCAAACAAAGACTGTTTCCACGTAACCCGTGAAAATAACAGAATCTTAAATTCATTGTTATCGTAAATTGTCTGGCTTAGATGGTGTACTTTCGATGACTGATAAAATGACATATAAACGCTGCAGTACAAAAACTAGGATCCTTGAATTTGAACAAATGCATAATTTATGTACACAATATTTATATAAGTTCTAAAATATTTACTTTTTGATGACTTGATCGTGAAACATTTTATATACACCATCTATTCGGCTGTTCATCTGTTTGTAGCAATTAATTATGTTCAGGCCAAAACCTTTGGAACAAAGCATCATCAGCTGTTGATAATTCATACAAATATGTCTTAATATGACTTACGGGCGTGCCGTAACAATAGCCAAGGTCGTTAGGACAGTGTTTTGATAGAAGCATGCTCGTCCATGATTACTATGTACTTTGTTTGGTTGTTTGATGGTCAAATACGAAATCATTGCCCAAAGTGTACCGTTTAGACTAGTAAGGCATTACACAATTATATTTTACACAAAGGACACTTCGAAATTCCGTGGCCACTGGGGGAAACTCGCTCGGATATTTTACTTAGTCACCTTGACCTCGTTTATGTTGCCATCGTCCAAAATAAGAACTAACCAATCAGAAATATTACATTTATTTTTGTATGGAATTAAATTTTGAAATATTTTCAGGTTCTGAAACACTACTGGGCCCTATCTTGCCAAGCCATTTGGCCAGACCCTATCTAATTTTTTGTAATATTACATATAATTGATATTAAGGGGTAAGTATATAAGATAAAACCATGAATTTCGTGTACCCATTTCTACACTGATTCTGCGGTACGAGACGGGGGGGTCTGATTTCGATACCGCGACAGAACAGGAAACGCTCTGACTGTTCCTCAGTCGAGCACATTTACTGCATGCAACTGTGAAGTGTGTGGGTATTACGGATTAAACATTCTGAAACCAACTTTATAATACTTAATGCGACAATGTTTCTTATACGAGTGAAAGGATTCTCAAAGGAAGTTTAATTCTAAACAACTTCATCTTTCATCGCTGTTAGTAATAAAACTTGAGGACTTTAACTATTTATAAGTGTATAATGCGGACATTTGTAGAAGCTCACAGGACTCATTATTATTATTGTCCCCTACTGGTTAAATTGTAAAACCGAAGGGGACGATAGATTTCTTTTCCGTCTGCCCGTCCCTCTGTCAGTCAGTCTGTTCCTATGGTTTTCAGATGTTTCCCACGTTATGCTTGCCAGGATTCAATGGAAACTTGCAGTGTAGTTTCATTGTGGCAAATTGCAGGTCAAATTCGAAACGCTTGATGAACAGGTGTGAAAGAAATCAATTTTTCATTTTGTTACTTTTTTTTTTTGATATCTATCGGGATCCTGTTCTGATGTAAAAATTGGACACCTGAATAGTGGCAGTCAACGAAACTTGATCGCTCATCTGAGCGAAGTCTGATCAGTCAGTAGTAATCAATTTATTGCATTCCTGCAATCCGAATGAAATTGCGGGAATTCGAAATTGGCCTTCGAACAGTTGATAGCTTTACAAGTAATATTACGAACAGGATTAAATGCAAAAATATAAGTAATGACAGTGCAAATATGAATGCTATATCGGTGTGTTGTTTTGTATTCCATTTGCACCAAGCGCGGATCTAGAGGGGGGTCGGAGGGTGGGGTCTGTGGACCTCCCCTGGAATTTCCAACTGAAATTCTTCGTCAACTCTCTCGATCGCTCACGGGGGCAATTTCAAAATTCAAGGTCATAATATAATGTGAAAATTACCGTAGTGCAATTTCTGGTGCATATTTCGCATAGTTTATTATCTGCAAAAACGTGGAAATCCCGGAGGCCTCGCACTGGAACCAGGTCCCAGATCTCCGGCGTTTTAGATCCCTCCCCCCTCCCCCCGATGAAAAACGCTGGACCCGCGCCTGTGCACAATTATTTCCCCCCACGTATTTTTTAAAGACGGTGTCCCAGATATGATGCTTTTTGAACTACATCGAAACTAGGCAAACGGTACGTCGCACGATGATGGAGTACCGAATTTTCTAGATTGTTTCATAATTATAGCTATCAAACGTAAATTTACAATGTAATATTTAGGATATATGCCACATGTTTATGAATTGGATTTAAAACTTATATGAGTTCTGAAATTAAAACTCAAGAGCTCTGAATAAGACTATTTCATCCTGATAAAACTACATTTGTCAACTGTATGAACAATACAGGTAACATGGTGACCAGTGTTTTGAGTCACAGTTCATGATTAAATGTAAATTCTCTCGATTACACCCGTCAGTTAATGGCGGGGACGGGTAGTGGACATGTATTACATTGTAATACTCTCAGAATGCTTGTTATTATTAAGGTCTTTCGTTTCCAACGGAAGATAGCATTATTATCATCTATTGATTATCATTATTAAGGTATTCCGTTTCCAACAAAACCTAACATGGAAGGTAATATGATTTAACATAAATATAACGACGTCTTTAGATATGATAATACGAGTTTATCTATTAGTTTTTCGCTTTAGATATTTAACGTTTTATATCACTTGATGTCGAATAGCAAACACGTCTTGCATAGAGAGCAGAAAAACAAAATTAAATCTTATTCATTTCAAGCATATCGTAATATACACGTTGTTTTGTTCCTTGGAACTGACCGTTAATTTCATTTTATTCACATCGAGACATTACCGGTTGTGAGTGAAGTACCACAAATTTATAGCTATGCGTGACGATAAGGACCGCAGTAGAGAGTAATATTTATTGTTTCAATGTCTTTTGTAAAGTAAAAAAAGTAAAGATAAAAAAACATGCTAGTGATCAATCTCATAAATTGATTGGTTAATTAGGGTTTTACGCCGAGCCGGTAATATTTCGGACATTTTATGGCGGTTAAGTAACTGAAATATGTTTGATTGTGAAAGCTGAAGTTTCTCTGAGCCCCCAGTGAGTTGACTCTTTTTTGAAAATCAGGGAAACGATCTTTTACTTGCCAAGGTGGCTGTGATCCTTGACACGGGACACCCTTTAACGTCCTATCCAACGGACTTAAAAGTTCAAAATACGAAAACAGGTAAAAATGCATATCATTTTGTGTATATAAATAAGTTATATCATAAAGTATTAAAATTTTTCTGTAAAAGTCCATTTCTTGTAAACATTGTTTAATAAGATGATTATCAATATTTATAAAAAGTTCATGCATTGATTACGCATTATTAAAAAGTCTATTTCGTATGGGCGTAAAAATCACTGCATTCCACAAGAATGTGATGTAAAGTTAATGCACTGTCACAAGATATACAGTGAGATTGAAGTTCTTTGTTTAATAAATAAGAATGTCAATTTTGAATGCTCGATGCGTATACTTGAAACAATAACTTTGTCTTGGCGTGCCATTACGATGTTACACGATTTGTTTACATTGTTTTGAATAGAAGAAAGTTTACTTCTGTCACAGAAATCCCAATATATTTGCCAAAGACCATTTACATATAGTTATATGATATATTCTAAATCTATGCATGGAATTTTAAAATGGGCAATATCATTTTGAAGTGCATTCTTTGCCTCTATGTGTGCTTTGTTATTATCATGGATGCCAATATGATTTGGAATCCAGCAGCACTCAGCAATTTTATTTTGTTATTTTATTAGAAAGATAGACTACTGGTTTAAAATGTCTAAAATATATGGATGATCAATATTCGTGTTGCGTATAGACAATTTCATAAATCTTATAAAGAATACAGTAGAGCAAAAACGGACCCCGGGCACACCAGAGATGGGATCATGGGATCATGTATCTAGGAGTACCCTCTCTGTCGACCGGTCACACCCGCCGTGAGCCCTACATCCTACAATTACATCATATTAAAATATATTTCTAAATTTCTACTACAAACATCTAATGTTCAGCCATACATTTTAAAAAATATCACATGTTTACGTCTGATAACCATTATATTTGTTATGATACATACAATTGCAAAGTGGATTGGGATTCAATTCGTTCGTCGGATGAGAAGTTATTGGGACAAGAACACGATTTGAGCCGAAAAATTTGTCAATTTTTAGCTGTTGATCGGTCACCAAACGTCGTGACCCCTATATCTCAATCAGGTCAACGGAGTAATCTGCAGTTAAAATCAGTACAGTGCATGTAAAGAACGGCTTGGCAGTTCGAATAAAACGCCTACTGAATCAATCAATGCATGAACTTTCCACAAACTCACTTTTCTTGAAACCATACAGCCACTCATTGAGTGAAATTTGCAAGCTTGATCAAGGAAAGTTACACGCAGTTGCTGGAATGATAGTATCTAAATGTCGATTTGAAATTTGAAGGCCACAACAAGATATTGTTTCCTCTCGTATAGAAGCTTTTAAATTTTTAAATAAATTCTGTTTCATAAGAATGGGGAAAAAAGGTATAAGCTGATAAAGGGAAACAATTCTTGGTCATGGAAATTCTAACAGACTCTCTGAAGACAAGATAACCGAAGACTTCCTAAATGTTGTCAATGAGATACTCCGGCATTTTTAGTACTGTCTCCCCGAAAAACCACCGCGGCTCTCGCTTCTAAATGCCGAGCGTTTGGCGAACTTGATTTTATTTACAGGTGAACTGTTATAATTGGTCGGCGTACGTAGCCCGTTAACAATTGAACTTTGGGACAACAATACATAAACTGTAAATTTCAGGATTCCTGTACCCTTAGGGACAGGACAAAAACTGCCAAAATTGGCATTTCTTTAAAAATCGTCTTCTCTACAACCATACGTGTGTAAGAAAAAATAAATGCATACTGATGTAGAGCAGCAGGAAGGCTTCTACCAAAATTGTACATTTCATCACCCCTGGGGTAGAAATTCTGACTCTAGGGGAGGGGGGCAAACTTGGTTTATAGTGCTTATGTGAATAACGTTTTAAAAACATCATGTAGAGCAGGAAGGCCTATAACAAAATTGAAATTTTCATGATCTCCAGGGTTGAGATCTTAACTCCACGATAGGGCCAAATTTAAATGGTTGGGTTGTATATTGTTTAACGTCCAGCTCGAGAATTTTTCACTCATATGGAGACAGGTAAAGGATTGTAAAATTTTTGCCTCTGTTTGGCGCTTACGGCCTTTAAGGAGGGAGGGATATTTATCGTGCCAAACTTGCTGTGACACGTGGTCTCGGTTTTTAAGGTCTCATCCGAAGGACCACTCCATTTAGTAGCCTCTTGCGCAAGCAAGGGGTACTGAGGACCTATTCCAACTCGAATCCTCACGGGATTGGCATATTTATAGTGTTCTGTGTAAAACATTTAAATAACATTTAATGTCACTGATACAAAATTAAATCTATATTAATATTTAGAAAGCGCAGGTAGTCCTTTACCAAAATTGTAAATTTCAAGATCCCAGGAGAAGGGGTTTTAGTACCAGAATGTGGCCATAATTTTCATAGTCATTAAATGTGTGCTTTAACAATTGACTGTTTTAACTTCTTGATAACTGTTCCTCTAATTCTATTCAGATTTAGTATAAAGTGTAACGTGCGAGACCCGAGTGGTCTCTTAATCTTAATCGGGATCGTACGTGGTTCACCCAAGTCTTACACCGTCACTTCAACTTAACACCTAGGTCACTTGAGTGACTTACAGGCCATTTGCCTCCAAGTGAACTCCCTGGTCACTTGCAACACGACTTACTCTCAAGCCACAGGCCTCGAAATGCTTTTGCCCCTTGTCAGTTGACCGACTCCCTAGTTACTTACCTCCAAATGAACACTTTCGTCACTTACCACTTTGACTGACTCCCTTCCCAGTCCTTTTCTTTACAAAAAGACACTGTGTTTCCTTCTTGACCTATATAACTGCTCACATGAAAACCATGATCTCTGTCAGAGACTCGGAAAATGAATATTAACACAACTGTATACTACTAAAAGATGAGGTCACTCCATTATGTAGCTAAGTTTGATGTTAAAAACTCGCAGTATTTAATAGATAAGAATAAAAAATTAAGCATATTCTGCTTATTAAACCCAACAAACGTTTTTATATTGTTTTTATATATATATATATAAAATGCTCGGTCTTGTAGTCTTATCTAATCAAATAAGTGTTTCTTACAAATGTGCTGTTTTAAAGAAGATTTTTGAAAATTGGTCGATTCGTGACAATTTTTGCACCACCCCTAAGGCCCTGGAATCCTGAAAATTACAATTCTAGTCCCCTTGTCCAAGGTGATTCTGAATTAGTTCACAGAGTTTTGTTAAATTGTGAAAAATAACAAATCATTGTATGTGTTTATAATTAACCGGTAAATGCATAGTCACGAAGGGCAGGAAGGCCTCTACCAAAATTGTATATGTCATGATCCCCGGGCTAGAGGTTCTGACTCCATGGTGATGCCAAATTTATCGCCTAGTAGTTACGTGTAAAACATTTGAATAACATCTTTAATGTTATTGATACATTGATATTTAGAAAGAGCAGGCAGCCGTTTACCAAAATTATGAATTTCATGATTCCATTAATAGGGATTTTACAGACCCTGAAACGTTCTGCTTTCCTACATGAATGATCAAGGAAAGGTGAACGCACGGTGGGCAAACGGTGAACGAACGCAGAGCGAACGGTGTGTGAACGCAACTTAATGAACGGTTGGTGATTGAACGCGAACGGAGCGCAAAGTGGAAGTAAGATGAACAATTTACTGTGATTAGTACTGATGAACAATTTACTGTGATTAGTACTGATGAACAATTTACTGTGATTAGTACTGATGAACAATTTACTGTGATTAGTACTGATGAACAATTTACTGTGATTAGTACTGATGAACAATTTACTGTGATTAGTACTGATGAACAATTTACTGTGATTAGTACTGATGAACAATTTACTGTGATTAGTACTGATGAACAATTTACTGTGATTAGTACTGATGAACAATTTATTGTGATTAGTACTGATGAACAATTTACTGTGATTAGTACTGATGAACAATTTACTGTGATTAGTACTGATGAACAATTTACTGTGATTAGTACTGATGAACAATTTACTGTGATCAGTACTTCGGATATTTTTCCTACATTGTACTTATTTCAAGCAAAGAAAGAAATATTTGTATTTAAGCAATGAATAAGTTTGGTAGTGCCATTATCACCAGGCTACATTAACAGCTACTGTTGCAGTTTTTTGTGAACACTTCCCAGAACAAGTAAATAATGATGCAATGCAATGTTGTTAGAAATATGAGACATCTGTGCATGTATGTACCGGTACATGCACATTGTATATTTCTTACGAGGTACATGTTTATTCAAAGTTTGTTGAATATTTCATGCATGAAGAAAAATGTTAGAATACGATAAATCAAACAGCAATTAATGATAAAAAGTAATTAATGGATAATTCAGGAAATTGTTTAGCATCTTTTACAACGATTATTCATAATTGATCACATCAAATGACGAGATGTGGCGCCTAATCATTCCCTGTTGACTTGACAAACATTTATACATGTATTTCAAAGCCTCTTTTTAATAAATTCTTTTATGCAAATCGTTTTCTAAGCTAGAATGCAGTTTGATTATTAGTGTCAATTTGTTTCTATCATATGTTTCTTCATATTGTTTTAAAAAGAAGTCCCGTAGGGATCCGGGTTAGAATAGGTCCACGGTGTCCCTTCCTTTTTGTAAGAGGCTACAAAATCGGGAGGTCCTTCAGATGAAACCGCAAAACACTTGTAAAATCCCCATGTTACTATTTGCATTTACATCGCAAATTGCAGACTCGTCGTTGTCGAAACATATTTCTGTTTGGTTTTATATATAAATTGCAAACAAAACGATCTTAACACTGTTGAAAAAAGCGCCCCCCCCCCCCCCCCCCCCCCCCCCCGTAAAGAAATATGAACAGAAAAAAACCCACCCAAACATGTAATCAAACTTAAGTGTATAAATTCACTGACTGAGCGCATATATTTATATATCTTTTTTGTGATGTTCCTTCATGTAGGGAATTACAAATCGTTATTAATGATAGAAATGATAGAGAAAATATTTTCATGTTTAAAAACAAAACACTATCTTATCAACCGCGAAATAAGTCTTTTGATATCGATGCTGAGGGGACAGGAGTTTTCTTTGAATTGATAATCCAGGTACGTTTCAGCTCAATCACATCTCTGATGTTATTTGAAAGTTTCTTTGCACATGCGATCGCGTTCTTTTAAATTCCTTTCACTTTGGAGTTCCGAATGGTAATGCACAGTGATTGTTTATATATATATATATATATATATATATATATATATATATAGCGCTTTTCCAGCATTTGCTGCTCAAAGCGCTTCACAATACGAGTACATTATTACCCCAGGAGACCTTATTCCATCCCAGAGGTTTCTCAGTGCAAGGTGCCGTTAAAGCGCTAGAGCACCAACATTCTAACAATATCACTGTCTATAGCCAGGTACCCCTTTTGCACTTGGGTGGAGTGAGGAAATTTGTGTAAAGTGCCTTTCCCAAGGACACAACGTCGGCCGTGCCGCGGCCAGGACTCGAAACCACAACCTTTCGGTCGAGAGTCTAACAGCCTAACCACTAGGCCACCGATGCTAGTGAGCGAACGGTGAACGCGAGCGGATGGTGAAAGGTGCGCGTAAAACTGTGAACGGAGAATGCACAGTGAACGACGGTGTGCGAAAGAAACAAATGATGAAGTAGAACGTTTCAGGAACTATAGTAGCAAGGCGAGGCCAAGTAGTGATTAAATGCATGTTAACATTGAACATTTTTAACTTCTTTGTAATAAATGCCCTTCCAATTCTTTCAAATCGTACATCTGTAATCAAAATGAAATGCATAGTAGAGCAGGAAGACTTCTACCGAAAATTGAAAATTTCATTATCTCCAGGGAAGATATACTGACTCCAGGTGGGACCAACTTTGGTATATAGCGTTTAGGTTTAAACATTTACATAAAATTTCTTTAATGCTATTTATACTAAATTGAAACTAAATGGATATTTAGAATCAGCAGGTAGCTCATTACCAAATTTGCAAATTTATGATCCCAGAGGTAGGAGTTTTGGTACCAGGGTGGGACTTTAAATTGTCATAGTGATTATTGACTATATCAGTTGAAAGACGTTTTAATTTTGATGATACATGTAACATATAGAGAGTAAATACATTTAAGGTAAAGCAGAAATGAATGTACCGAAATTGTGAATTTTGCAACCACAGGATTATGACTGTAGGGTTGGTCCAAAATAACTTATAGAGGTAATATAACAGGTAATTTTCGATATTACCATGTATAATATTTCCTGTACAATATTTCATCAATATGACACTTTCGGAGGAATTTGTGTTTTAAGAACAAGTTTTATACTGTTACTGAATATCAACTTAGATATGGAGAACAGGAAATCTTATTATATACATGTATTTCGCAGCTCTTGGGGCTAGTGATACTTTTATCTAATAAGCAGGTGATCGATGGAACCTGTTGTTTTGACGTCTTACGTTAGACGCGACCAAGGTGTGAGATAGAAATTCCGCAGTTTTCAGACTTTAGGATCTTCCTTCATGTACATATGCTACACCTGTAGCCAACCAAGTTTGTTGATTCCCATTCTCACTTTAAAAATGAAAGGTTTTATTTTTAAAAAGTTTTAATGTTTGAGTTTACCTTAGCTGGAAAAAGGGGTATTTGTGAGGATTATAGGAGAATATATAATCTATGAATATTACACCAGTTTTAGTGGCACTGTGCTTAGGGGACCATTAAAAAAACCCACTTACAAGATTGTGTAAGTTTTATTTTAGGAATGTGACCTGCCGTACTAAAACTTTACTATTAATAAAATTGATACCAGGTAAGAATATTGTTGCTAACATTCACTTTGTTAATGACGTATAAAGGTAACCCTACCTCTGACCCCTCATCACAACATCAGTGGTCTAGAATGGAATGCGGTAATGATCATGTGAGTTCTCTACCGCTTTCAATGTTTGGGTGGAACCAGTGATACATGTCCCTTTTGGTCCATTCGCCAATTTTGTTTGCAAGATAACAAAATAGCTGAGCTGAAAATCGTCATATTATCATAGAAGTTGTTTTTTTTTTTTTGAGTAATGTATTAAATTGTTCAGGGTACATGTATATTTACACGTATATATCAAACAGCATTTTTAAGGAATGGATGTGTATTGTAATATATATATATATATATATATATATATATATATATATACATTGTACATGTAATCACAACATTAGTGTTATATATAATACCACACTGAAATGATGTACCTTTATATGGATATTCTGATTGGTATGGGGGAAATCCCCTTGGAGTCCAATGATTGATAAAAAGAAAAAAAAAATGAACACACATTCCAACGACGTTGATATCCAGTTCCATCTATTTTTCTCGTTGTTTTTAACTGTAACTAAATATAATTTTTAAATTACACCAGCTTATAAATTGTGTCTTATTAAAGGTACACTTTGCATGAAATTAATATTCTAAAATTAAAGTTAAAAATTTAATACATTAAAAAAAAATAGGATAAAAAACCACCTTTCCAACTATTTATCAAATAGTGACTGTCCTTTAGATTCAATATTTTTTCGAATAAAAACATTGTTAACAATCGCAAGGTTAAATTAGCAATAATGACAGTGTTACTCTGTTTAAAACATAAATCGGGAGGAAATTTTCCAAATTTTCAGGCAAGATTTCTCGACTTCAGATATTATTCAATTGGCGAAAGGATCAATTCAGGGCGACAAAAGCGAGATCTATTTTCCGGGAAAGGTCATTGTCATATTAATTTTGATCAGATTTTTAAATATATATATATATATATATATGTTTGCACCTAAAAATTATTTTTTCAATATTTAAATTAAGAACATACTCGACATTTCTAACATTTTTTCTAAAAGAATTTCATCTCCTCGATATCAATTCTTGTACGGTTTCGAAAAAGGTTTAAATTTTATAGTGTAGTAATATTTCCAAATATTACATATAAGCTGACCTTACATTTTATATCAAAATGTGCTAACTCAAAAACACTTAGTAATGTACCCCCAATATATTCTGTAGAAACGAGTCCTTAAACTTAAGTTGACCTAATGAGTTCTCCCCCTATTTTAGCACCAATTTTGGCATGAAATTTGGCCTTAAATTCCTTTGGGGCAGGCCTGTCCCTAAATTTAAATATAATATTAAGAAAAAATCACAAAAGGATATTTAGGGACACCCCTGCTCTGGGGTCGAAATTCATAAAAAACAACAAAACCGTTGGTTTGTTCGTTGGATGTATATTGTTGGTTGTATATCCCACTCGATAGTTTTTCACTCCTATGGAGACGTCATCATTACAGGTGAAGGGCTGCAAAATGTAGGCCTATGCGCAGGAATCTTTATCGTGCGCCACCTACTGCGACACGGAGCCTCGGTTTCTGCGGTCTCATCCGAAAACCGCCCCATTTAGTCGCCTCTTACGACAAGCAACCTATTCTAGCCCGGATCCTCACGGGATACAAAAATTAGGGAACCTGTATTTTGATAACTTGGTTCATAATGATATCGATAGTATCTTCATGTTAGTGTAGCTCAGTAAGCTACACCGCTGTCAGTGTATTCTAAAGTTCCCCTTTGTTATGGATTGAATCTACCTCATGCCATACTTTTACATATTTTAAGGCAACCTGAGTAAACACGGGATACCGACTGCAGTTGGTCAGCGTCCGTCGTGTGTTAACAATAAACATTTTTATTTTCTTTGTGGTAACTACCATTCTAATTCTTTTCTAATTTAGTATGAAGCATTTTACATAAATTGTTAACAGGACTCCAGCGCCAGTGGCGCCGTAGGGGCGAGACAAAAACTGCCAAAAATTGACCAATTTCCAAAACTTTTATCTACAACCGCACATCTGTAAGGAAAAGAATAGTAATGTAGAACAGGAAGACCTCTACCAAAATGTAAATTTTATGATCCCCGGGGAAGAGTTTCTGACTTCAGGGCGCGACCAGACTTGGGGAAGAATTTCTGACTTCAGGGCGGTACAAGACTCGGGGAAGAGTTTCTGACTTCAGGGCGGGACCAAACTTGGTATATAGTGTTTATTAAATTAAAACTCTATGGATATTTAGAAAGAGCAGATAGTCCTGTACAAAGAAAGTAAATTTCATGATCCCAGGCCAAAATAGTCAGTGATTACACGTGTTAACAATTGAACATTTTTAACTTCTTGATAATTACCATTCCAATTCTTTTCCAGTTTTTTTTTCATGTGTAAAATATCATAATGAAGTGCATTCACATCGCTTTGTCTGTTTTGATGTTGCAATAGATACCAATATAACTTGGAATCCAGCAGAACTGAACTATTTTACTTTGTTAAAAGATAGTACTAGATTAAAATATCTAAAATGTAGGGATGATCAATATTCATGTTGCTTATTGACTGCAGACAAGATATGCAGTCTGAGAATATAGTAAAACATTTGTCATTAGAATTTTTGATAGTTGAATAGCCTTTGCTTCGGCGGTATAAAATGTTGCTTCATTCGGACGCCGTGTAGAGAAAACGTCATTTCTGATTACTGCAGGAGCAGCGACTTTAGTATGATCTTTTGAATCACACACACACACACACACACACACACACACACACACACACACACACACATATATATATATATATATATATATATTGTAGAATATTTGAATCTAGACTTTTATTTCGGATAGTGTTTGCTTGAAAACAACAGGACTTTGTTTCAGATTTCTTATCTTCAGAAAGTTGTGTGTCTACTTTGGGTTTTAGCAATTTCCATGGCTGAGAGTTTTACAGTGTCTAAAATAAGTAAGAATCGTGTATCAATTTTTTTATCTCTTTACAAAATATTTCATAAAACTATAAATATATTATCATGGACAAATCTAGTGGTATTTCTGCGACACATGTAAACACGTCTCATCAGTTAATCACCGTATAATGGCTATGGTTGAAATATTGCTACTACGGTGTAAAACAACAATCAATCAGTCTTTTCAAATTTTAAAAGGGGACATAAATTGTAAATTTCAGGACTCTTGCACCCCCATGTCCTTAGGGGCAGGGCAAAAACTGCCAAAAATTGACCAATGTTCAAAAATCCTTTTCTCTACAATGCACATCTGTAAGAAAAACTTAATGCATGCATGGTTCTATGGAGCAGGAAGGCGTCTATTTCATGATTCCCGAGGTAGAGGTTCTGACTCTAGGGCGGGGTCAAATTTGGGAATAGAGTGTTTGTGTGCAAAATATGATTGAATGTACTAAATTGAAACTAAATGGATATTTGGAATAAGCAGGTTGTCCTTTACCAAAATTATAAATTTCATGATCTCAGATATATGAATTTCGCTATCAGGGTGGAACCAAAATGGTCATTGATTAGATGTGTTAACAATTGAACATATTTTACTTTCTTTTGATAATGTCTTCAAAACTTGATATGAAGCATCTTTGGGAGAAAGGTGACACAACTAGAAAATTCAGGGCATCTACGCCGTTAGAACCTTAAGACCAGGGTAAAAACTGCCATTCATTGACCAGTATTAAAACATCTTCTACAAAGTCTATCACTGTACACCTGTAAGAACAAGAGGCCCATGGGCAAATGGTCACCTGAGTATCATAGCCCATACCGGAGCTCATATTTCCATATAAGCCCAAAATGGATTTTTCTGTGCACATGTTTATGTTCAAAATACATACAATTCCTATTAAAGAAGGAAATGTGGATGATTGAAGCATATAAATCATTTTATCATTTCCTAATTATTTTCATACATTTTCATTTTGTGGCCATATTGGCCCTGCACAAGGGCCTGAACCCCTGAGCCAGGAGACTCGACCCATTCATATATATATATATATATATATATATATATATATATATATATATATATATATATAAGAGTAGAGAAGATTTTCTGAGACTGAGATTTAATACATTTAATACTATATGGCCATATTGGCTCACCCTAGGGCCTGAAATTTAACGATAATTTTTAGGTTGAGAGTTTCATAGACTATTCAGAAAGTGGTGTGTCTGGTTTGGGTTTTAGCAATTTCCATGGTGGTATTTCAGACCGTGATTAGGCTTTTACGATATACGAAGGTGAGTTAGTCATGTATATGTTGTTAACTCGTTGACTAATGGATTTTAATCATGTTTTGTTTTTGTCATATAAATCTTCGAACTGCGGATGGAAAACGCAGTCAAAGGCAGGTTGTAAATATTAGCTTTTAATTATTTAAGTATGTAGAGTAAGATAAGTTTTATTCTACATAGATCGGGAGGCGGTGCTTCAACATATAGACAACGATACAATCGAAGCCCTTGATAGTGGATAGTACGCAAGTCCAAGATGATATATTTTTCATGTTAAAACTTTGTATTCTTATTTATGCTAGTGATACTGTTTTAATGTCTGAAACTGCTTCTGATTTACCGAATACTGTAATTTATGGAAACTCAAAGTGAACATAGCCAAAACAATGGTATTAATATTTTCAAAATGTCCTATGATAAAACGTAATTTTTTGGTATCGCTATTGAAATTTGTTACCTGGGTATATTCATGTCGAGAAATGGAAAGTGTAAGAATGCAAAAAAAAAAAAATAAAAATTGATTGTCAGTTAGACTTATTTGATAAAGTCATCAACTCAATTCTACTTTATTCCCGTGAGATTTGGGGCTATGGAAATGTTGACATTATTGAAATTTTTTTTTTTTTAAATTTATCCTGAATATTAAGTCAAGTAACCCGAATTGTGTGGTGTATAGAGAAAGCGGTAGGTTTCCATTGTCAATTAGTGTTACAAAAATGAAACAAGAATGGTAATGTACTGGGCAAAAATTATTACAGCCGATAGAAATAAACTTACAAATAAGATTTACTGCTATTTTTACAGATGTTTTACGGAAGCTTCTTATAGACATCCATGGATAAAATGTATACAAGATATTTTTAATACTTGTGGATTGTCATATATATGGGTAAATCAAACATTTCATAGCCTTACCTGGTTCAAGTCTTGTGTCAAAAGAAGCCGTAAGAAATCAATTTGTACAAGAATGGAATTGTGTTATTAATGAATATCAATTATAGAATTTTTAAAATAAATTTTGGTGTAGAAATCATTTAGTGAGTTTACCTAGAGACTTAAGAATCATTGTAACCAAATTGCGAACGTGTCTTCCCATAGAAACCGGTAGATGGAATAATATTGAAAGAAGTTTAAGAACAAAGTGTAACCGTAACGGTATTGGCAATGAAGTTCATTACATTATGGAATGACTCAAACGACTGATAATATATCTTAAAGAAAAATTTTGTAAAAATCCCAACACTTTTAAGTTTAATGAATTAATGAACACAAAGAATGTGGTAGTTTTAAATAATAAAAGAAAGTTTATTATAAAAGATGTAATTGGAGTACCATCTGCAATTGTGGATCACCGTGGTGTTTCTGTTAAGAACACAATGTATGTATGTGGTTTTAGGTCTGGAAAATTTAAAACCATTTACATCAACCCAACTTCGGATTTTGTTTAGACATAACTGCTCAATAGAATTCATATTTTTAAATTTAAAACAGAGAACAAAGTCATCGACATAAAAATATACATGAAAGTCGTTTTTAAGTATTTCAGCTACACTGTTTATTTTTATACCAAATAATGTAACCGATAAAATTCTCCTTGTGGCACGCCCATTTCTTGTTCAAAATTATCTGAAAATGTAGATCCTAAGCAAACATTGAATTGTCTATTACATTTTTACATAAAAATTCTTAATAAAGTTTGGTATGTGCCATTGCGAACAATGTTATAAAGATCTTTTCAGATACTGTATTTCCATGTGATATCGTGGGTTTTTTCTAAGTTAAAAATATAGAGACGACATGCTATATATATATATATATATATATATATATATATATATATATATATCACAATTTTTCCACCCTGTCACCTCCACCAACAAAAACTGGACGCCACCAGATAACTGAAAATTTTTTGAGTGTGGCGGAAAGCAATAAATAATCAATCAATCAATCCACCCTGTCATCTTTATAAGTGCGCTTCTATTATCAATTGTCAGTATTATTATTATTAATTGGTTGTCAACGTTTTGAAATTGTTTCTTCATCTGTCCTTATCTTATGTAAAAACTTAAGCTCTTACACGGTCTATTATATGAAATAAAATGAAAACAATTTTTCTGCCTATAATGGGTTCTGACATTTATAGCACAAAAAAAATAGAAAAACCAATTTCTTGTACATAAAACGTTATATGCTTTTGTTGTATATCAAACAATATATGCTTTTGTTTCCATATTAAACAGAATTTAAAAACTTATTATCAACACTAAACGCATTGCACTTTTATTACTGAAACGCGATGGGCGTTCACACCTAGGTAAAATTTATGATGAAGAGAAAGAGGTTATTTTGCTTATTTAAACACCTCATTTCCTCGTCCTTCAAACAACACGATTATGTGAAAATAATTAGAATAATATTAAATTCTACACGCTTTTCCTTTGAAGAGTTATCATGTAACTATTCATATAGCGATGACGAATTCGGACGAAGACTTAACAAATTGCAACGTAATGTTCTTGAACATGTAGAATGAATGTAATTAAAATGCTTGCATAATTCACTTTATTGAATTCCAAATACACCTTTGTGAAAAATCAAACCAGGAATTATGATACTGGTAAACGTAGGTGACTCAATTATACCATTAGTGAACTCAGACAAAAATTTATTTAACAGATTTATCACCGCCCACACTTCCGTTAAATGCAAATACGACCTTGTTGATTTTTACAATTTGTTTGAAAAGTGCATATATTAATTAAAGTTATAGCTTATAAATGATAACTTCTATTCATCGTTTATGACTTTCCAAGTTATTGATAAAAATATTTCTTTTTTATTTTACTTTTCTGAGAGCTTTTTCATGACTTTGGAGATTTGTTGATGTTTTATAAAGATTAAAATGCCTGCGCTAAATTGTTAGTATCTTCTTCACTGGTTCCCTATGTGAATTTTCCAATCAGTAAGCAAATAATGATTGGGGTGTTGTATTCATGCACGTACACTTGATACACTCTCACGTACTTGTAAAAGATGACGTCTGCCAATCGGATGTTATATAGAATGATGTACTTTATAGCGTTCACATCCTGAATTGACCACTTCCGGTACTTTTTAAATTTTTTTACGTCTAATGGTTAGGTCATGATTTTCCCTTTAAAAAAATTGCATATTTCTATTGCCATATCTCCAAGCACTTTCTAATTAATGAGTCTATTGATTTCAGTCTGAAATAGATATGTAACAACTAAAGTGAATTTAAAACAAATGCCATTGTTTATCCTAAGTTAATTCTTGTTTCTCTTACATGAACGTAAATTATGGACAACATACACTTGTAACTTTTAATCTAGGAAACAGGAGCAAATGTTGCACGATTTCGCCAGCCAGATTTAAAGATTTGGTCAATATGAAGCTGACTTCGCTTACGATGGACGGTTTGCTTTCCGTTTTCAAAAAAAGTAGTTGAGGTGATTAAATTTGAACGTAGCGACCACCAGCTTTGTATCAGCTAATTGTTTAAAAGTTTCTTTCGTCAAAGCTTCAGAGTACAAAGCGAGCGCCAGGTTCCATAAAAATTAGATGCCGTTTGTTACAAAGTTTCCCAACTATTATTTGCGATTAAATGGACAAGATTGATCAAACAGTGGTCAAAACAGCTTGTGTTTTAACAACACGTGGAATTTCTGGCAACAGTTCTGTACATTAGGTAGATAGCGGGGTTTTGTCGGGTAAAGAGGCGTCACGATTGGCCGTTACCCACCTTATAGGGAAAATCCTGCCTAAAATCCTTGTTTGTAAATAGATTCGATGCATATTTCTTCCTTGAGATAAGAGACGGTGACATTATCTTAATTAATTGACGTGTTTTGCCCCGAGGCGTGCGATTGTATTCAAATAGCACTGGCTTGTCGCAGTTGAAGTCATATCGCATATCAGCAGGCGAGAGAGGGGATCGGTGAGAAAACTGTGTTCCGAAGTTGGATGCCATCACCAGTTCTGTTTGGTCGATAAATACATCTTTCCTTTTTTGTATGAAAAAAAACCAACATTTAAAACAATGATTGGATTAAAATTTTTGATTTTGGCTATCCTTCCAGGAATTGCTTTTTGTACAGTCTATGGTAATTGTACACAAGGTTATAACTGTCGCCTTCCTAAGTGTTTTTGCAGTACTTTCAAACATGAAATGGAGCTTTCAAAAATGCCACAGATCGTATACTTTGGATTTGACGACGCTTTAACAACAGTACTTCCACCTTACTACGATCGCCTTTTCAACCACACTTCCAGACGAAATCCGAACGGTTGCCCGATTGGAATGACTCTCTATGTTTCTCATAAATATACACAGTATCAGCTAGTGAAACGTTATTATCAGGAGGGTCATGAGATTGCCGTGCATAGTGTTACTCACTCTCACTTAACAGAACGGAAAGATCTAGAGCCCGAAGCAGAAACACAGAGGAAAAATATTGCAAAGTTTGCCGACATTCCTCTTGAGGATATAATTGGATGGCGGAGCCCCTTTCTACAGACAGCGGGAGACGGTCAAGTTGACGCCCTGAAATCACTAGGGTATAGGTATGATATTTCTCTTACATACAAAAAGGCCAGAATGAATGGACAAAATCCTTTTCCATACACCATGGACTATGGTTGGAGATTTTATTGTCAAATAGAGCCATGCCCAAGAAACAGCCATCAGGGATTTTGGGAGTTCCCTGTGAACGCATTAATGGACTTTAAAGATGAATATCCATGTGGATACGTCGATGGTTGTTACAACGTTCCCAAGACTGAAGAGGAGGCTTATCAATACCTGTACAAGAATTTCAAGAGTTCATATGACGGAAATCGAGCTCCATTTGGACTTCATATGCACGCAGGGTGGTTTTATACTAAGTATCATCTGGATGCTATGGATAGATTCATAAATGATATACTGAAATACGATGATGTGTACATTGTTCCGGTAAGACAAGCTTTGGAATGGATGGAACATCCAACACCAATAAACGAATTACATACATTGAGCACATGGTCATGTCCAAACCCACAATTACGACCATCTGTCCATCATACACAGCAGCAAAAACAGCGACCAAACATACCCGTACCACAACCTCCTAAACCAAAAACAACCACAACTTCAACTACTACTACTACTACTACCACCACTACTACTACCACGCCCGAACCTTGGAAACCTCCAACAACCATGATTCCAGTATGGAAACCCAATCCTCCAAGAACGACAAGAAAACCTGCTTGGATCCCGCCCCCACAAAAGCTGCCACCAATTCCTAGCAAGAACGTCTGGTCATGGGTGCAACCCACTAGAAAAACTAATCCCACGACTACTACTTCAACTTCTACAACTCCTACTAGAACGACAACAACCCAAGTTCCAACAACAAGGTCTACTACTACACGCCCAATGAAACCGGGTGCACCATCTGTTTTTGCATCTAATTCAATGAAACTGCAAAAACTGAAAGGAAACAACGATATAATTCAAGCACTAGAAACTTTTTCGTCTACACCTCGAGTAGCCGCCGAGGGCTTTATTGATATTACTCGACAGCCAAAAATTGCCACCACGACTCCGACACCAAGTGACAGGTGCATCCAAGGTGAGAATTGCCATTTGCCGTCTTGTTTCTGCAATGGTGTAAATCCACCTGAAAATATGGGATGGAAGGACACACCTCAGTTTATCTATCTTACCTTTGACGGACCAATTCAAGAAAGAGTTTATCAAAAGTATATTCAAATCATCGGTAACACGCGAAGAAATCCAAACAGATGTCCGGTAGTTTCAACTTTCTTTGTATCGCAAATGGGTTCATCAAATAATCTAGTTAAAAGTCTCTATGACAAGCACAATGAAATAGCACTCAAAGGGTACAGTGGAATGCCCATCACAAATATATCTGTATTTGAAAATGACATGATTGCGCAAATAAAAGTTTTACAGAATATGGGAATTGATATAATTCAAGGATGGAGAAGTCCTCACATGAAACCACTTGGAGATGAACAATTCACGATTCTCAAAAACTTTCAATACGTTTATGATGCAACTCTAACATCAAAGTACAAAAGCGGGCCTCGAAACTGGCCTTACACAATGGATTTCAACAATGGAAATGACTGCGTTATAAACAAGTGTCCAAAAGAAACCTACAGTGGATTATGGGAAGTGCCCATGTCTCCTGTTTTGGATTATCTTGGACTTTATCCCTGTAACTTTGCGGATGGATGTACAAATTCACCTTCAACCGCAAATGACACTTTTAACTTTTTATGGAAGGAGTTTACTGAGCACTACACAACGAATAAGGCTCCTCTCGGTTTACACTTTCGCCATATTTGGTTCACACACCCATTCTTTGATGATAATCTTCGTGGACTTCAGAAGTTTTTGGATAAAGTTGGTGAATACAAAGACACGTATTTTGTAACCATTCGAAATTTGATAGAATGGATGACAAATCCTACCACCGTTGATCAGCTGAAAAAAGGACATCTATGGCAGTGTTAATGGGATTTATTTGGTCTACAAATATCCATTTAAAAATTGAAGGCTATTTCATCTTATGAATACATTTATTTTTCAAATTATTCCAAGCATAACATAATATATATGAGTAAGCGTGCGATTCTTTTTTTATACAGGTATCAGGCGGTGAAAACACTTTCTGATGCACATGTCAGGTCACATAAGAAACAAACCCTCAATTTTTGACAGATCAGGTTCCCAGTAATTTTATGAGTATTGTGTATACGACAGTAGAATATTAATGATCAATTCACCATTATGAATGTATATGTAATAGCGCACTGTACGTGTAAAACGGTCTGTAAACAATAGTACTGACGGTAAAATGTCGATCTCATGTTTCCAAACTATAAGTTTTTCACAACCTCATGTATTGTTGCTGCATAGTTGTTGAATTATATCATTTCTACGGTAAAAACGTAATAATTCAGTTTAAAATGCTAAGTGTGACGAATCTTGTATATTGCTCCGTAGTGCATGCATGCTAAATTTCACTGTGGAGTGTATACATTTTCCATTATTATGTACTATTATTTTATGGATATTTTTGAAGCTTCGTAAAATTATTGCGATTAGATATAAAAGGATAATAATTCCCCTGTGTATTTATTTTTTGTATCTTTTTTAGAATCTCGGAATATTGAAATCCATCTTCGTGCGTTTTGCTGTGATATTGAACATGTTTATATAGTCTGACCCCAGTATTTGCTATGAAACAGCAGAAAAGTATTGTGTAGACATTACACTATGAAATACATTTATTCTTTTCATTTGTTGTGAATGGGAATTTGAGTTAGGTACTGCGTTTCAGTTCATTCATTCCACGACGTTTTCATATGTTCATTCATTATTATTTCTGTATCAGAAAATGGATTTCTATATCTATCTTTTGAATGGTTATTTGATTGATTTTTGTTATTCCATTTTGGAATGCTCTTGTTTGTCGGTAGTCTTAAATATGTTTTCTACTTATTTGTCGCTTCATGGATTATTTATTAAATATGATTGAATAAAGTCATAGATTTCTATATAAGATATCATCTAAAAGATTATAAAGAACATTTGCATTACATTGGGAAAAGCAAATTTCATAAAAAGGATTCTCAAATAGTCATTAGATGAAACATTCTAAACTTCATAACGACATACACGAAGATCAATGTTATGCATGTGGTCAAAACATACCAGAAGAATTATATCTTTTTCACTGCATTGATAATTACCGAGGTGTATGGCTGTACATCACACATTGCCTACCGATGTACAAAAATACTAACCAAATCCCTAGACTGCTATTTGATTACCATAGACTGTAGGAAAACCACACAGCTACACTAGTTCGTATCTTTTATTTTTTGTTTTACGTCAATAAGAACTCAATTCGTGACTGTACTTCAAACAAAAGGAAACACGCAAACGTTGCAAATCACCAGGATGAATCGCATGATTGACAGCATTTGATATACGACATATAATAAATTTATTTTTGATAACATTTTACCCCCGACATCGCGTGGAATAGCGTATTTTGAGAAATAAAGTCGCTTCTTCACCAAGCCACATCAAATGTCGTAATATATCATTATGACGGTTAAAGAAAATTAAGTTCTTGGATCATTTTTTTTTTTTTTTTTTTTTTTTTTTAATTTTATTTACTGAAAATTATTTTGATCTGACTGACTATGTTTAACTGGTAGTTATTATACTCATACTAGATCTGACAAATCATTCGAATATTTTCTAATATATGGATTTGTCATCTTACCACACACACACACACACACACACACACACACACACACGAAATAGAAATTCGCAGCATATAATTAAATAAGAATCATCTATAGTGAGTGATTGATTTTCATTGTGTTCTCTACCACTAATATTAATGACATCATACATTGTTTTGAATAAAATATCCTAGCATCTTCATCCAACATCTCAATCTTTTCACCCATTTCCTTTGAAGTAACCTGTACCGTTGTGGGTTCAAAGTAGATAAAATTAGTGGTTTCCACCAATAAATCTAAGTAATAATTAATTGATTGATTAATTGATTGTTTATTTTCCGCTACACTTTTTAGTTATCTGGTGGCGTCCAGTTTTTGCAGATGGAGGAGAGAATCCAGATACAATGTATCCGGGAAGAGACCACCGACCTTCCGAAAGTAAACTGGCAAACTTTTTCACATATATCGGCGCGAGCAGGATTCGAATCTGCGCCAACTAGAGGTGAGAGTCCTTGTGATTTTGAGCGCAATGCATTAACCACTCGGCTACGGAGGCCCTGAAGTAATAATCAAAGAAAATATGTTTGTTGCAACCTTTTTAAAGACGTACATAAACAGATATCTACATGGGAAAATCACACATGAACTTTTGTTGAAGAGGATAATAAAATGCATTATATATTGTTAAAATTTTAATTCTAACAGTTATATATATATATATATATATATATATATATATATATATATATATATAATTGACTGTTTACGCCCCGTTGAGAATTTTCACCATACTGAGACGTCACCAGCTGTAGGTGAAGTACCACAAATTTTGACCTATGCTTAGCGTTCAGGGTCGTAGCACTGAAGGTTTTTTAACGTACCAACACCTGCCGCTACATGGGACATCCGTTTTTAAGGTCATAAGTGACCCGTGATTCTCACTTCTATATATACCGAGAGTTTGGCGAAGGAGCTATCACTACGTATGTTTACGTCTTTGGTTTGAGCGGAGCTTGAACTTACGACCTCTCGGTTACGAAGCGAACGGCCTAACCACTGAGCCACCGTGACCGATTATTATGGAAAGAAATGTTTTACATAAATTAAAACGATGTGACATAATATTCGCAAGTAATGTCTAATATATGTTATGTACAACAAAATTATGCCATATCATAAACCTTTTCATGTGTTTATTTACTCACAGTATACTTATTACTTACTTGATGAAACTGTGTATGAGAGACGTAAAGTTAGTACGTACATTCGCTTACATTTAGTATACAGTACTGTTTGTCTCACATCCCGTGTGTAAACAAATTGTTTCGCGCCTTACTGTGTACGAGGGTTCTCTGAAGGTCTCACTCAGATGCACGTTTGGAAGTGGATGTGGCACAGCTATAATGCAGATTGGGGGAAACGTAAATTCCGCTATAATATTGGAATATCACTACTGTAGTAAGATTACGCGATATTTTCAGCCAGAGATAGTCTCCATTTTGTCAAATTACGTGAGTTCTTCGATATGTCATTTCTATTGTACAATATCTCAAAAGCATTAGACTCAAATAGTGTAATGAACATTACATCCCTTCAAAGTATTCTCCGAGGTTTGAAATACATACTTTCAATCTCTGAATCCATTTCTGAAATGAATCACACAGTACGTTGATTTAGGTAGACCTCTGAGGCACTGACTGATGGCTGAGCCAAGGGTGTATCGGGACTTGCAACGACGACTAGATAAAAACATTTTAAATTTTGGAAAAAGGAAAAAGTCGCATGTGGCTAAATCTGGAGAGTATGTTGGGTGTGGCAAGACGGTAAACTTCTCCGACTTCAAAGATTGCTTCACAAGCTCAGATGTATGTAATGGAGCATTATCATGAATTAGACGAACATACCAAATCCTGACAAAGGGCGTCGTTTATGATAATATTTCTTGAGCTTATTTAGTATAAAATCTCGATGATACCGACCTGTAACACCTCTGCCCTTCGGCACCGGAATTTGCACGGCTATACCATCGTATGAGAAGAATATGCAACAAAGAACCGTCTTTGTGCTTTTGGTCCTTTTGGCAACTACAGGCCTTCTGCCGTGTTTAGTTAGCCATATTTTGTTTCCAACTTTTCTTACTGGTTCGAAATAGTGAACCCATGTGTTGTCACCAGTAACAATGTTTGCAATGTCTTTGATTGAATTTGGAAAACATTTTGAGCAATTGCTTGGCGGTTTGTACTCGTACCCGTTTTTGGTTATCTGTCGGTATATGCGGTATCCATCTGGCAGAAATCTTTCGTACTTTCAAAATACGCTTCAAAATGAACTGCACCCGCGATAGCGATATGCCAACAGCTTTGGCAATATCAAGTATTGTGTACATCACTTTTAATTATTTCCCTGACTTCTGAGACATTTGCGTTGCCTGTTACTGTAACAAGTTCGACCAGATTTTGCTGCATCTTTGACGGACTCTGTGCCAGTCAGAAATTTATTTTCTCCACCTAGGAACTGTCTCATAAAATACCATATCAGACCCATAAACTTCCCCCAATTCAGTAAAAATCTGCTTTACCGAATGACCGAGTTTTGTGCGAACGTTTATATAAGCTCTAATTTCTTCAATATTCTCAATCCCTGTTCCAACCATTTTTACAACAGTGGTCAACGACTGGCTCTATTGAAATGACTATAAGTTTAAAACTATGTGGAGTTTAAGGCTCGTGTTGATATAGTTGGAAAGGTGTTGAATAAAGCTATTCACGAGTATGATCTTTCACGAAATCGTGCAAAGCGTTATCGCGCTGTGGTACAATACATTTTACATTTCGAGCAGCCACGTACATGCTAGACGATTAAAGTGCAACTTATGGTGGGTATAAAAGTGAACAATAATTGGCATACTTACATTTTATGAATTTTATCATATTTTCTACCGTTGCGTTTATGAATGCTAACACGCTTTTAAAACGGAAGTTACATTTTTAACATAGCAATCGTTGAATGTAACAGTATACAAGCATGATTGAATCTCACTTTCTCACACATGTGCACAAATTGTTGCTTGTAATAACATTCAACCCACATTGGAAGAGGTTCGTTGAATTAAGCAAAGAAACCGTTTTCTGCCTGCATGGTTACGAGTATGGAGGCCCGTTGTGACAAATGAAGAAAAGGTTTTAATTTAGGCCATACTGCACACCAAATTTGAAGCCGATTAATATCAATCATGAAAAATCAGTAAAGGTTACTTTCATAGTAAGCACTTATATATTGTTTTGGAAATGCTTTACATTGTAAAATGTTAATCTTGGTTTGTTGTTGATTTATGCACGATTTAGAAGTGGTTCTTAAACATAACGTATAGAGATCATCCATCCAAAGGCTGATAACTTAATTTTTATGACCAAGTGTGTGTGTGTGTGTGTGTGTGTGTGTGTGTGTGAGAGAGAGAGAGAGAGAGAGAGAGAGAGAGAGAGAGAGAGAGAGACTTTACCACATCACTAAAAGAGCTAGCTTTCTAGCGATGCACTAAAAGTTCCCTGTGCAATGTCCCCTATAGTAGTAGTATTTTAGCGTCGGTAATACTTTGCGAATTTTTCTTAAATGACGAATTTTGAAATGCTGGTTCGTTGTTTTATGCCTAATATACATAACATTATGATAAAGCGGATGAAAGTAAATAATGTTGGTTTTATTTTTGGTTAATTGTCTTCATCCCCGCAACAATTCCTACACAACAAAATTATAGGAAACACATCTGCATTTAAGAAATAGAATTAGGTTGAATTATTTAGACTTGTCAATTTAGGAAGCTGTTTTCTCCATTTTTTTTTTTTTTTTTATTTTTTTTTTGGTGTTCATTGTTGTTTTTTTCATCGCAGAAATGATCTTATCTTGGTCATTCTCAATAATGATGTCACAATCTGTTTTACCCTCAAAACAGAACGTAGTTATGTACCATTCCATTCAATACATAAATGAATGTACATCGCCACATATCATACTAACAGGATTAATCTTTCAGATTCTAGATGTATACCTTAGTGTTGTTGTTTGTCACATCTTCGAAAGACTAGTCTTCACAATTACTCAATATCCAACAAAGAAAGTATCTAAAAGTACCTTCGACTCTATTCCATGAAAAAGGGGAGGGGGCCAATTATATTTGCAAATCATGTATCAGTTACTTCAATGAATGCTCAAAAAAATCCAAAACATTTCACAAGGAAATCGTAAAGAAAGCATATTGAAACAAACAGTACAATCAGTTAATTGAAACAAACAGTACAATCAGTTAGTTGAAACAAACAGTACAATCAGTCAATTGAAACAAACAGTACAATCAGTGAATTGAAATATATAGTGCAAATAACAATTTACACCGTGTATCAGGCAGTGTTGTAGAATACTGCTTAAAATTCCAAAATGACAACAAGAATACAGAAATGCTTGTAAATTATAATCCCATAGCAATCAAACTAGCATCTTTCCGTCTGACTTCTGTAGAACCTTACAATTATATATGTCTGTACCGTAACATATTTCAACTTTGATTTTTTTCTTTAATAATTAACGAATAAGACAATTTAAATTATTAACACACACAGAAGAGGAATATAAAATTTATTACAAGTTAAATAAAAATTTGGAGCTATCTCAATGAATGATGCATATAAAAATGATATAGAGAATCAACGCGAATCGCAAATGTATTCAAGGAAAGTTGAACCCTATCATTATTTATAAACATGTATATATTATATTAACTTTAATTTCAAATAAGAAACAATGTGCACAACTTTGAACAAACACAATAACGATTATCAAGATATAGGGCTAAGGGCGGGTGTGATCTGTTAATAGGCACCTGATCCTACCTATGGTATGCCCAGTAGTCTGCATTTGCCCTGCTTTTGTATTCTTTATAGGATAAGACTGATCACTGTTTGTTATCTTCACTTGTTCATCAATAATGTCAGATGTGATAAATAATCCTACTTCTTAATGCGACCAAATGAGAATTATTATTTTCCCTCAAACTAGAATGCCAAATTTCCATTGATTGTCAGTGACAGGTTATTACCGACTATATCCCTATGTCCTGCATGCGATGGTTATAAAAAGAGATTGTGTTCCTTTGCTGTTTGCTTTGTGTACTCAGACGGAAATTGTTTTAGAATTTGGAGTACCGGCTCTTTACATGACGTCAGATTTGTTGTGTCTGCTTTAAAACTTTGTCGACAGTGGGACTCCGAGTCCGAGAAGAAAAGAAAAACTTTTAAAACTGAATAGCAAATGAACAAATGTGCCGCAAGGATTTTTAAAGATTACTTGAAGGTAAAAGATGAGAGTACAAATTTGAAGAAATTTACTAGAATTAAACGAAATATTAGGATACTTGACGTTTACATGGTTTTACACAGAGAGGATGGAGCTCGTCACAAAATGAATTCTGTGGAGACAATTCGCCATGGCATAAACAGATATCTAATGTCACCCCCTTTCAACAGAAAATTTGATATCGAGAAGGATTCTTCGTTTGTTGACGGAACACATCATCACATGTTTCAAGGCTGGTGCCAAAAGGATTGGGAAGGGAAAGTGGTTCACCAGCTCTTTATCACGGACACTGACTGGAAAGCATTGTGTAACAGTATGCTTCTTGTCATTGTTATAATATTGAAATTTCAGTTTTTAGAACAGTTTGTAGAAGCAAATACCGTTGAAATGTTTGGTTTTGTTAACTTGTTAACTCAAAAGAATTATATACTGCAATGCTGAATTTAATTATGTTGATGTAATGTTTAGTATATTTGACAGACTCTAGACGCCATGTAGGTTATTATTACCACTACAATATTGAATTTCAGGTTTTAGAATTGTTTGTAGACTTAAAAACTGTTCAAATATTATTTTGTTAACACAATTAAATAAATATCATTTCATTTAATATCTTAATTATCTATGTCCAATGGTCCTCCAGAAAATAAATCACTTATTAGGTTTGTTACTGGCTGTCAGGTTGTATATTGGTTAAAAATGTTGAAAATGTTTCACTAATTTGGATACGTTACCATTGCCGGTGAAGGGCTGCAAAATTTAGGCCTACATATCGCCTTTAAGCAGAGAGGAAATTTTATCGTGTCACACCTCCTGTGAAACGGTGCCTCAGTTATGGCTGTTTCATCCCAACATATATCCCTAAATAGTCAGATATAGACCTAATGATTAATACAGTAAGTAAAATTATTCGTCTGCCACAGACAGGTCATATTATGTTACGAGTATGACGGCGTGCGTCTAATCGGTGTCTGATGAAACATTACTTATAAGGCTAGGATCATCAAACTTACTACACTTGTTTCCATTGATTAGAGGAAGAAGAACACTGCTATTCAAGTTAAAAACAGAATAAACTTGATATACATATTCAACCATTATAATCGGGGAGTATTATAATAGTATGGTGCAGTGTTTCTGTCAGTCTTTCTGTTAATCTAACAACATCATCTAGGAAGGATAAAAAAGATGACTAACAAGGCTAGGATAATCCGACGTGGTACACGTGTGATGTTATTCAAGGTCAAAGGTCATACTAGAATCGAACCCGCGCCGACTAGAGGTGAGAGGCGTTGTGATATTGAGTGCAATGCTCTAACAACTCAGTTACGGACGCCCCGCAAAAATAAGAACGCATAAATAAATCTATAGGCTTTTTATTCAAATTCGCAAAAATAAATCGACGCAAAAGTATCCAGATTTACGATAGTAAGCTAGGGTCATCAAACTTGATGTACATGTTCCCCATTATGGTGTTGATACCAAGTTAAGTGTATTTTGAGAAGTTATGATTTTGCTTCTCTAGTTACACTTTATGAACATGAAATCTTTCTTCAATTTCAGGGGCCCCCAAGACCGAGTGGTTAGAGCATTGCGCTCAAAATTACAAGGCATCTCACCTAGTCGGCGCGGGTTCGATTCTCGCTCGAGCTGATATATGTGAGAAAGTTTACCAGTTTACTTTCAGAAGGTCGGTGGTCTCTTCCCGGGTACATTGTATCTGGGTTCTCTCTTCCACCAATAAAAACTGGACGCCACCAGATAACTGAAAAATTGTTGAGTGTGGCGAAAAACAATAAACAATCAATCAATCAATTTTCAATTTCAAACTGGTCGCGGTAGCTCAATGGTTGAGCGTTCGCTTCGTAACAGAGAGGTCGTGAGTTCAAGCCCTGCTCGTGCCACGGCCGCGTCAAACGTAAGATGTAAACATAAGTATTGAAAGTTCTTTCGCCATATGCTCGGCATTTAGAAGTGAGGTTCACGTCTTTCGGATATGATCTCCATGTCGCGGCAGGCGTTGGCACGTTAAAAAAAACAACCCTCACTCCTATGGCCTGAGCGTAAAGCATAGGCCTAAATTTATGGTACTTAGTTCTTGTTTTGAAAACCACATATCAAATCACAAATATATATTTCATATCATTCAAGAGAAATAAGAATTAAAGGAGCATAACTATCTCTTATTCCCGTTGAAGGTAGTAAAGATATCAGATAGTACCATCTGTTGAACAAAAAATGTAACCCTGAACGATGTATTCTCATACATGTATTCACCAGAAAAAGGGAAAATGAATCCCAAAGAAACTGTTACGACAATATGAGGCACCTTTTTGAAATATTCAGGGGTGATATTTAATTCTTTTATCGGAAAAATGAACTTTCCCTTGGCAACAAGAAAATAACTAATGTACTAAATATCATGTGGTGTTAAAAACAGTAAAATGCTGCCAGTGCATAGATACATGTAATTGATATTATGACGAGCGAAATTCGCTTCGCGAAGAGATTATAGATGTAAATCACGTGGTTTATCTTTTATCCGCTAAAATAAACCAAAGTTCTCTGGGGAAATGATGTCAAGGCAGTACTTAATTGAAAACACTCCAATAAACTGAATAAATTCTTTGTAAAGTACCTCAAACATTTTTAATAAGCAGACAAATCCCATACTTTCGTACGTTTTTTGCTGATAATTGCTTCGTTTGAAAGAAAAAAAGAACAGCGAAGTTAAATATGACGTCACAATGCACTTTTCACACCAACTGTGTCATATTTCCCGTTTTAAAACGCATGGATCTACGATTTTGATGAAATTTTCCATGTGCCAAAGGTGGCAAAATCAAGGATTATAACTAGAAAATCACAAAATGTTCTTCAGAATGTTTACAAACACATTGGATTACTAACTAATTCCCTGTTGTGTGTTTGGCTGTCTCATGTTATTTCCAAAGATTGTCGACACAGCGCATGCGATGACGCAATATGTATTGGCGCTACTTTATATCACTTGCAATCGCTGTGTACCAGTGTAACTAAGCTGCCGAATGAAGTTCAACAAAGGTAATATGAATATGGGAGAGAAATTCTTTTTAATATATTGTCCTCCAGACAATAATTTTATCAATTTCAAAGCGCTGCATTTTTTTTTATTGGGTTTTTTGGGGGGTGGGTGGTTTTTTTTCATTTTTTTAATTTATATTTATTTATTTTTTGCTAGCCGTTAAATGAATAGGCAGATTAATAAAGGATCTTGGGCAATCGTAACTACTTGACTACTTCCGTAACCGCAAATAATGTGGATCGTAATCATCAGAGTAAATTGCAATGTGTACACAAATATAATTTCGAAGTCACAGGTACACGTTACTATATGAAACACGAACTCTGGGGCTAAAACAAATGAATCGAAGATATCATACATATCTGAGGTATTCTGCCACTATCATTTTTCACTTATATGTTTACGTATAAGAGTGAATAAGACGTTAATGATACCAAACTGAATCGGTGGTGAAATTAACCATACTTGTAAATAACACATTATACAGGGATTCGGTTCTAACCTTTTATATGTAACCTCATCCACATGCGCACTTCCGGCGAATACACAGCGATTTGATGCAATCTTTGCGTCGATTCACGTTCGAGTATTCTTTCCGAAAAGGACGAACGTGGCCTGCTGGGTCTTCTCTTGTCTCAACGGTCAAACAGTAAAACATATTAGACCTTATATACAACGAATCTTGAATTTTCACATTAAAATCAAGTGTAATTGAATGTTGTAACGATACCTTTTTAATAAATGAAACAGTTGGTGGAATTTATCTGGTATATGTAGACGAATTTTAGATATATCTAATGTATAGTCACGATGTAGTCCCGATAATGCTACCAACCGATAAATTCGATAATCTGGTCTTGGCAGTACTAAAAGAAATAATTCAAAGTATAATGCTAAATACTCTTCGAGCACTCTTATAATTGATAGTCATGTACAATAGTAATTAGGAACACGAGTCGTGAAGGTTTGTAATAAGTCACCCAATTATACCTAGGTGAAATAATAATTCAACCAAAGTGTGCTATTAGAATTATTTCCCGAGCAGCCCATAGGAATTTCTCCTATACATATTTGATGGATGTTAAGAACACAAATTCCTAAAGGTTAGTATCTCATCTCAGCGCCATGAAAACTAAATTGTCATATTTCCCATGTAGAAGATAGCATGCGACTGTATCAATATTATGAGGAAACCACAAAACGACTCGCGTAAAATCATATGTGTATAAGACCATACATGAATACTTGTGCAAGTTTTGACTACATGTATTAAGAGAGAAATGACTTCACCTGCGTTCAGTTACTTAATCATTTAAATGTTATCAACCTCGCACGTGAAATAGACCACATACTGATTAATTCACCAGAGCTGTAAACACTTCATAACGGAATTATCTTTGTCACTGGAGATGGAAATAAGGATAAAGGAATCATGGACATTCATTTAGTAATAATGACAGGTTCCTTTGAGGCGTACGGCATATCATTATAAACTGTTACCAAACAAAGTATGAAGATAATTAATGAACGACTCTAGGCTTAGTGCATATCCATGTCCGACACCAGTGGACCCTGTAAAAATTGTATATCATTCGCAAAAATTAGAAGTTTGCCCTTTTCATATATTTGCACTTATGCATTATCTAAATGTCTGAAGCGTCCGTTACTGTGTTGGATATTGTTTACGCGCGTGTATACGACGGTAACTGTATGTATAACATTCACATCGAGCATATCATCACGGTAGAAAGTGGACTTAATGCAGTGTATTAGCATGTTAATTATAAATCGTGCAGACATTGTGATCACTGAGTTAATTTTGGACTTCTTTCTTGATTTAATACGGAGTGTTACGGATTCACTTACATCTTCGCAATCCAAGCATCCTTGGCTGTCTTCTATCCCCATAAACTGGCGGGTTTTGGGGGATTGTTGCAAATTACATCTCCCCACCATGGGAGGATTGATTGATTGATTATTTATTGCTTTCCGCCACACTCAACAATTTTTCAGTTATCTGGTGGCGTCCAGTTTTTGTTGGTGGAGGAAAGAACCCAGATACAATGTACCCGGGAAGAGACCACCGACCTTCTGCAAGTAAACTGGCAAACTTGCTCACATAACGCCGCGGCCGAGATTCGAACACGCGCCGACAGAGGTGAGAGGCTTTATGATTTTGAGCCCGATGCTCTAACCACTCGGCCACGGAGGTCCCCCACCATGGGAGGAATAGTATAGGAATTAAGGGTTTTGTATAATGTACGTATATTGTGAAGTGTACACCATTGAAAATGTTAATCTGATAAATGAATTGCAAATGCAACCAATTTAGGATACGTTGTAGACAGTAATCCTAAACGATGCAATAACAATTGTCCCTAATAATAGTGTATTCTTATGATATATGTAAGTTGAGTCATCATTAAACTATTTCTCTGACGTCAAGAGAAGATTCTGATGAGTATTACCTGAATTGGTACATGTTAACATAAGAGATCGATGCTGTACTTCGAAACACACACACATAAAACACACATGTAATTTAGGGTATATAACTTTTGATATACTATAGTAGTAAAAGTGTATTATAATTATAATATAGTCATTAGACAACTTGTATATTCATCTAACTTTTGCGTGTATAACCTCAAGGAAACTCAGAATTTGTTCGCAGTGTTTTTGATTCCACTGCATACTAAATGCATCATTTATATGGAGTCCTTCAAAGGTTATGGTAGGCATTTTTCTTTAACCGCAAATTTGAAAGCAAAGAATGGAATTAAAAACGTCTTGTTTTGACAGCCACTGTTAACAACTGCTTATGTGGGTAAGGTTTGTGAATTGGAATGTGGATGTAGAGGATGGGGATGACAACTGACCGCTTTACATATCACCGTTGTCTGACAGTTTCAAGCTGGTGGTCACGTTAAACGGGTAGTGTCTATTTTTTTTATTGAGAAAATGACACAGTATTTTGCAACAAAAAACGAATCTGTAGTATCAACTTTGAATTATCCAAAGTTGCAGCGCTTTGAAATTGAAATCATTTTGACGTTTTAGCCCTCGATAAAATTGTTGTTTGGAGTACAATATATTTAAAAAATTCCCCGCCCATATTCATGTGACCTTTGTTGAACTTTATTCGGACGTACGCAGCAATAGCAATGTGGATATGATATAGCGCCAATACATTGTTGCGCCATCGCACGCGCTGTGTCGGCAATCTTCGGAAACAAATACAATGCATAATTAATGAGATATCTAGAGACGCAGCAGGGAAGTAGTTTGTAGTTATTATCGTATCCAATGTGTTTGTAATCATTCTGAAGAAATTCTTGTGATTTTCTTGTAATATTCTTTTTTCTTTCTTTTTTCACATGCAAAATTTTATCAAAATCAAAGATCCTACGCCTTTGAGGAGAGAAAGATCAATCATTTGATTTGAATATTAATAAAATCATATGGCACGATCAATCAAACTAATTAAACGATGCTATATTTAACGTCTTTTTGTCATATTATATCAAGAAGATATTTTATCACATGACATTAATCATCATAAAAATATACGGAAAACGGGAAAATTGAAATACCCGACGATAAGGAAATACCACCATCCCCACCTACAGCGTAGAGGTCACTGAACCCTTTTATTTAGATTAATATGGTTATGATTGTACACATTTATTTTATATTACTTGAGAAACTGATCAGTAAAGAAGGTTGAAACATCAACATTGCCATTTCCACTTCCAAAATATTTATAGGTGTCACGGCCAAGGAAGTTAAATCTATATGTACGTCATAACAGGCTTGTTATCAATGGCAACAGAAAACGGTTGGTTGTTTTACCTCCCATCAAGAATTTTTCAATCATATTGAGATGTTCTTCAGAAAACGGAATAACATATAATGTAGTTGAGAGACAAAAGGAAAGAAGAGCAGATCATACATATATTGGATAGACATTTTGTTAAGTTCGATATCATCTTATATTTAATTTTGCTAATGAAATGGTGCCATACACCTGGCCGAGACAGTGTTATTTCTAGAGTGAACTAATATTGAGAATAAAGATGTTGACAGGACAGAAATGAAGACGCATCAATCACATCGACTGACATAATCGCCAAAAGAAATGTATGATAAGATAAAAATAGGGACAGACTTCCTTGTTACTTTACAAAATTAATCATGTATGTGTGTTTAGAGGATAAAGGGGCACATTTGTTGATGTGACAAATTGATTATCATGGAGTCAAAGTTTAAACTGACAAATTCTACTAAGTACATTCCATTAGAACAAAAAATATTGTCGCATAAGAAGTATGTACATTTTGCATTGCAGATATGGGTGGAGACACCTTGTAGTTAGTTGTCATGTTGTAAACCTTGCACTCTCTACCACTTAATATATGTAAATTAACAATAGGACAGAGTGATTCATTGGTAGATATCTATACAATCTCTCTCTTTGTTTCTAGTGTAGACAATAGCCTCCTGGAAACTAACTTGACTTCCTAAATCCCACAATTCTATAACCACATGTATTTAGAGTACGTTTCTCCAACGCAAGTACAAATAGATCCTCTTATATTGATTACCGTGATGGATGACCATACCAACCCTCACACTACAATGAAACAAGATGTGTTTGTGAAACAGTGATGCCCCCTGATCACAACTAAGTGGAACTATAAGATTTGTAAACTCACCAGGTCAATTATTTTGGTGTCACTGAAAAGGTTGGTTTTATATTGTTTAATGTCGCGCTAGAGAATATTTCACTCATTTGGAGACGTCACCACTGTCGGTGAAGGGCTGCAAAATTTAGGACTATGCTAGGGCTTTCGGCCTTTGAGTAGGGAGGGGTCTTTATTGTGGCACACCTGCTGTGACACGGGGCCTCGGTTTTTGCGGTCTCATCTAGGGACACCCCCACTTAGTCGCCTCTTACAATCTAACCCAAATCTCCATGGTCAATGGAAAGTTCTTGCTACAAAGAGTACACATACCAATTAAGAAAGGTCTACCTCTTATAGTGTATAAAATATGACAAAGGTCAAAGTTTTCTTGAAAATTTCCAAAGCTAGGTCACAAGGTCACCAAACTGGAATCGTTACAGTTTTCTTGAAAAATTCCAAAACTAGGTCAAAGGTCACTGTCAAGGCCACAAGGTCTGGTATCGATGGAAAGGGTTTCTCACAAGAAATGCACATGGTAAATATAAAAGCAGCACCTCTTACCATTTGAAAGATATGGCTTACATTGTATTTTTATTAAATAAGTTAAAAGGCAATGTTAAGGGCAGGAGGTCAAAACTTTTGGTGTCGATGGAAAGGTCTTGCCACTAGAATATATATATATATATATATGTGTGTGTGTGTGTGTGTGTGTGTGTGTGTGTGTGTGTGTGTGATGTGAAAGTTCTATCTCTTTTATTGTAAAAGTTACGAGGGCTGTTCGGAAATCATTGAGACATTTCCCCCAACTTCTTTGAAAAATCTGATAAATCTATGAAATTTCACTAAACTTTTACCAGGAACATAATACACAAATGTGCTAAATTTCAGCTTCATAACATAATTACACAATGCATACTAAACAAGCGAATTTGCATATGTCAATTGACCTGGAGCAACGTCATTGTAACGTAACGTAAACGTTATCTGTTTTATCACAATTACTCTTTTTCAAAATATTTTCCACTGAAACGGACGCATTTTTCTTGCCTAGCAACCCACTTTTCATATACATTTTTACACCAGTTGCAATCCAGGGATCTTACAATTCTTATAGTAGCTTGTTTCCTTTCACTGAATTCATGGAATTTAACTCGTCTTTGATCCTAGGAAAAACAGCAAAGTCCATCGGGGTCAAGTCCGGACTGTAAGGTGGGTACTGAAGCTTTTGAAATCCGAGGAGCTCGATTTCCAATTGTGTAGCAATTGCTATGTGTGCTGGTGCATTATCTGATGGAAGAGAACAGAATCAAGCTAGTCGCTAAGCCCGGGTCGTTTCTTTCGAATAGCTTAAATGAGATCCCGTCTCAGCACCTAACAAATTGAAGTTTTGTGACTATCAAACACTACACCACATTTCTAAAACAGCATAAATCAAACTTGAGATCTACATTATGAAAAGATAAAGATACGTGGATTTATAGTTTTCATGTAATTTAAATGAACTAAAATTAACAAAAACATTACCTTCGAATAATATGAGGAATTTGTTGGGTACAAAATGGGTCAACAGAATCCCCTTGGGATCCATAAACATGATACGCATGTGTTTACCGGGTGATTTGCAAACTTTCGCTTTTTTAGGTGATGCAGTTCCTTTTACAGTCCACATTGATGATTGTTGCTTGGTCTCTGGGGGTAATAGTAATGGATCCAGGTCTCGTCAGTGATTGTAATGCGATCTAAGAACTGCTCACCTTCATCTTTGAACCGCTTAAGAAGGGTTCAGGAGGCATTTACTCTTCTTTCTCTGTCATCACTCGTTAACAGCTTCGGGATCCAACAAGCACAGATTCTCTCCATTTTTAAATTTTCAGTTAAATTTTTGTGTGTTGTCGCTACTCCAATGTCAAACTGGAACGCAATTTCCCTAACTATTCACGCGCGTCGTTCCTTAACGATTCGAACACTGCTGACGTTAATTTTTCCGTGATAACTGACGGCCGTTCCGCACTTTTCCTCTCATTCAACACGTTATCTGTAAATCGTTTGTGCCAGCGATAAACTAAAGCCCTCGACACAGTTCTTCCACACTCCGTTTGCTTTAATAAGTCTCTGGTCTGAACGGGAGTCTTACCGAGCTCTACACAGAATTTGATGTACGATCGCTGCTCCGCCTTCACGTCAAAATTCATTGTCTCAGCTCAAAAAGTTTTTTAATATGTAATATATCAACTTTTTCGGTATTTATAACTGAAACTTTTCAAAACTTTCCCAAAATTACGTCAGAATGATAATGAAAAATGACGTATAGAATTTGCATATTCTTCTCATTTTTTCTTTGAATACCGAGACATACTACATAGCTCTCAAAAACTTTTCAACATTTGGCTCTGACTGCTCCGGGTATCAATACCTTTCAAGCAAGGAATGACCTTTTTATAAACAAAAATATTCATACATGTAATTAATTGACTATTTATAATTCATTAATGTATGATATTGTAATTTAGCAAGTTTTATCCAAAAACGTCAATTAGAAAGGAAAATAAACAGAATGTCTCAATAATTTCCGAACAACTCTCGTATGAGCAAGGTTAAAGGTTTTGGGTTAAAATAAATCGCTTGTTGTAAAAGGCGCGACTAAATGGTGCGGTCCTAAGGACAGGACGCAAACAACGAGGCCTCGTGTCACAGCAGGTGTGGTACAATAAAGATCCCTCCTTCAAAGGCCCTAAGTGCCGAGCATAGGCCTAAATTTTGTAGCCCTACACCTGCAATGGTGACGTCTCAATATGAGTGAAAAATTCTCGAGCGGGACGTTAAACATATACAACCAACCAAACCAACCATTCAACTCATGTGCGCAACAATTCAAACATATACATTTACAACGTCTTCCCTATGCAGAATAATTTGCATATAATGATTTCCTGCGCTTCCATGGATGCTCATCTAACACCGATAAATATGAAAGACCTGTGCAACAAATATCAATGAAAAAATATTAAATATATTTTAATCGTTAAATATTTAACTATTCATCTCATTGATTACAGTCTCATTCCTATATGAATATACATGTAATGTAATGTAATAGTACTTGTGCATTATACAACAAATATAACCGATTATAAAGATGATTCTTCAAGAGGTCAATCACTAGTGTTCTTTTTACCAAACCTTTAGAATCCTGGGTAGTCGTTACATTGGCAGCAAATGAGCAATAACAATGTCACACAGGTACCATCGTAAGTTTTTAATGCATACGATCAAGTAGAACGTGAGATACTACGAAATATAGGCTTCTTCAATTTCTAATCCCCCACTTTCGCAAACTAGCGAGATAAAAGAACTTGTAACGATCCTTCCATTATATCGGAGTCACAAACTTCCTCGGTTAAATCACGATTAATAAATTATAGAACATGAATGTAATGAAGCACCTGCAAGTATATGATACAAACTTTTTTTTAAGTTTTGTAATACTGAGAAAGTTGTCAACAACTTTCTATTCATTAATAATATGAATTTGGACTGAGAAGACCGTATTTTGTGAAAATTCCAACATTTCCACCCAATATTATAAACAAAACAATGAATTTACCTGTGGTAATATAAGGTTAATTGGTTTGAAAAGATATCTCCAGTTCATTAGAGTAAGACAGGTTGCTAACATTGGCAGATTTTACAAATACAAGTGTATTAGAAGAAGAAGAAGAAGAAGAAGACGAAGAAGAAATAAATATCAGTCAGATTGAAATAAATACCACAAAAGATCAGAATCAAAAGTTCAATAAATTTTAAATTAAATATTAATACAGCAATATACTCTGAATGTATTGCGGGCAATACAAAGCCCCCTATCGGTAGTATAATTCAGTCAAAAGTAGGTCAAGCGTAACGAAACTCAGCATGATCTTAAACTATCCACGACAAAGCCATATACAAAATTTCAGTTGAAAATCTTCATCCAATGCGGACAAAAGACCGGAAAACTGATTCTTACAATTTGTCAAGGGGTATCATTCAGACAAAAGTAGGTCAAGCGTAATCTGTAACTATCCAAGGCAAATCCATGAATAAAATTTCAGTTGAATATCTTCAAGCATTGATCAAGGCGTATAATTCAGTCAAAAATAAGTCAAGCGTAACGAAACTCAAACTTGGTCTTTAACCATTCAAGACAGTCACATATTAAATTTCAGTTGAATATCTTCATTCAATGCGAAGAAAAGTACGGAAAACTGAATCGGAAAGACAGCACGACGGACGGATAGACAGACGGACAGACCGATGGTAAACTAATAGTGCCCTTCCGCAAAGCCGTTAGGGGACCAAACTTATTTACATCACAATTTGTATCTTCTGTAGAATATGCAGATGTCGTGCATAATGAAATTCAACGTATCATAAAAAAATGATTACCTTGGATAGCGATATGGAACGATTACATCATTTTCAATGAAATTTACAACGGAAGTAATGCATTTCATTTTTATTACCCTTTTGTTGCCTTCTATAATTTATTCTTAAAGTAAAGAAGAATTTTTTAAATATATGGTGTCATCTGTGCATGATGGACAAATATTCGTCCTATCAACTGGCGTTAAATAAATAGTGATCGTATCATCTTTCACTACATTTAGTGTACTAAATTACATATGATCGTAGCAACGGGTTGTCTTTAAAACCAAAGTTACGTCAAAAGATAGAAAATCGATATCTCTTCTTGATGACTGAGGTATCACAATGGCAGTAATGAAGTTTTACCGCTTGAACGAGACGGGGAAATTTGTGCAGCATAAGTAAAATTTAATCATACCGGTCTCACAATCGAATTAAAATCAAATCTTCTCTCATTTGATTGGTCAAGTGTGAAAGGATAAATAGCATGGCCGCAAACGGAATGCTGTCAGATCCTTCTCCAGTGAAAGGATTATCGAAGATCAGGCTTTGGGGCCACCAACATATAAAAATCTCAAACTCACGTTTTTCACCTCAGCGGAGATTTTGCTTAAATACCTTGCCACCAAACTTTCTCAGAGTCGCCTCACGCGAGTTGAGATTTGAGGAAAAACTTAACATGTTTTCATTGTTACAAGAAGCCTTTCTTTAAATAAAATCCACTTTCACTTTGTTGTTTACATTATTTGAAACGCTTTAGAATGTACTTTACATGTTATTTTTTTTCATTCAATGACGTCATACGTAAAAGTCGTCTGTATTTTCACTATCCATCATGGCATCGGACTACGAGGTCGCTCTGGAAATCGCTAATGATGCAAATTAGAACAGTCATATGAACAGTGACATGTCTATGACATGGTACATTTACCATGTCTGAATGGGATTGAATTTTAGTGATCTTTCCGTGGTGATTTGTGTTTCACAAAAACCTCCTGAATTTCCCGTTGATCATGATGACACAGCAACATGTATCATTTATCATGTACAGTTGTTTTTGATATATGATATATTTTAGTCATTTTTTTCATCATTATAAAGAGATTAAATGTGTAAAAATAGACACTAAATATGTATTAGATTATACTACGTGTAAATTTACAGCAAGGTGTTTCTTAATTCGGGCGCAAGATACTAATTAATGTAAGGGTCATGGTCACTAGGTACAAGGTAATAAAAGTGTAGCACACGACATTTTTCTTTTGAAGTGGAATTTCTTTACCGGCAATCTTGTGAAATGCTGTCTTGATATTTGCTAGTTCCTTGCGCTTTTCAACATCGAGGGTGTTACTCGTCATAATATAGAAAGATCCAGGCTCATTGCAAAATCCAAGACTTTAAAGGGGAGGGGGGTGTTAAAGGATATATTCACGGTTATTGTGTAGCAGATTTGAAGAAAGTGATGACGAAGAAAAAACAAAATATGTCGAAATATTTTCATCATTCAACCCTCCCAAAGTATTGAACCTGTCAAGGATCATCGTTCTCACAATCGTTATAAAACTGGTATATATCCAGCCAAGCCGAATCTCAGCCGAGAGAGTTAAATTCCTACGACATCTGCGTTGACGAAGTCGTCTGGGAGTCCTTTTTTGTGAGTAAAGACACTTCAGATTTTATTTGAGGTTGCTATTTACCAAACTCAGGATTTTCTGAGAAATCTCAAATATTTTTCTCAGCTGAGTTCAGAAATATTTTGGTGGCACGCGCATTTGAGAAAATTCTCAAATGTGATTAAAAACGCAAAAACATATCTGAGTTTGAGAAAATATATATATATGAAAACCTAAAATTTTCTGAGAAATCTCAGATTTGAGAAAATCTCAGCGTTAGTGGCCGCAAAGCCTGATTTTAATTAGATTAAGATTAACAAGCCTTAGCGAAATGAACACGACTTCTGTTAAAAGAATGTTACTAGATACACATGTAACCTAAAGTACGTTTTAGTGGAATATAATAAGAATACTCGGAGATATATAAAAATAATTCTAAAATACTCCTCTCTTTATGCGTTTCACGGCGCCGTTGGACATTTGAGAGACCCCGCAAGACAAAAGAGCGAAAAAATAGTACTTAGGAGCGACGAAATAGTGCACATTTTAGCGACAGATTTTTAACCCATTTGAGCGAAATTTCAAATTCGGGGTAGACATTTGAGCGTTAGGTTTTTACCCCATTTGAGCTATTTCTTTAGGAGATTCTTGGACAAATTTATTTGATTTGTACCTCTTCCGTCAGCCATACAAAGTCTGTTGCCCCCAGCTCACCGCGGGGAGGTGGAAGTTGGATTTTGAGCAGGTTGATATTTTTTTCTTTTGTAAAACAGCATAATTTTTTAAAAACACTTTTTGATATTAAAATCTCATAAAACTGTTAAAACTTAAAACATTTACATGTCAGTTCTAGCCTGATACTTAAATCCAAGGGTACGAGTAAATCTGGAGCGACATACTTCACCATCAAATAATCAGATTTTTTCCTCTGCAGCCTAGACATCGGCGCTGTTTCATTGAGTTTTCTAATTTTGATGTACTTAGTTGTTTGTATTTTGGTTATCACACCCAAGAACGTATAAATTGGCGGGTGACTACAGTAAAATTGGAGTTCAGTCCTTATTATCTTGGATGGACAATCCATCTCTTCCTTAGGACAAACGACAATTTTACTAATAAAGATATAGGGCATGGCAAACACGGACCCCTGGACGCACCAAATGAACATAACCTGTTGACCGGTCACATTCGCCGTGAACCCGATGAGATAAGTCGTAGGTTAAATCATAACTACAAAAACAAATCTGATTTGAGCGAGTCAACCAATAAGGGACTTGAATGAATTACTGTTTTAGGAGACAAAATTATGTAAAAAAAAAAAAAAAAAAAATCCGGAACAATACCATAATGGTACGATTTAAAAACTTAAGATCGAAACGAAGTTGGACGAGTTGAACTTGAATTACTGTATTAGAAACCAGATGTGTTTGTGATACATCCGGATTACAATAAAGTAGAACTGTAAGATTTGTAAAGGTCACCAGGTCAAAGATTTTGGTGTCAATGGAAAGGTCTACCTCTTATGTTGTAAAAGATATGGCCAAGGTTAAAGTTTTTTTTTTAAATTTCACCTTCAAGGTAAAATCAGTTGTACGCTGAATAGACAAGAAATTGCGTGAAACAATCCGAAACAACACTCGATATCTAGAAACGTCGGATCCACAGTATATAGATAGTCAAAGGCAAAATCAGTTGTACGCTGAATAGACAAGAAATTGCGTGAAACAATCCGAAACAACACTCGATATCTAGAAACGTCGGATTCACAGTATATAGACAGTCAAATTAAACAAAAAATTACATAAAGTACCAATATGACAACTTGATAAATCCTAGGAACGACCCGTACCGTCCCTTCATCGGAACAAACGAAGAGAGCGCTATTAATGAAGAGCCGGGAGAACACGGACCCTGGACATATGAGAGGTGGAATCAGGTGTCCATGAGGCGTGAGCATCCCCTGTTGACCGGAAACACCCGCCGTGAGTCCGACAAATCGTACGTTACAAATTATATTTACCACAGTGATAAATATTTACCAATTATATTGTAATGAAAATCAGTGTTAGAATGATGAAATATTTATTAAATACATGAATGGGATTGGGCAGTAGAGACAACCTAAAGTATTTTAGCCCTCTCCCAGGGCTTCACTGAACAAAGTCCCGATTTAAGTTCTTTCTCTAAAATACTCGCCGTGAACATCAACAATTATAATTACAATTATACATATGAGTGTGGTCAAAACAGTTAAATATACTATATTTATTACATCAGTGTCCTTACATTTCTTCAAATGAGTTTTAGATTTCTTCTTCAAGTCTGAAAACATATCAATTCTCTGCATAAAAATAGCACTCTTAATTTGACCCCTACAAATATTTGTGTTACTTCCTAAACTGTCAAAAAAGTTCACTTTAATCCTCTTGTTTTGATCAACAATGGTATGAACACATTGCAATCCATTAATCCCCCAAAACGATTGTCTACACAAATATTTACGCTCCGTAGGGATCCGGGTTGTTAAAATAGATCCTCAGTACCCCTTGCTTGTCGTAATAGGCGACTAAATGGGGCGGTCCTTCGAATGAGACCGCAAAAACAGAGGCCCCTAGTCACAGCAGGTGTGGCACGTTAAAGATCCCTCCCTGCTTAAAGGTCATAAGCGCCGAGCATAGGCCTAAATTTTGCAGCCCTTCACCGGCAATGGTAACGTCTCCATAGAAGTGAAAAATTCTCAAGCGGGACGTTAAACAATATGTAATCAATCAATCAACAAATATTTACATCAATAGTATTGATTGCATCCTTTTTCCATTCTAAAATGCGTTTGGGAAAATTGCTTGAAACTCACAGGCATCTGATAGTTCCTCACGTGTCTTTGGTTCATCCGAAATAATAGTGATTTCTACACAAGAAACAGTTTTTGGAAATCATACAGAACAGCTCTTTTAAATTTCATGCCAGCATGAACCGAAAATGAGAGTTGGTCACCATTTAACGAGTTACTCGATCTTGTATTATAAGGACTTCTTACATAAAATATGTCTACAATTATATCATTTAGTGATAAAGGTCCTAAATTCAGAACTTCATCTCTATTATGATTTTTTTCGAAGATTATGCCAGACGATGAGCTAAATCTGAAAAAGAACTTGATACTTAGTGAGAATGGATAAAGGTATAAGAGGAATATTAAACTCCGTATCAGTCATGTCAAAACAAAAATGCATACCATCTATCCGTCTGTGTTTAGTAAACCAGAAGCGATACAAGAGTTAGACATGAGGAATATGGTTTGGTTCCAGCTGAGAAATCTCGTAACAACATTGCATTTGTTTGTAACACTCATTACAACTGCATTGTAAACGAACTTGGCATTAATTCCACATTTAGTAATCGCACTTATGCTTCAACTGTCATTCAAAAATTATTTTGTTAAACGTCACTCTGACTCCACCCAAAAGTACTCTGAAGTTGATATTAAAAAGATGCTAGAATTCCTTATTGACAGTATTTTCGTAGTGTGTGGGATCCTGTCTTCTAACAGTTTGTGGGAATTTCTATCGGCACGATATTGTTCTCCTTTGTTATCTGATCTGTTTTTATATTCTTATGAAGCAAAATTCATTGAAACGTTTCTACGCGAGAAGAAAAAATTCTTTTGCTGTAGCCTTCAGTTCGATATTTAAATATATAGACGATTTTATCTATAAACAATCATTTACATTCATATGTTGATTCGGTATATCCGACTAAACTTGAAATAAAAGACTCCACAGAGTCGTTGACATCTTATTCGTACTTAATTGCAAATAGGTGTTGAAGGCAAACTGATAACTCAAGTTTATGACAAACGGGATGATTTCAACTTCTCTATCGCCAACATCCCTTATCTATATAACAATATTCCATTATCACCTGCATATGGTGTTAATATATCTCAACTGATTCGATATGCAAGAACTTGTTCTGCATATGATCAATTTTTAAATCAATTGATTGATTGATTGTTTGTTGCTTTTTGCCACATTCAACAATTTTTCAGTTATCCGGTGGTGTCCAGTTCTTTTGGGTGGAGGAGAGAACCCAGATACAATGTACCTGGGAAGAGACCACCGACCTTCCGAAAGTAAACTGACAAACTTTCTCACATATATCGGCGCGAGTGAGAATCGAACCCGCGCCGACTAGAGGTGAGAGGCCTTGTGATTTTGAGCGCAGTGCTCTGACCACTCGGTCATGGAGGCCCCCTTTTTAAAACCAAGGCAGGCTACTGAAAAACAAGTTGATGTTACTGAGGTTTGTATTTACAGTCTCGTCTAAAATCAGCATTTCGCAAATGCTATGGTCGTTATAACTATCTAGTTTTCCTGTACAACTTTTTGTTTGTTACTGTCAGGTGTTTCATACCATATCGTTAGACTGTTCTTGGCATACTGATACTGACTGCGGATTACTCCGTTTAACTGATCAAGATATAGAGCTCCTAGGAAGTTAAGCATTGTCTGTTTGTTTTGTTTGTTTTCCGCCACACTCAATTTTTCAGTTATCTGGTGGCTTCCAGTTTTTTTGTAGGTGGAGGAGAGAACCCAGATATAATGTATCCGGGAGGAGACCACCGACCTTCCGAAAGTAAACTGGCAAACTTTCTCACATATATCGGATTCGAACCCGCGCCGACTAGGGGTGAGAGGCCTTGTGATTTTGAGCGCAATGCTTTAACCACTCGGCCACGGAGGCCCCTGTAAGCATTGTCAGTGACATTGATAATACATTTTCATTATATACTCATTTTCTAATACATACTTGTAAACAACATATTCAATTCAAAACATTCTACCAAACCGAATGTAAGTAACAAGTGTCTTCAAAGCGGTAAGTCTGTCTCCATGCGTAATACATGTACATATACTCTGCAAAAAAAGAAACGCATAACGGATTTTTTAAGATTTTAGTAGATGTATTTTGGATTATGATTTTACAATAAAAAATGTAGATATTCACTAGAATTGTTTCAATTGAAAAAAATTACAGTCCAAACCTTAGATATTGGTGAAAAAAAGTCAGATCATCACAGTTAAGAACACTTCCTGTCGCGTTTAAGTTAGTACCGTGTATGACCACCTCGAGCTGCCAACACAGTTCTGCATCTCCTTGGCATAGAGTCAATCAATGTTCTTACGTTATTGCGTGGAATTGTTCGCCATTCCTGTTGTAACATTTGACGGAGCTGATCGAGGGTCTGAGGCGGAGGTTGGCGTAGGCGCACACGTTTATCCAGTTGGTCCCATAAGTGTTCAATCGGATTCAAATCCGGTGATTTGGAAGGCCATGGTAGCACATTAATGTTGTTCTGCTGAAGGTAGTCAATTGTTAAGCGGGCTGTGTGAGGCCTAGCATTGTCATGTTGGAATAACTCCCTCTGTCGGTCAATTACGCGCATAAGGTGAGGTTGGAGAATTTCGTCTCTGTACCTTTGAGCCGCTAAATTGCCCGGGACATGTACCAGTTCTGTTTTACGGTCATTAGAGATCGCTGCCCACATCATGACGCTACCTCCACCGAAGCTATCCACTTCTTGGACACACGAGGAAGAGAAACGTTCATTCCTGCGCCGGTATACACGGATTCTTCCATCCCGTTTCTGTAGCAGAAAACGGGACTCATCGCTGAACCAGATTCTACGCCAGTTGCGGAATGTCCAGCCCCTCAATCTGTTGCACCATCGGACTCTTTCTCGTCTGTGTAACGGTGTCAAAACTGCTCCAAAATACGGTCTTCTGGGTCTAATGCCATATTGTCGAAGTCGGTTGCGGACTGTCTGCGAGCTGATTCTTCTCAATCCAGGTATTCCGACTGCAGTAGCTGTTGCAGCAACGGTTCGATTCCGTAGATGAAAGACCCGGATGTAGCGATCTTGTCCAGGAGTCGTAATGCGAGGTCGCCCACTCCTCGGTCGGTCATTAGTAGAGCCAGTCTGCTGGAATCTGTTCCACAGCCGAGAAATTGTGCTCTGATTTACGTTTTCAGTTCGTGCAATCTCACTTTGGGATACTCCGGCCTGGAGACGGCCAATGATGATATTTCGAGTAGCAGGGTCCAACCTTGGCATGGCAGCATTTTAACGTTATGATGAATTCAAGCTTCAAACTTCGTCCTTTTATACGCTTTAATGTAGTAGTTGAATTAAGCACAAAGTTCTCGTGAAAAACGTAAGCCAAATTCCATGGCGATAGAGGTGATGTGCAATTTTAGAGAGTCGCCGAGCTAATTTGGCAGAGAGCCAAATCAAATGAACAGACCTTTAAAGTTCCATACTTACCTGTAAAAAATCAATTACTCAATTGACCATTTCAGTTTACCTGGTAAAATACATAATTTGCATTTTTAAAATTTCAAAAGGGCTATGCGTTTCTTTTTTTGCAGAGTATATATATTTCAAAAGTGTCTCTTCATGAATGCATAGTGTTTCCTTTTGATCAAAATATCTGTTTGAGCTACAATGCAGTTCATCATTTCCTCTGATTGACATTGTTTTCCATATTGTTATCAGGTAATAATGCAGAGACCAAAACATTTTGTACATTAGATTAAATGACATTGTTAAACTAATAAAAACATTTTCGCATGAAATTGAAAAAAGCTAATAAACCTACACATTTTTTCTTCAAATCAGGAATAATATAAAAAGCTGCTGTTTGCAAGATTTCTTGCACATTCTCTAGAGAAATTTCTGCCTCACTTTTATACAGATAATCTATGATATCCTTTGTAAGTCCTGATTCAAAATCTCTTGAACTTTATTGGTACAACGGCAGTTCTCATTCCAACATATCAAGATGAGTTTGTGCGCCTCTATGACACTTTCATCAGCAAACGTGATGCTGCCATCACGAAGTCCTTGATCTTGGAAAGCCTCAATAATTTTTATACAGTCCAAACGTCAATAAAATCTTCAATAGTATACTACTTATAAATAAGGTCTGAATACATATCTGGATATGCATAATTTATTTTTGTTTAAGTGTGAAGTATCATCTGGTTTTAATTTATTTTCACATCTATATTCTGTAGATTTCGATAGTGCAGTCGAAATAAGTAGATTATATAACGCTCACCGAAATTCATCGGTAACAATTTGCAGTCATTTAAAAACACTATGATATTTAATAAGCCAATATGTACATTTTGATATTTCTAGTAACCAGGAGGTCGTGAGTTCGAGCCCTAAGACGAAAACGTAGGTAGTGATTGGTCCCTCACCAAATCCCCTGAGGATCCGGGTTAGAATAGCTGCTCAGTACCCCTTGCTTGTTGTAAGAGGCGACTAAATGGGGCATTCTTTCGGATGAGACCGCGAAAACCCAGGCCCCGTGTCACAACAGATATAACACGAGAAGATCCCTCCCTGCTGCTCATCGCCATAAGCGTCGATCATATGTCTAAATTCTGTAGCCCTTCAATGGCAATGATGAAGTCTCCATATAAGTGAGAGGTTCACGAGCGGAACTTAAATAATATACAACCAACCAACTAAACGCTTGGTATTTAGAAGTGAGAACCAAGTGAAATTTTATAAATGGCTTGGTCGTGGATAATTACAGGACATGTTTGAGTTTTGTTATGCTTGACGTACTTTTTGGAAAGAGATTAATTCAGCAGTTAAGAGTGGAATTGTCTTATGCTTGTTTCTACACAGGGGCCCGGGCCTGAAGAATTTTCTTCTGCAAAGCTGTCACAATTCGGCGGGACATTATATCTAGACTAATCGATGTTCAAGCTGTTTATACATTGTTGATTAGTGTATGTGATGTTCCGTACTCTTGTTGGTTTGTATTTTTGTTTGTTTGTTTCTTTGTTTATTTTTGTTTGTTAGTTTTTTTAAATTATTTTTTTTCATAACAGATTTGATCACAACAAAACGCACTTTCCTTCACAATTAAATTCGGATGTTGGAGAACCCTGTCGGACGGACTATAATATGTCATGTTAAATTTGTCATGTTTCATGTAAGAAGTTTCATTTTGAACAAACTTGAATGTACTCTATGTTAGGAATCTTTATATATATATATATATATATATATATATATATATATATATGTATGTATGTATAGATAGATAGATAGATAGATAGATAGATAGAGAGATGCATCTTGACATATGAGTAAGAATATATATGGTATACTAGGGTACGCTATTATATAGTAACTATTATGGTTACTTTGCTAGTTAAACAAGTATAACGGAGAGTATATGTAAAGGTAAACGCTTGTGTGCGGGTATTACAGGCACTGTCTTATGACAGCATCTCATTATTTTTTTTTTTTCAATTCTGAGTTTCATGAAAATCAATAAGAATTATCCTATTAGTCTTTTTGACATTCTAGGAATTTTCTGTACGTTACACTAGAGATCGGGATCAAAATGTCCTTATTTTTATTGACAACATGGATATTATTCATAGATTACTGCAGACGATAAGGATATATTTAAAATCATGAGGGAATATTACTTTCCACAATAAGATTAATTTTAAATCTACCTCCGCAGAGAGAAGAGTTCTAAAACCGCAATCGTAAGTGCTACGACTATGATAGGTTTCGTGAAACGCTGGTAGACGTGCACGTCAAAGTGATCGTAAACGTAACCGTACGTTCATTATCTAAGACGGGTCAGTGAAGCCAGCTAAAATTTGGTTGAATGGTGTCTGACGTATTTAACACCAATTGTAAGACCGTTCCTTACATACTGACGTTGACCATGGAGTACTCCGTTTACCTGATCACTGTAGAGGGTTTGCGGGGGGTGTACCGCGGTCAATATGCGATGCTTACAACTCCTAAATGTCTGGTATTAACAGGGATCCCATACCTGCCCTTCTCTGAGTTTGATATTTATGAAATTAATCAATGTCTGTTATCTTCACTCTTTACGATTTATATATAGAACGAGTAGCGTCTAATAAATAATCTCATCTACAGTAACAAGTGCTAACATAGAGACTACTAGTACTATTTCAAGAAAAGAACAATTATCATCAAATCAAATATTCTGGTGATCATCCATGCATATTAAGTCTAGCATTTGTAATGACTGTACAAGCTAGATGATTTCTCATCTTTATAGTCAGGAATAAGGATGTATTTTGATCCATGTTGATTTATTACACACGATTAAAAACTTTCCCACAATTCATCACCAACAAGGATCTTCTCTTCTCGTGAAAAAAAAAATACAAAAACTCTAATCCCGCGAGGCGGATTTGAACCACCGACCTAAGGATTACTATGAATTATTCCACTACAGTCCTCCGCTCTACCAACTGAGCTATCACGGGATATTTTGAACTGATATAAATGTCATACTTATCTTTATGCACGTTCCTTGCCGTATTTTCTGTGGTTTTTTTTTTTGTTTTTGTTTTTTTGTTTGTTTTTTTTGTTTGTTTGTTTGTTGTATTTTTTGTCGTTGTTGTTTTTGTTTTTTGTTTTTTGTTTTTTTTGTTTTGTTTTGTTGTTTTTCGTTTCACTGAGGCACTATAACTATGTTTTCATTCCAAAAAAGAAAAATAATTTCATAGAAATATTACATGTACAACAAATCTCCTTTTCTTTGAAGTTTCCAGATATTTTATACCATTATTTGAATGTTAATTATTATTTTAAACAGAAAAAAGTCAAAGACATCAAAATTAAACTGGCCATCTTTCTAGGAAACTCAAAGTTAATCCACACATGTAGAGTACGCAGTTGGAACACTGGAACCAGTAACATTGATTTCTTGCAGAATGTATTAAATTTTCTAAAACACATACTGAATAAGTGACCAGAATCTGTATGGCGATCTTTCATATATGATATAATTTAGAGTAAGTACATTTGTATTTTATTTTACTGTAAATATGATATTGTGACGGGAAGATGATTTCTGAAATGCACGTTTTACTTTCTGGCCAACAGTTATGGTATTCATTATTTCCACATACATCACAATAATGCCAATATTTTGACGGGAATTCGCCATTCACGATATGGCATTGTCATTAACCAGCAAGAATTATCAATTCACTGACCCTACATTAACACGCTTTGCTAGATAATGTGGTATTTTTGCATATTAATGAATCGGGGAAAATACCTGTCACAGAAAACAAGTATGGCTATTTGGTATCATAATACATGTGTATATATATCAGTAAGAATTAAGGGACATTAATCATCAAGCGGCAATACCAAGAGTACTTAGTACATATAATTGACATCTGGGTTAGAAAATGACATGCTCGTCGTGTATATACATGTATCAAATATGACATTTCGGCACAAAATTGTGATGTGCAAGACATTCTTCTCATTCAGTTGGTATGTGTATTTTATCAATTTATGTAAATGAATACTCATGTAAACCTTGCAATGTATCTTTATCAAACTTCAGATCATTTTTACGAGTTAAGAGTCCGTATCCCGGTTAATGACTCGATAGGCGACACGCAGTACTCATATACATGAGTTTGCAAGATGGTAGTAGAGGTTATCAAGAACGTGACAAGTCATAATTGCGTATCAAACTATTTCTAAACATAAAATGTCGGTCCTATGTGATCAGAAAATGAATGCAATGTAACATTCTGTGGAACTCGTAAGGATATACGTGTTTGTAGTGACAGGTCCTTTTTAATACCTTCTAGTGCATACTTTCTATTCAAGATATATTACTGCATTCAGGCAAGTTAAAGAAAATATTGAGCTGGAAAACTCCCATTTATTATTAGCAGGTGCAATGTTTAAACACAAAGTGGATGAATTATAAATAACGGTAATGTATATAACGTGAAAATGATCATGATCAGACTGAAGGTAGAATGACTGGAAAAGTTTATCTTTTTTACAGAATCGAAAAATAAATGTATATCCCTACGTCTGTTGCCTCCTCAGTCTATACATGGTAAATTCTGTGTAATCAGAATACAATAACTTGGTAGCTAATGTTCATAGCAATTCCAATGGGCTGTTGGAAGAACTGATCTTCCGACTACGCTGGAACCTCAGCACCTTTTGAATATCAGCGTAAAGAGTATTTGTTCGTGTATATAATCAAAACTGTGTTAAACAAAGTAATTTATATTGGTTGACTGGTCACATGATATGGATATCTTGGGTTCCAATAATAGCCATTTCCTCATGAATGCGCTGCAGGTGTGAACAATGCGCGTAGAATAGTAGTTAGTTGTTGTAGTCTGTTTTAACGGCTGGTAAAGAAATGAAAGGAAAAATTGAATTTAGTTTTTTTTAATGCATGAGGGTATTTGAACTGAATATATCTCTTCCACCTGTCCTAAACCAGCCATCGTAGAACTACAACGCTTCTTCACGGCGGCATATTATCTTTAATGTTGTATAAAGGACTTCACCAATGAAATACAACATATTTTGGGTTCAGTTGTCTGGAGCAGAGGCTACGCCATTGAAGAAAAGTATATGGTTTTGTATCGAAGTCGTTTATAACTATTCAGATTATTATCCTACAGATACATCGCACGGTTCTGAGAAAGTATCAGCCAATCTGACCTGTGTAAGGCGCTGTGCATTCCGTAGTAGGGGTCTCGGGGAAAATTCGCGACTTTCACTTCTAATGGCGAGTAGCCTCGTGGGCATGCGGGTTAGAATAGATCCTCGGTACCCTTTGCTTGTCGTAAGAGGAGACTAAATGGGGGCAGTCCTTCGGATGAGACCACAAAAACCGAAGCCCTGTGTCACAGCAGGTGTGGCACGTTAAAGATCCCTCCCTGCTCAAAGGCCATAAGCGCCGAGCATAGGCCTAAATTTTGCAGGCCTTCACCGGCAATGAGTGGAAAATTGTCGAACGGGACGTTAAACAATATATAATCCATTAATCAATCTAATGGCGAGTACAAGGCGACGATACAGTAGTTGTCTGTTTTAATGAAATAGGTCTTTCGCAGCCTGATACCGAACCTGCAACTTACAAGGTATTAAGGCAATATCAGCTCAAAATATGAAAATTTTATTTTGTTGTAAAAATGTGTTATTATGAAAGTTTTGTCCATAACTAAACATAATCACTAATAAAATCAAAAACTAAGTTTAAGATGTTACCAAAATAAAGATTTCAGTTCTAATGAATGTATATAGAAGTCAATTTTAATACGGGAAGACAATAATGTACTGAACAGGTTTTCTAACACAAATATTAATTACTGTACAAAAGTTTATAAACTTTATTTTTTCTGCCATTACAACAAAATTTTCCAACACCAAAACGACAGCTAACATTGCTTTAAACTTCATTGTTTATTAGTACGCTCCATTATTTATACGGAATGGAGTGTTTCGGGGTAGGCCACTTCCTCACAGACACGATCGAAGGGGGTATAACAAAGTATTAGATAAGTTTCAATGAGGTGTGTTTCATTTATCGAGCTATTACCGATTATGAAAAACTATCTACATGTAACACAAGAATTTAAATGAACTGTTTCTCTGCACACGTTTTTTTAAACAGTGACTTGATTGAACTAGTATGTATACCCAGACGCTTGTGTATACGCAGACTCCACATTGACGCGTATACGTAAACGTCTGGATGACTATGACATGAACCTGTTCATTTGGCGTCGACATTTTAATTTGTGTTCCTAAAGAATGTCACTGAGATTCCCCATTGCAAAAAGTAATTCCAGTAAAGGTGAGTTTTGAGCGGGTCAAAATATTGTAGCGATCTAGATTTATTCCTTAAACACAATGGACCGCAGCTCCATTACTGTTAATCCCGTGGGGATCCGGCATGTTAGAATAGATCCCCAGTACCCCTTGCTTGTCGTAAAAGGCGACTAAATGGGGTGGTCCTTCGGATGAGCCCTTCACCGGCGGTGGTGTTGTCTCCGTGTGAGTGAAAAATTCTCGAGCGGGACGTTAAGCATTATACAATCAACCATTACGTTTAAAGAATGGAGCGCTATTCGTACATTAACTATTAGAAAACGAATGCAGCGAGCATTACAGTCAAACAAGGGGCTTCCGTGACCGAGTGTTTAGAGCATAGCGCTCAAAATCACAAGGCCTCTCACCTCTATTCGGCGCGGGTTCGATTCTTGCTTGCGCCGATATATGTGAGAAAGTTTATCAGTTTACTTTGGGAAGGTCGGTGGTCTCTTCCCGGGTACATTGTATCTGGGTTCTCTCATCTACCAATAAAAACTGGACGCCACCAGATAACGGAAAAATTGTTGAGTGTGGCGGAAAACAACAAACAAAACAAACAAAATAAACAACCAAACAAGCAAGATCTTCGTTCAAGGCTGTCAAAAAACCTCGGGTAAGTGCAATATTCATTGAGTTAGGACCACTCAATTAATTTATTGAGTTTGTAAAGTGTACACGAAGGTTGAGTATTTGAGATTGTCAATCGTTAGGCACAATCGAGCTTCATAATGATTTAAATTCAAAATTTATCTTCCCTGTATATGTATTAAAAACAAAAGAAAATTTTTGAAATAATGATTGTAAATGCTCTTTTGATCGTGATTTATTTAATTATTCTTTTTCAAACAGATTTTATTTAAACACTTGCTGTCACAACGCTTATCTGAATATCTTACATTCACTACATTGTACCATTGAGCCATATTGCATAATGATGGACAATTTCAAACTTACAGTCTCTCTGAATTATCAACCCTTTAGAGGGAGCTTTTTTGTTTTGAACATATTTTATTGATATAATCAATAGGATTGGGAACAAGTTCTTACAACTTACTAGTCCCTATCCTTAGAGGGAGCGTGATCTATTATTTGAATCAACTTTCCCTACATGTACTAAAGAATTCAGTTGAAAACGACACGTTGGTTCTCGAGAAGTCAAATGAAGAACAAATCAAACAGTTGAGTTTAATGTAATTAATATTTTGGTTACGATGCAACTACCTGAGTAAAATATAACCACTGCATTTTCATCGAAATATTTTCCGCTACCATTGTTTCAGAGAAAACGAGTACAATACTGAATAATGCAATTCTTCAGCTACAAAACATGACAACTATAATCCCGTGTAAATCTATCAAACACTCAATTCAGCTGAAAAGACGTAATTATTCTTTTTCAAATTGTAGATGACGTTTACTTTAAAGACATTCAATCGTCTGAAGAGTGCCTACTTGTAATGGTTAACCGCAGTGGACTGAAATAAACTTAAGTGAATATTAACTCTAACGTTAATTCAATGACATTTTTATTTATTGGGAGAAGTAACTCAAATTAAAAATAAGGGATCACCCAGACAGACAGACGAGCAAAATGACACCTCTATGTAGGTCATGCTCTACAGATAACACACAAAGGCCAAGTACGACACACAAGTAAAACAACATGCACACACATTAAATTTCACTGCATTAAAGGAGAACGGTGAATAACATATAATGAACATCGCGATACATGATTTTTCAAATTCCAACGTTGCTGCGTTGGTGACATGTTTCTTTCTTTGCAAATTTCTTCTAAAGGTTCACGTTATGTAAAATATATATTCTTTTACAATCATAATATATGGACAATCGAGAATGACAACACACATGAACATGCTGTGTAAGTGCAGGCTTAATCATATTGTGTTAGTATGGAAAGAACTGTATGACATTTACATGCAATGTGTGTTAAATATGTTGAATAAAAACTCGTATATTGCATAAAATTGTGTAGAGTGCACGGAAGCCTAGAGGTAGGGAAAATGAGTTTTAAACTGACCTAGAACATTGAAGTGACGAATAAAGAACCATAATTATCTTATTATTTGTACAGTGTTGGACGTCCATAATATTTTCTTAATTAGTATGTAAATAGCAATCGTATATCATTCTATCAAACCTGAAAGGTTTTTTTTTCATTACAATTAAACATCTGTCAAAAAGAAACAATATAAAATATTTGATTTAAACCCTTTGCCGTAGAATAGTCTGTAGTTCTCAATCACTGCATCTTTCAAAGAGACCTGTATATAGGAAAAATAAAATACATAAGATACATTTGAATTGACAGTTGAAATATATCTATGTATGTATTCTCGGGTCATGAAAATAGAATGGGCTTTCCCCGAAGACAACTTTGAAGTTCTAATTCTGTTCCATTCAGATTTGATTTATAGGACTATTATGGGACTTATGGAACTATCAAAAATTTGAAATGAATAATATATTTATAACATCATAATATCCAGGAACAACTATAAATAATATAAAGGTATATACAATGTATAATTATATGTTAACACAAACGTGGATATACAGTGAATCATGAAATAATTATAAAAATGTCCTGATCGTCGACATTTACCAGTAAATAAATACATTAACAATCTCAACTTCATTTCTTTGCAATAATATTCAAATCTTAAGGAAAACGTCATTTTAACGAGCAGTAGAAAATAATGCCAATTTAGGGGCTACTTTTGACATATTAGGGGGAGGATATTATTTCAGTTAACCTTTTCCTGTTTATCTGTGTGTGTTTTTTTTTTATTTTAACACCTCTTTGTATGTTTATTTACACAGAAAAAGGAGTGTGTGAGCCTCTTTTCCATCGGCCCTCACCAGAAAGGAGAATTACGTAATTCTTTTGTGACGTTGACTCAAAATCAATCCATTGTGAAGCCTTTGAAACCAATGCCCTGACCTTTTCTATATCCAGAATGTTATCGTTTTAACAAACTTTTAACAAACTTAATTTTTGTTTAACCTTTCGGAGGGAGATACGGTACTTCATGTAAACAAATCTGTATTCCCTTTAGTAAAGGATGCCTTATGGCAGGTTTGGTGGAAACTGGTCCAATGGTTCTAGAGAAGTCGAAAATGCGAAAACTAGAGACTCAGAGACGATGGAACGTGGTTAGAAAGGCTGACTTGAAATTTTAGGTCAAGTGAGCTAAAGAATTCGGTACGGGGTTTTTTATAATTAGGCAGAGGAAACTCGAGATTTTGTGTGAAATATTCATCCGTATATATCATATCATTACGCGTATAGCTTTTGTTAGTAATAAAAATTTTCTAAATTCTAGAGAATGTTACCGGTCGCGGTCACAGGCAATTATATCACTTGGGTTCGAATTCACTAAAAAGAGTAAAGGTATAGAGCTCGAAATATAGTCTAAGTCTGCCGTTGAAAAATCAGTAAACCAAATGGCATAAAATTCTACTTTATATTCTGATATGATCACGTATCTACATTACTACCAAAGTTGATCCCGGAATTCCGTATACTTCCCAAGATATGTAGCAATGAATTCAGAAAAATGCCTATTATTTTGTGGTCGAGTTTTAGTTGGGCCCCTGGCACTGCACGACTAAACAGAATGTTTGTGCATTGCAACAAGCGATTACGTAGAATGTGCAACATTAGATATCATTTTTAAGTTGAATTTCTTATTTCGATTTATAAAGAGAAGTCCATAATAGCTCCAAGTGACTGAAACTTGTAAAGCCGTCTGTACTTTCACTTATCACAGCCATTTTGACGGGTGCCACTAAATACCTAAACACTTTCATTATTATAAATCATCAAACACCAGTGTTGATGTGATTTGGATAAGAATAGACAATAAGAGCTATGCATCTTTGCAAAGACATGTTATTAGCATAATGTGTGTACTATAATAAACTATTATTCATCAAAATTAAATGTTTGAGACTCTAAATCGTTAAGGGTCGTTATGCTTTTGGGTAATTAGTGACACCGGTCTAAATGGCTGTGATAAGTGAAAATGCAGACGGTTTTACAATTTTTAGTCACTTGGAGCTATTACGGACTTCAGTTTATGAATTGAGGTAAGAAATTCAACTTGAAAATGTTATCTTATGTTGAACATTCTATGTAATTGCTTGTTGCAAAGCACAAATACTCTGTTTAGTCGTACAGTGCCAGGGGCCCAGCTAAAACTCGACCAAAAATAAGACATTTTTCTGAATTCATTTCTGCATATCTTGGGAAGTATACGAGAATTCGGGATCATCTTTGGTAGTAATGATTAATTGGTTATGTATTGTTTAACGTCCCGCTCCGAAAATATTTCACTCATATGGAGACGTCACCATTGCCGGTGAAGGGCTGAAAATTTTAAGCCTATGATTGGCGCTCAGGGCCTTTGAGCAGGGAGGGATCTTTATCGTGCCACACCTGCTGTGACACGGGGTCTCCGTTTTTGCGGTCTCATCCGAAGGACCGCCCCATTTATTCGCCTCTTACGACAAGCAAGGGGTACTGAGGATCTATTCTAACAACCCGGATTCTCGCGAGGTTTGGTAGTAATGTAGATTGGTTATGTGTGATCATATGTGTTCTAATATGATCACACACAACCAATCTACATTGTAGTAATGTAGATTGGTTATGTGTGATCATATTAGAATACAGAGTAGACTTTTATACCATTTAGTTTACTGATTTTTCATTGGCAGACTTAGGTACTTTATATTTCGAGTTCTATTTCTTTACTCTTTATTAGTAAATTCGAACCCAAGCGATATAATAGCCTGTGGTCGCGGTAGCTCAGTGGTAGAGCGCTCGTGACCAGGAGGTCGTGAGTTTGCGCCTCACTTGTGTTATGGCTGCGTCAAACCTAAGATGTTAACATAGGTAGTGATTGCTTCTTCGCCATACGCTCGGCATTTAGAAGTGCCAATCACGTATCTTTCGGATACGACCTTAAAATCGATGTTCCCGTGTCGCGGCAGGCGTTGGCACGTTAAGGAACCCTCACTGCTACGGTCCTGAGCGCTAAACATAGGTCTAAATTTGTGGTATTTCATCATTCAATCTAGAGAATGTTAGCGTGCGATATCTGGGACAGTATTGAACGGTAACTTATCGTGAAATAATAGGATCCGAACCCAAACGTTCCTAGTATATGCCATCTTTATTGCACTCTAGCTGTAAACAAAAATGGTGGACCAGGAGTTTATAAATGCCCCGCAATGAACAATGGAAACAAAATTATGCGTTATAAACACTCCTTCCTTCGACAAATTAAACATATGCAGAAAATGATTTAAAAGCGTTAAGTTAAAATGAACCATGAAAACCGTTACTCATAGTTTTACGACTATGTGCATTAAATTATCTTTGAGGAAAAAATTTGCAAAGTGATTTAGCGTCAATAAATCTCCAAAAACTGTATTACTTGGCAATATTCATCAAAGCTATTTGTTAGCATACACTATTATAATATACATACATTGATCGGGAGTTCTTGATTTATCTACACAAAGTGCAAACTCGATATTCAACGGTACACTTCATAATGAAAGTATATTTTGGGTCAGGTGTATTTTCAACATGTTCGATAAAATAGTATAATGATAATAATAAATATAATATAAATATAGCTCTCTTGTTTTCTCCACCTATACTTTTCTTCATTTGATTTACGACTCCGGATCAGGATATAAATAAATCTGCATAATATTTATTTTTTATATTCCTAATTGGCGAACACTTGTCAAAAATATTAAGTAGAGCAAACCCAGAAACTATATTTGTCTGTTAAAACAGTCAATACATGTCAATTAAATATTAAATATGCAGAATATGTATATTTTGCCAACAATTCAATTATGTCAAAATAGATTCACCAATTTAAATGAGGCACAATTTATTCAAAGCTTCTACGCGAGACCAAAGTCTTCTGGTTGACCTTCATCACGGCATTTAGATACATCGACGAAGTGTTACATTTATAAAAAAAAAATTACTTTCATTCATATATCGATTTGATATACCCAGTGAACTCGAAATAAAAAACACCACAGAGTCTTCGACATTTGCATAATATTTGAATATCCATTTAATATAGACGTTAGCAACAAACTAACACCTCAACTTTAAGTCAAACGGGATAACTTCAGCTTCTCCATCGTGAACTTTCCATATCTACATGTATATAGCAATATTCCCGTATTACCTGCATATGGTGTTTATGTCACTCAGCTGATTAGATACGCAAGAACATGTTCTGCGTATGATCGATTTTTCAACTGAGACATGCTATTGACAGTGACGCTGATGTTACATGGGTTTCAACAGTCTCATTTAAAGCCAGCATTTTGCAAAGTGTGTGGTCGCTATCATAATGAACTTATTTGCAAACACGGCATCTCATTACATTGAATGCTACCTAACATGTTTCATACCAACTATTATGCCGTTCTTTACCTAATAATTTAATTACGGATGACTCTGTTAATCTGATCAAGATATAGGCCTAGGTCAATGGAGGATGTGATCGGTCAAAAGGGGAATGTTACTCTTCCGATCCCGCCTCTGGTCTATCCAATTGTTCGTGTTTACCTTACTCTTAATTTGTATTCTTTATATATCACGCCGCATTACATATATATATATATATATATATATATATATATATATATATATATTAAGTCGCATAAATCCCGTGGTGATTTGGGTTAGAATAGGTCCTCAGCACCCCTTGCTTGTCATAAGAGGCGACTAAATGGGGCGGTTCTTCGAATGATACCACAAAAACCAAGGCCCCATGTCACAGCAGGTGTGCCATGATAAATATCCTCCTGCTCATAGGACATAAGTGCCCAGCATAGGCCTACATTTTCCAGCCCTTCACCGGCAATGGCGACATCTCCGTATGAGTGAAAAATTCTCGAGTGGGACGTTAAATAATATACAACCAACCAACAACGGCGCTTAAAAATAAAAACAGTTTATTCTACTTTTCCCGCCATGTTTGATTCTGCACTACACCCACTATTATGTTTCTACATAAAATAAAACATAAAAAATACACCTTTAAAGTATGCAATAAGTGAATTTATTCATATTACATATTAAAATATTAGCCATACCATATTTCATATGTAGTAATCCAAACAGCACTAGCAGCACTAAAATGAAGATGACGCTCATTGAAACGCCCACAGCGACACCGATATTTCCATTCCTATTGTCGTCTTTCTGCGCTTCGTCAGATTCTGTGTATGAATGCCGAATTTCAAAAAATGAGTTATAGGTTTAACGATTCAAACAGTTTCTTAATATATTAATGCATATATCTCTCTCTCTCTCTCTCTCTCTCTCTCTCTCTCTCTCTCTATATATATATATATATATATATATATATAACTATATTTTCTGTATTAAGAATATATATATATATATATATATATATATATATATATATATAATTCATGACATTTTCCCCATTTCCTTGGCCAAGTTTGTTTTATAACGTACACCTATTTGTACAAGGGGTAAGCATGTACGAGTATAATATCGTAACCTTCGTTCATAAAAATATACAGCTGGTTGGTTGGCTGGATATTGTTTAACGTCCCGCTCGAGAATTTTTTATTTATATGGAGACGTTACTACCGGTATTGCCGGTGAAGGACTGCAGAATTGAGGCCTATGTTCGGCGCTTATGACCTTTAAGCAGGGATGGATCTTCATCGTGAAAACATGCTATCTATATGCACATCTGCTGAAATCTCTCGATAACAAAGTCACATGTTTAGTATCAAATCAATCGAGCAAAAATGTGCAGAGTGTCGACAAGCTTTTTCTACATTTATTAAGCTCCGTAGTGACCTTGAACTTTGAACCTAAATTTTCTCTTAATAACAAAGCTATATGTCAATCAAAAATGTTGCCTTATCGTGTCTACATGTTTTTTCTACGATATGCCTTGTAGTGACCTTGACCTTTTGTCTCATGATAACAAAGCTACCTGTGAAGTATGAAATCAAACGAACGAAAAGTGTGGCCTGTAGCTAAGTGTTACACACACACACACACACACACACACACACACACACATTCCCCTTTCGCAATGAAATGTGTGAGGATAATACAGCTACTAGTTAAAATCGCAACAGTTTACTGAATTAAACAGAAGAAGCGGATTCGAGCATTCATATTAAAAAGTGGCGGAAAGTGCAGCTTGACCCGGTAGACAATCCTCTTCATCTACGAACATCAAGAGAATGCGCGGTCCAGAGATATACTAATTTTTAAATATTCAATATGAGATCCCGTGTCTTTGCTATGATACATGTATTAACCACTGATAAACAAACAAAAAACAAATAGATAAATGGAATGAAAATCAGCAATAAAGCCATCATCATAGCTAGTCTGCTAAGTTTCCACGATACATGTAAACTCTGACCTTTATGAATTGTCTCAAATCTTTAAAAGTAATGAGTACCTGTAAAACATAGTATCGCATGCATTAAAATGTCATGAATTTTTCACACACAGTCTCCCCGATCCTTTTTACGTTGTCGTCGCTCTGTTGAATTTACTGTATGTAATTTCAGCCTTGTAGATGAATGTATCCATATGAACATGTTGTATGTACTCTGGGATTTTTACTTCATTTTAATTTTCTATTTTTTAATTTATTTTATTTTTGGTACATAATGCATGTTATGCAAGCAAGCATTTTATCAATGTGATTCAACACAGTCTCGTCATAAAAAAACAACTGTTTTACTATCTCTCCCTGTTTATATTTTAAATTCCCGAATCTCTTTGTATGCATGTTGCCCTCCACCTTCATTTTGTGGTAATGCACATATGTGTGTATGTTAGTTATATACTGGTACCCTTGGAAATATTGTTTAAATATTAACTCATATATCTATGTACCTCATTCTATGAATGGTGTGAGTGATTAAATTAACTGTAATTGAATTGAATCTTCCGAGAGGTCCAGATTCAATGAATGAGCTCACCGCCACGTTAAACCTAAGACGTTTAATATACATGTAGGTAGTGACTATTCTTTCGTCAAGCTCACGGCATTAAGTAAAAGTCAAGGTTTTTTTGGATAGGACCTTAAAAACGGAAGTCACGTATCGTGGTAGGCGTGGGCACGATATAAAAAACTCTCAAAGCCATGGGATAAAGTCATGTGGCACTTCATCTACAGCTAGTGAAGTCTCTACATGTGTGGAAAATTCTCAAAAGCTGTGGCAGATTTAGAGGGGACAGGGCCTCCCCCCCCCCTTTTCGCCACAAACTCACAAAATAATGTGAGTAAAACTCCAGATGTGGCACACAAAATGACTGATTATTTTGGCTAAGATTTAAAACATTCACATGCCCCCTCCCCCTTTCGAAATTCCTGCATCCGCCACTGAACTAAGGCGTAAATCAACACATTAAAACAAAACACAGCTTGTGTGCTATATTTGTTGATATCAGAAAGTAAAGAAGATTTTTAAATTTTGCATGTTTTTTAATGGTTTGGGCCCGCCGCTCATGAATTCTGTATAAAATTATGCTATACACGAAATTTGGTACGAATTAACCAAATAGTATCTGAAAAAAAGTTCAAATGTTAAAAACTGACGGATGAAAGCAGGCCGCAACACTCAACTCTGGTGTCTTAAACAGGCAAAGCGTCATAATGGACTAATACAAACCTTTTCCTAGTTTGCCAGGCATAGAGCATCCAAACATGTTGCAGGCTTGTACAGCTACACTGCGCAAACCTCCAGCAGCCGAGGAAACTTCTGCGGAGTGAGTTGTTGTATTTGTGTCACTGACATTAGCGACAACATCCCATAATGTTTTGGTATATTGATATACAAGAAAATACTGAGGTGATCCTCCGTCATACTTGGACGCCCATGTCACATTCAGTTTGCTGGGGGACGAACTTAGAATTGAAATGATGTCTGGTACCACAGGGGTTGCTGAAGAGAAACCAGTATTTATGCTTAGAATTAACACAAATGACACGAGATGCATGAACATGCACAAAGAGAGATCACTCAAATAATGAAACTGTCAAAAAACTGAGATACATTTATTTACATTTCACCAATCTTATTTTGTAAACTTTGCTGTTAATAGATGTAGTAACTTCTGTGGCACGACAAACAATCTCGTCATGAATGTTAGCTCCACTGACGATAAACGAGTACGTTGAGCCGCGATACACTTCTGAGCCGTTCCTGTACCAAGTATAGGACCACGTCAGCAGTTCTCTGTAGTATTCAGGACGCGTGGTAGAAGAACTCTGACAAATCAGTGAAATAGTCTCACCATACTTAGCATCATTGTTTGCTTCTATCATTGGAGTGACCGGTTCACCTACAAAATAATCGACAGATATTAACCAGACACGCGAGAAAAATATTCTAAACTCCAGGAATGGTTTGCAATGCATATGAAAGATAATTAATTTCAAAGAAGATGGGTACACCTGTTGAACAAGCCTATTCACGACTGGGCACTGATCTCTAATTGGGATTCCGCATTGATTTTACTTGAATTTACAATAGAAAGAATTAGTTTATCAGAATCATTACAAGATCTTGTTTAACAGACAGTATCATATATATCAGAAATCATTATTAAGCGGATTTAACCCACTCATAAATTACACTGATGTCTGGAGTCTCCTAGGTGCACTATATGGCACTTCATACACGTGTATATGCGCGCACCAATAGTGTGTGCTCCGCATTGCATTGATAAAACAACCACAGATAGGTGTAAGTGAATATCTTATATCATCCACAAACTGTAAAGAGTGTTGTTTGTATGTTACAATTCTTTTAAATCAATTAAATCAGACGCCATCTCGAACACGCCAGTGTGGTAGTGCCCCATTTGAAGATGGTTTGCAATATATGCTTTTGCTTGTTTTGTCTACTAAATTCCAAGTGTTTGCTAGACTGCATCATATGGGTAAAACTTAGGATAAACTGTAAAAGAAAAATATTGATTTTTAATATATAAGAATGATGATAGCAAATTTAGTAATTCATAAAAGTATATAGATTCATGTACACCATAGGTAAAATTGGAATTTTAATCTCTGACGTGCAATTTGGGTTTATCCAGAAATTCTGTGAGACTATAGTTATACCACCCCTGTCATCCATCATATCAAATATATTCAAATTTCAAGCTACTGGGCATTTAAGATCATCCGACATTCAAAATGTTATATACGAAAAACAAGAGGTTTTTTTTATCAGAGAGTGGGTCAAGTCGATCTACTTTTATTCACAAAACATTTTGCACATGAACATACTATACTAACATAGTTTACTCAGTTCACAATCTAGATTAAGCCACTCCACACGAAAGTCATATTTAATGTTTTTGTATGATAAATTTATATTGGATATTTTCCTCCATTGTTTTATGAAAAACTTGTGAAAACTAAGGATTCATTCGATATAACTAGAATGCAATATTTTTCCTTTTCTGGAGAATTTCAAGCTTAACTTTGATATTTGTTCTTCCGTAGGTTTCCGGCTTGATAAAGTCACCCACCTTCTTTGTAAATGTAATTCTGCATTTATATTTACCAGCAACAATTAGTAAAACACCCTTTGCGTCATCTGCGCTGAAGCGTGAATGTCCTCCCAAGTACAGCCCACTATCATCGGCCTCCACATTTTTAACATTGAACGTGATATTTGTAGAATTAACAGGGTTGCTTTTGTAGGTGTATTTTAATGGATTACTGCTAACTACTTTCGCCCCGTCAATTGAAATTATCTTCTTCAAACCCCGAACACTGTGTAAAACTTTATAAGATCCGGACAACGGAAAAACCGGTATATTCCACTGAATTGTTGCATCCTGTCCCTTTTGCACTATAAGCGTATCAGCTGCAAAGTGAAAAGTTGCACACTTTGTTTTAAAATTGTTGAATAGCGCACACTTATGACTTTTTTCATTACAGGCCGTGCGAGAGCGTGGTCTGTCCTGATATGGGGTCTTAAAATGTACATGCTTTTTTTTGCGGGATTACTGTAAATACAGTTTTTAATGATTTCTTCCAAAAATTACTGTAATGTAAGTATTAAATTAGGGATTGAAGTTATTGTTAATAAATATATAAAGCGTATATAAAATTTAATAAACATTATGTTGTCAATTTGTACTGCGTTTGTTTAGGGTTCAGTTTATTTCATTTCTATCACTGTTTGCTGATGAAATACTAAAAGGGTGTACAGTGTTTTGTGGATTCGAGACTATTTTTGCGGATTCACACGAAATGGTCTTGAGGTAATAAGGAGAGCCAAATCTAGACAATTAAAAGCTCCTAACCTATATGCCTTGTAAAGTACAACTTATATGCCTTTCAGTACCCTCTGCGTAAAATTATCAAACGTTCACTTCTTTTAATCACATGTTTCATATCCCGTGGAGACCCGGGTTAGAATGGGCTCCTCAGTACTCCGTGCTTGTTGGAGGAGGTGACTAAATGAGCCAGTCCTTCGGACGAGACCACAAAAATCGAGGCCGTGTGTCACAGCAGGTTGGCACGATAAAGATCCCTTCCTGCTCAAAGGACATAGGCTTAAATTTTGCAGCCTATCACCAGTACCGCAATAGTGAGTTCTCCATACGAGTGAAATGTGATCGAGTGGGACGTCAAACAGTATGTACAACCAACATACCCATTCATAGTTAACCAAAAAGTTTATACGCTCTACTTCACATTCAGATACCCAATTATTAGGAAACAGTGGGATTTTTTGTTCTCGCCTTTCCCGTTATAAATGGAGTTCTTTTTGTCGCTGCTTGCAGATTTTCAGCGGAACTATGGTCCCTAGGCTTTAAAAACAATTACGCATTTCACGATTATCCTGAATGATATTTCGCTATATTGCAGGTAAGCAGATGACTTTTCTGGGTATCTGTATGTAAGGAATTATAAAATTTACATTTCGCTCTGTTGACCTACTTTCAAGTGAGTTAACCTTGCAAATATTACCATGTAAACATTGACTTAAGTAGCCTTTTCTGGGTGTATTTTGGAAGATTTGCATTATACGTACGGTTGTTGGTAAATACAGAGCGACAAACTTCATGCTGAGAAGTAACGTCAACCTCGATCAAAGAATACTTTAAGCAGTGTTTTATTGTGTATATCTGATTTTCAATATATGTGCGTTGCACCATCCAATCTGCACCTCTCTGATTGTTCAGAGTTACAAAAACCAGCGCTTTTCCAGACCCCTTGGTTATCATTGAAAACACAGCATTACCCTCTTCAAATTTTGACGTTATTCTGTTCTTTTCTGTGCCTATTGAAATAATAGAATGATTAAATAACGTTCCAATAAATGATGTCAAATTATATGTACACTCCAGCTTAAAGAGACACTACAGCTCATTTTGCTCAAAAATCGTAAAATGACAATTTCCCCAGAGCTTTCTCTAATGTTGTTGCATAGTTGAATGTATAAACTTTGCAAAAATAATTCATTTCTAAAGTTTAAAATTCTTGTCTAAATGCAAAAATTAATAGGTTTTGAAGGCCCTTTTTCAACAACCTTGAAACTTCCTCTTTCGGTCTTTGGACGCATGCGCATGGAGGGTAAACAATCCAGTGTGAGGAAGCGTACGATGGCTAAACCCAGAATTTTGACAGATAATGCTAGAAAATGGTAAAAATAGAACGAGATACAACTCCTACGCGAACTAAAATTTACGTGGGGATATTACTGACCATCTAGCTGCGAGAGACACACGCAGGGCTTTAAAAGTAAGTGCTAATTTTATCTAAACACGTGGTGTGCTTTTAAAAAAACATTTGTTTAATAGGGACATGAAAAGTTTTCTGTAATAATAATATTTATAATTACTTAATTATAAGAAGCAGGAAATAATGCTACTTGAGAGGCGAGTGTGGACCCCTTTAAGGGATATTTAAATAAGTTTTTACACAACACGTGTGTTGTCATACTGAATCACGTGATGTAAAATGTCAGAAAGAAGAAACCATTAAATTCCGAATGATCTTTAAAGCGCAGTTGTGATCAAATTAATGCATTCCTAATGTTCAAAATTGTCAGTATCTTTATGATTTTTTTATTTTACCGATGCGTGTTTTTAAAAACACTCGATTAAAATGTTGAAATGAGTTGTGGTGCGTCCTTAAACATGGGAATGAAATCCCCGATACTTACAGTGTGGTTCCGCAATTTTCACTACATCGCTGTGATCCGAAAGTAATTCCTCTTTGGCTTGACAACTGATGAAATCCTTGTATAGATTTTGGACTACGCGTAATCTCAGTATTTTTCCTGATGTAATATAACTGTTGTTTCTGTACCATTTGTATGTGATGGAGCGAAACTGCTTATAGAACACTGGAGCGGAAGTAGACGTGCTGGAACATTCCAGAGTGACGTAATCTCCAAGCCTTACGGCAGTTTGTCCTGTGATATTTGGTTTTTTTGGAACACCTTAAACATTTAAAACGTTACCTGACGTTTATAATAATTCTGATAAAAGTGGAGAATCGTTTGTTTGTTTGGTTTTTAAGTGTTGAATTTTTTTTCTAAAGAAAATCTAAATGTACCGATTAAATCAGCAATTTTTTTTTTACTTCACTTGATGCATTTTTGCTATCGAATTTTTAAAGCCATAAATTTGATCTCCATGTTTAACAAGAGCGTTTCCTTCTGGAATATATAAAATGAAACTTACCAAATACAACGACATGGATTCCGAGTTCATTAACTGCCGTAGCCATGGACGTGCCTCCCGTGTATGTCCCAGCGTCTGCAGTTGTGATGTTTTTAATTTGGAATTCCACATTTGTGGAATTTGTCGGCATACTCAGATAATTGTATTTGTTTCCGTCAATACTAAGTGTGCTCTGTAGTCCCACCTTGATAATTTGTGTATTTGAATGAAAGATCGTGTACAATCCTGTCCGTGGAAAAGCGCCGATACTCCATGAAATCATCCCCGTGTCACCTTCCATGAAGAATTGCTTGCTAACTAAAATCAGTTTGAAAACATAAATTGAAGTCATGGGTAAGCAAAATTGAAATCATTTGAGACATGATAATGAATTTATAGCAGGTAGCAGATATATATTTGAGTCTTTAAGTAAGACTGTATATTGAAATTTAATGAAAAACAATAGAGTTTTTAAACCGAAATAATAATTTTCTGTGCATCTTGTAGGAAGGGGGGGGGGGGGGGGAGAAACCTAAGAAACAATTCTGTAAGGTTTCTATAAATAAAACAAAATCAAAACTGTCGTGAATTTTAACAAAACATAACAACAACAAAAAACTAAGAATTAAGAGTGTAAACAAGTACTAGTACAAATTCAGGTTGATTACTAGAGCATAGGAACCTCAAAAACCCGTGTTTGTAATCACTTTAAAAATAAAATATATGCACATCTTCATGATTTTTTTCAAAACGATCTTGATTGTCGATATTATGTACATCAATGTATTTCATGACCAGAGGCCTAAGCAATACGTTTCTCCCATAATTCGCAGTGATGGTTTCTAAAAAAAAAAAAAAATAAATAAATATCATAAACTTTATTTTACGATAATTAAGGGGTCATTGATACATATGGTAAGAAACCTCAGTTCTCAATAACTGATGAACAGTAATGGTTCTACCTCTGATTTCGAATGGAGACTCGGAAAAAGAAAAATTTCGGTATCTTTGTTGTATGGTTAATTGTATTCTGCTATAGTTAAGCACATCCTGTATGGAAATTTTCATTTTCTCCACCATCGTCCAAGGCGTAACAAGTTTTGAATCCCCAGTAAATGTCACATACTCCTTCAAGACGTGCGATGTATCTGGTTGATTCCAAGAAATTTCTAAGCTTCCATTTACAAACTTTTTCTCAATTTCCAATGGTCGTGCATCTAAATTGAAAATCATAAAACTAATTAGAATATGTAATTAACACATTTCATTACCATTTTTGTACTGCGAATGCATTTTCCGAATGGACACCTTAAGTAAAATCCGAGCTAACACTCTCGTCTTTAGTTTGTAATAATTTACACCATAATTGTGTATAACTTTAATTTCTTGTGATCGAGTTCAATATTTCTTTAGTGTTTTACATCGAGTCGACGAAATTTCACCCTTGGGAATTTTGAAAACAATCGTCATTTAAGAATATAAAATCACTACACTGACAGAAACAATCACTCGCGTTTCTAACAGAATTAAATGTTCCAGGTTGAAATAAAAATGTGTTTTAACACAGATTAATTTTTAAATCTTGAAACATGGGAGTCTTATTGTTAGAGCTATAATGATATATATTTTTCACGTTTACCTTTAACCTCAGAATTTTAAAATTCAAATTCGACAGGGGCACAGTCTGGTCTAGATAATAACGTCCTAGTGTCGGTGTACCTTATATCAATGATATAAATCTTGCAACAAAATACCTTAATCCAATGACAAATTTTACAGAACATTTTGTTTTGAATTTGCTGAAACATTACCGATCCCGATAAACATATGTTATCCTGTTAGGTCCCACTCTATAAATAAAGGTCATGTCGTCAATCTGAAAACTTCCTTATAGCAGCCGCAATTGGAACATCCCTCGGCTTTTTCCGTCAAGTCGACGGAGTTTTTTTCCCCCCTTGATGAAAATAGCAGAGCTATGTTAAATGTACACTGTAGCTTGCGCAAGGTGATTTTTCCCTATAGCATTCGGTTTAACCTCGCTTATACATTCCGTGCGGGGTCCACGCAAAAAGGTGAGGAGATAGCGCACTGGTTTGCACACACACTTAACACTGCTTAACACAAGCGAGTTCGACCCCCTGTGTAATTGTATCTACGAAAATAGAGAGGTTGGCTGTTCGGACATATAGAAATCCCTGTTTTCTCCCAAATAGATATCCCCACCTTGCAAACAAGAGACAATAATATAAATCGTTTGCTCTTTATGTCCCATTCGATCATTTTTTCACTCGTATGGAGACGCCACCAGCTGAATGTGAAGTGCTACAAGTTAGACCTATTTATGGTGCTGAAGGATGTAGCTTTTATGCCAATGCCTACCGTAACACACGACCATTCGACGTTGCAGCTGGGATCGAGAATTTAACCTCCAAGTTTCGAAATTAGCGCCAGTTCACTAGGCTACTATGACCAATAATGCACTGATTTTAAAGAACTTGTCCTTACAAACAAAGATACATTCCTGGATGCCGTAAATGTTCTACCAAGCCCCTATCTTTGCTCCTTATCAAAATATTACCTGCGCTGTGAAGGAGAAACTTCAAACGTACTGTGTCATACACATTACAGAAGTGGTCTAAATCAAATGTGGATTCTTAAAAATTCTAAAGAACTTTTAATGAATTTGAAATCACCAAACTTTTCTCAAATTAATAACATTAAAACGTATGATTTTACAACACGACCATACCGTACAATAACTTAAAGACTGGACTTTTTGACGTCATGGACAATTCCTTCGTCAACAAAAATGGTAAAAGGAAATATTCATATCTAGTGATCGGTCATCCCAAAAATTATTTTGTTAAACACCACTCTGATTCCACGCACAAGTACTCTGAAGTTGATATTAAAAAGATGCTAGAGTTCCTCATTGACAATATCTTCGTAGTTTTTGGTGATCGGGTCTTCCAACAGTCTGTTGGAATTGGCACAAATTGTGCTCTTTTGTTAGCTGACCTGTTCTTACATTCTTGTGAAGCAGAATTCATCCAAAAGCTTGTACACGAGAAGAAAAAATATCTTGTTGTGGCCTTCAATTCGACATTTAGATATACTGAGGAAGTTTTATCTATCAATAATGATCATTCATATATCGATTTGATATATCCCACTGAACTTGATATAAGAGACACCACAGAGTCGTCCATATCTGCTTCGTACTTAGCTATTTTAGTGAAAATAGATGCTGGCGGCAAACTAACAACTCAACTTTATGACAAACGGGATGATTTCAATTTCTATTTCATTGGTGTTTATATCTCCCAACTGATTCGATACACAAGAGTTTGCTCTGCATATGAACAGTTTTTAAATCAAAGCAGGCTACTGACAAAGAAATTCAAGTTACAGGGATTTGTACAATTTCGTCTAAAGTCAGCATTTCGCAAATTTTATGGTCGTTATAACGATCTAGTTTGCCAGTACAACTTTCCTCTAGGTCAAATGCTGTCTTACGTATTTCATACCAATTGTTAGGCCATTCTTAGCACACTGATTTTGATTACGGATTACTCCGTTTACCTGATCGGGATGTAGGACTCACGGCGGGTGAGACAGGTCGACAGGGGATGCTTACTCCTGCTAGACACCTGATCCCACCTCTGGTATGACCAGGGGTCCGTGTTTGCCCATCTCTCTGATTTGTATTTTCTATAGGAATTACGAGATTGAATACTGTTAGTTATCTTGACCTTTCCATTAAAGGCCGTAAATATAACATTGAAACTAGAGAGGATCAGATCATTACATGTAAAACACCATTCATGCAGTAACGGATTTAAATCCCTGCTTTTAAATAGTAGTTCGTAAAAAATCAATCTTTGTTCGTTATATTTATTCACTTAGTTTGGTTCTTTGATGACAAACTCTAAGGAGAAATAGTACCTTTTTAACTCTGCAGTATAACACAATTTTTGCCCCGGGGCCGAGAATGTCACAATTTTGATAGACTTTTCTCATCACTATTACTATTTATTCATTTTGCTTGTTTGATGTCCAAGAGTTGAAAAATGTTAACAAAATTTGATGAGCCATAAGAACCACAACCTTCCAACCTAGCAATAGGGGTCTTGAATTTCTCAATTCTGGTAAAATTTTAGGTTAAATAATTTACTCACTTTTGGTTGAAGCCCAGGTATCAAGACGATTTGATTGATTGATTGATTATTGTTTTCCGCCACACTCAACAATTTTTCAGTTATCTGGTGGTGTCCAGTTTTTATTGGTGGAAGAGAGAACCCAGATACATTGCACCTGGGAAGAGACCACCGACCTTCCGAAAGTAAACTGGCCAACTTTCTCACATATATCGGCGTGAGCGAAAATCGAACTAGAGGTGAGAGGCATTGTGATTTTGAGCGCAATGCTCTAACCACTCGGCCACGGAGGCCCCCAAGACGATTTATCTGTATGTTATTTTGTAAAAGTCCCAAATGACAATTTTTTACTTATATAGCATTATGTTAAGAGAAGTACTATCAATTCTCACTTTTACATCACGCTCAAGGATCTAGCCTGATATCGTACAATTGCAAAGTGACCACCCTAAATTATTTAACTATTTGAAAAGAATACATTTGCACTGTATGAGCCATAGGTCTCAATGCTTGTTACGACTAAATACAGAGTAGGTTTGATAGATATTTTACTGCCATACTCAAGGCTTTCAGGATTTTAGCCCTTTAGTTAGCCATGAGGACGACAGAGCCAATAATTTTTAGTTTTTTTCCTTTATGAATTGACCAAGTATCAATTGCGAAAACTCTTTTCACATTTGTTAACGCTCCTTATATGCATCAATGTTATGAATGTTGAATGCCATTCTAGTATCCTGTTTGGATATTAACTAGATTTTTAATTTCATGTCATTTTTAATTTCATGTCATAGAAAACATCTTTACTATACGAAACTAGTGGATATGCAGTTGGCTTTGCAATCAGCAGATCCTGGGATTTTCGATTCCGGGTAAACCTTACAGGCCTTTCTGACATGACCTTAAAAACTGAAGTCCTTTGTCGGGTTAGGGATTTTGTTTGTTTTACGTCCCTTCGAGGATTTTTCACTCATATTGCGATGTCACTGTAGGTGAACGTATCTATGCTTAACATTCAATGAGGGTTCGTAAACATACCAATGCTTTTCACGACACGAAACCTCCGTTAATATGCCAAAGACCTGTGACTTTCACTTCTAACTCCCGAGCGTTTGGCCAAACAGCAATTACCACCTACGAGGGCTGTTCTATATGTAATGTGTATTGTACCACAGCGCGATACCTCTTTGCACGATTTCGTGGATGATGATACGTTTGAATAACTCTATTCAATACCTTTTCAAAGGTATAAACATAATTTTAAACTTATAGTCATTCCAATAGAGCCAGTCGTTGACCACTGTTGTAAAAATGGTTGGAAAACGGGTTGAGAATATTGAAGAAATTAGAGTCTATATAAACGTTCGCACAAAACTCGGTCATTCGGTAAAGCAGATATTTACTGAATTGGGGGAGTTTATGGGTGTGGTACGGTATCACATGAGACAGTTTGTAGGTGGAGAAAATAAATATTTCTGACTGGCACAGAGTCCGTCAAAGATGCAGCAAAATCTGGCCAAACCTGTCACTGTACCAGGCAAGGCAAATGTCTCAAAAGTCAGGGAAATAATTGAAAGTGATGGCAGCTACACGATACGTGAAATTGCCAAAGCTGTTGGCATATTGCTATTGCGGGTGCATTTCATTTTGAAGCGTATTTTGAAAGTATGAAAGGTTTCTGCCAGATGGATACTGCATATAATGACAGATGTCCAAAAACGGGTATGAATACAAACCGCTAAGCAATTGCTCAAAATGTCTCCCAAATTTAATCACAGACAATTTGCAAGTATTGTTACTGGTGACGAAACATGGATTCACTATTTCGAACCAGTAATAAAAGTTGGAAACAAAATACGGCTAACTAAACACGGTAGAAGGCCTGTAGTTGCCAAAAGAACCAGAAGCACAACGAAGGTTCTTCATGGCATATTCTTCTCATGTGATGGCATAGCCGTACAAATTCCAGTGCCGAAGGGCAAAAGTGTTACTGGACGGTATTACCGCAATGGTATACTAAAAAGCTCATGAAATACTACCATAAACAACGCCCTATGCCGGGATTTAAGTATGTTCGTCTAATCCATTATAATGCTCCACATACTATTCAAAAAATGTTGGGGATATTGGATTTACACGGACAATGAAATACAGATCATGAGGTCAGGAAGGAAACAAATGACAGAAAAACATAGAGGAAACATTTATCAATTTATTCGAAACCCTGTGTACAGCCAGAAAAGGAGAGACTCTCCAGAATAAGGGTTCACACCAACACAGGGTCACACAGCAAATTTACCACCATTGTGAAACAGAGTCAGTAGCGGGTAAAATCCTATCAGTTGGCCAGACAAGTTCGGATTCGGCGTGGCATACTCCTAACGAGACGTCCCAAGTCATTTTGGGGAAGGTTATTCCACCCCTGTTGTAATATCACCACATTACCATGCAATGCTGCAGCAAGTTCTTGGACATTGGCAGGAGGTTGTTGACGTTGGCGCAGCCGCTGTCCAAGAATGTCCCAGACATGCTCGATGGGAGAAAGGTCCGGACTGAGTGCGGGCCATGGTAATATGGTGATATTCTGTTGTTGGAGATAATCTGTAACGATCCTGACCCAATGACATCTGGCATTGTCGTCTTGAAAAATGAAATGACGGCCATAACGACGTGCAAACAGCACAACATGGTGTGTCAAGGTGTTGTCCCGGAAGTACTGCCCTGTAACACGTCCAGAAACAGCATGCAAGTCTGTTCTGCCGGCAACAATGATGCCTCCCCACACCATTACAGATCCACCCCATACCATGTCTAATGACATTAACGTCATGTAAACGTTCGTTACGTCAGCGCCAAACCCTCCTGCGTCTGTCCAGGAAGTCCACAGTGAACCTCGATTCATCTGATAACGTGGTTCCATCGGCGATTATCCAAGGGTTGATGGTGATGACACCAATGGAGTCTAATGTGACTATCCCTCAAACAGGGATGACACGAGGACGTCGGGCGTGTAAGTGAAATATGTGCAGTCGATTCCTGATAGTCTGGTCACTCGCAACTAAGCCAGTATCCCTTTGAAGTTAAGATCTTATCTGATTTGCTGTTACCAGACGATTTTGCAAGGCGATAGTGCGGATGAATCTATCCTGAGTCTGAGTTGTTGCCCTTGGACGACCGGATTGTGGTTTATCCTGAACAGACCCTGTAGTACGATATCTGGACCATAATCTGCTGATAACAGACTGAGAAACATTCATTGTCCTTACCACAGCGACCTGTCTTGTGCCATCATGTAGCATAGCACCGCCTTAGAATGGCTGAAACATTGCCAAGTCGGCGTAAAACCCTATAAATCAATCAATATAGTATACGAGGGGCAGGTAACCTCTCATCCTGTGTTGGACGTTTGATTAACGACTTCAACAACTGGTAATCTGATGCTTTCTCTTCAAAATCTTCCTTTAGAGTGGCTCTAATCTTCCAATTCAGAGGTATGCAAATTTGTGGCATAACACCCTTTATCATCAGTAGCATCCCTTGTAGATCGTGAGCGTGTGATTGATGATGAAAATGCTTCCTCGTTAGGGAAGTATACAACATAGTTTCTTATCCCTTTATATATGTGAACATTTTGACCACAAAATACAGTATACCCTACTATTTAATATAGCTGAGCTTTTGAAACAATTTTTGAAGGTTAATGTCTTGCCACACCCACCATACTCTCCAGATCTAGCCCCATACGACTTTTTCCTTTTTCCAAAACTTAAAAAGTTCTTATCTGGTGGTCGATACAAATCCCGACATGCCCTGAGCTCAGACATCAGTCAGTGTCTCAGAGTTCTACTTAAATCAGCGAACCTTGACGCATTTCAGAGATGGATTCCGAGATTAAAATCATGTATTTCAAACCGTGGAGAATACTTTGAAGGGATGTAGTGTTCAATTCACTATTTGAGTCTAATGCTTTTGAGATATCGTACAATACACCTTACATATCGAACAACCCTCGTATGTTTACATCTTCAGTTTGACGCGACCATGGCACGAGTCGGGCTTGAACTCACGACCTCTTGGTCACAAAGCAATGCTCTACCACTGAGCTACCGCGACCTAAAGCATTATAAAGACCCTTAATTGTCAATGCCCTGAGGGTCATGGACGGGTCAAAATCGGTTGCACTTCCAAAGTTATGGCACCTTTATGTCAGTGAACAATTTTCGAATGGGGCGCAAAACAATACACAAACAACTAAAAACTCTGTGACATCTATCAGGCACTCTGCATGTAGTCACGGTGAGCAGAGACACTATCAAAATTGTAAAACTCATGACCCTTGGGTCAGGGGTTCTATGGTTGATAACTTGAATTTTTTTTGTAAAAAAATCTTTTGGTTCATTTCCGGACCCAGCAGTGCCAAGGTTAGTCAAGTGATAGTTGACTCTTAACATTTATATAAGATTGATTGTCAATTAAACATATTTTTGTGAAACTGAATAGATATGAATACTATATATGTCATATGTCATTTTGTGAAAGGAAATGGATACCCCAATTTATTCAAATCTTGTTCTACAGGGCACTATCTATGTATCAGTAATTTTTTACATCTCATCTTAAGATACATTTCTGTGGAATACCTTCAACAGATTTTGACCGTAGCTCAGTGGTTAGAGCGTTCGCTTCATAACCGGGAGTTCGAGTCCCGTTCTTGCCATGGCCGAGTTAAACCCAAGACGTAAAAATAGGTAGTGATTGTTCCTTCGCCAAACGCTCGGCATTTAGAAGTGTCTTTCGGATATGACCTTAAAACGGAGGCCCCGTGTTAAAGAACCCTCACTGCTACGGCCCCGAGCGCTAATCATAGGTCTAAATTTCACCTACATCTGGTGATGTCTGAATATGAGTGAAAATTCTCAACGGGATATAAAACAGATTGATTGATCTTTTGTTGTCTTCCGCCACACTCAACAAATTTTCAGTTATCTGGTGGCGTCCAGTTTTTATTGGTAGAGGAGAGAAGCCAGATACAATGTACCTGGGAAGAGACCACCGACCTTCCGAAAGTAAACTGGCCAACTTTCTCACATATTTCGGCGCGAGCGGGAATCGAACCTAGAGGTGAGAGGCCTTGTGATTTTGAGCGTGATGCTCTAACCGCTCGGCCACGGAGGCCGATCAATCAACAGAGTTTGACGGATATGTTAGTACCTATATATCAGTAATACATGTACGCTCGTATTTATGTTATCACATTATTTCCTTAAATAATATCGATAAATAACAACCCACCTCGCAGAAAGGACATAACACAAAACATTGCTACAATTCCTGTTTTGATATATCTGTCGGCCATGTTACGAAGAATGCGGAATCTTCCGATATTTGAATACGTGTATGAATATGATAAACGGTATACTTACAATTATTTCCTGGATGAAATCCCCATAAATCGTCATACATTCCCAGGAAATAAAATTTAGAATTACAGACAAGTATTTGTTTCTTCCTTATTACTATTTAATTTTATAATTGCGTATGTTTCAAATTAATTGCTTTTGAAAGATAAATTCACTCATAATGAGACGTCATCCGCCATATGTGAAGTGCTGTAATTTCCGATCTATGCATGGTTCTGGGTCCAAACTAGTGAGAGTACTTTATCTTTCCAACGGCGGCACCTGACACGAGGTCCGAAAGACACTAAATGCTAAGGATCTTTAAATCTTGCAAGCGATTTTAAATTGTATTGAACTAGAAATATAATATTTGTTTAAGAATGACAGCTGTTTATATGAATATTTTCAAGACTTGGACTCAAAGACCTAAGACTAGTAGAGAAAACAACGTACTCCAAGAAATTGCTGGGATCCCTGTTTTCTTGTTTACCACTGCAACAAGCCCTACTGTCATATCCTGCTTATTAGACTGCGCCCAGACACATTTGCCATATAACAATTGGCTTTCACCTAGTTTCTTAAATTTACTATTAATAAGATAGTAAACTGTAAACGCAAACTTTAGTGAAGGAGTGATTTTCCTCAGTTCAAATGGGGTTTTGTGTTTCATGGTATGTATAGACAAAAGTATAGTGGGGAATATATACTAGCGAAAAATAGAAACTGTGTAGTTTAGTAATTTCATTTATAGAGTCAAATACAAAATATTATGTTCGATTATGTATATCATTATTTAATATGATGCATTGCCTTCCAATTCGAACATCAAATCACGGATTATGTCCACTATAGTTGATACGAACAGCCTCTGAAAGTAAGGGAGGTTTAATATTGTATTATTGCTATGTCAATCGACAAACTTTGTCACAAGTTAAAACACATTTCTTTGTATCTAAAACAGATTGGGCATTACAATTGATATCAATATTCGTTGTAAGATAAATTTGGCTACTAGTAACCAGCTACTAGTAACTAGCAACTTAAAACAGAGAAAAGTTGGCTACTAGTAACCAGCTACTTGAACGAGGAAAAGTTGGCCATTAGTAACCAGTTACTTATAGTAAGAAAAGTCCGCTACTAGTAGCCAGCTACTACAAGGTGTAAAGGTTATAATTACCAATAGCCAGCTACAAGACAAAGGTGACTGGGTTTTAATATAAGTATCTACCAGGTTTAACTAAATGGTAAGGGGGCATATGAAATTCCAAACTCCATGTTCAATTTTCTTAGTTACTTGTACTTAACCTTTGTTCCTTTGTAATGTAAAATACGAATAAACTTTTCCAACGGAACGTTTCCTTTAAAGATCATAAAACTGAATTCAGATTTTCATGAAGTTGATATTTTCAGATATCAGTTACTTAAAAATTTTTGGTTCGAGTTACCCAGCCATTTTAACATTTGTGTGACTACCTTAAGAAACTGCGTTTGTATTAGATATCTGACGAATTTACCACTATCTTACCATTTAAGATACCTTGAAATTCGAAGCTTTTCGTGAATATCTACCACTATGCATATGATGAGTAGTGATATTGGGTATCTTGATATGTCATCAATTTTCAGATATCACGCTTAAGGAAATCAGTTACTTTTTGATTTAATGTATCCTGAAATTCGAAATTTCAGTGAATACCATCAATAGCATTGCGTTTGCAGTAGATATCCGACTAATTTACCACTATACATATCACGAGGAACGATATTAGGTATCTTGATATGCCATCAATTTTCAGATAGCACGCTTAAAGAAATCAACTAATTGCACCTCTTGATTTAAGGTATCCTTTTGATGCAAGGTACTCTGAAATTTGAAGTTTTTAGTGAAAACCATAACGAACTCTGTCTTTTTATTAGATATCAGACTAATTTACCAATATACATATGATGGGATATTTTGATATATCATCAATTTTTCGATATCACGCTTAAGGAAATCAGCTACTGATACCTTTCAATTAAAAAAAGATTCTGAAATTGGAAGTTTCTCGTCGGTCTTTGTATTAGACATTTGACGAATTTACCACTATACATATGATAAAGAGTGATACTGGGTTTCTTAATTTGTCCTCAGTTTTCAGATATCACGCTTAAGTAAATCAGCTACTTATACCTTTTCATTTAAGGTACCCTGAAAAGTTTCTCGTCGGTCTTTGTAATAGATATCTGACTAATTTACCACTATATATGTGATGAGGAGTGATATTGGATATCTCGGTATGCCATCAGTTTTCAGATATAACGCTTCAGGGAATCAGCTACTTATACCTTTTTTGATTTAAGGTTTTTTCGAAATTCGATGTTTCTCGTGAATATCATAATGATATCTTAAGGAAGTCTGTGTTTGTATTGGATATCTGACTAATTTACCACTACACATATGACTTGGTGTGATATTAGGTGTTTCAATATGCCATCAGGTTGTGTATCTCACGCTCAAGGAGATCTAAAGGAAGAGTTTGAAAACATCAGATTATCAATTGTTGAAGTCGTCATCACAGATCATGCGCCGTCTAACACAGAATGAGAGGTTACGTGCCCTTGTCATGCTACAGGTTGGCACAAGTCAGGTCGCTGTGGCAAGGGCAATGAATATTTCCCAGTCTGTTATCAGCAGATTATGGTCCAGACATCGTGCTAAAGAGTCTGTTCAGGATAGACCACAATCCGGTCGACCAAAGGCAACAACTCAGGCTCACGACAGATTCATCCGGCTATTGCCTTGAGAAATCGTCTGGTAACAGCAAATCAGATAAGGTCTAAACTTCAAAGGGATACAACTCCGTGAGGATCCAGGTTGTTAGAATAGATCCTCAGCACCCCTAGCTTGTCGTAAGAGGCGACTAAATGGGACGGTCCTTCGGATGAGACTGCAAAAACCGAGGTCCCGTTACTATACTTCCAGGTATCATAGAGCTGTCATCTTCACTTTGTTACTCCAACCCAATGAATACATGGTCCCTTCTTTCCATAAAAGAATAATTGTTCCCATCCCTGGAGCTACCGGATGGTACATGTACCTCTACAACAGCACTACCTTGTCCTGATGTTCCGTCCACCTTGTCTTTAAAGATAGCTACAGAGGTTTGTTTTGAACATATTTTCTTGAATAATCAAATGGATTGGAGAAAAGTTCTTACAACTTACTGGCTCTTCTCCTTACAATATTACAATATATATGTCATGCGCATTGTGTACATCAGAAAGATAGCAAATAAAACAAGGTTCAGTAACATACTTGAATCTACAGGAATCTTCAATGAATTTATGAACAGCAGCAAAAATACTGGTATTGGTTTGTAATGACAATTTGTGTTACCCCATAATAGTAGATTTGTATTTATGATTATCAGATCAATTTTTGACAGTCGAGTAAAAAGAATGTTTCTAGCATTTGTGTAATTTTTACAAGCAAAAAAGAAATGATACACATTTTTTATTTTTACCACAAGAACAAGTATGACTATTGATAATATTACGCTTGTATAAGTTATCGTTGAGTAAACAGTTGTATCTTAATTTAGTGTGAATGATGTTTGTATAACGTTTACCAAATGAGTACATAGGCGGATTGGAAACATTAGAAGTTATGTATTTGCAAAATGAGTTGAATGAGATGGAAGCACTTGATCTATATTTAATGAATTCCAATGTTTTACATCATCTGGTACAAAAGACTTTTTAAATAATTCTAGATTACATCTTGGAACAATAAACTGATCTTTGGTTTGGGTGTTGTACTTAGATACATTTTCATGGTTTTGGGGAAGTACGTTTCCAATGTTAATTTTGAACATCGCAGTCATTCTTGCAACATAGCGTCTTGTTTTTAAAGTTTCCCAACCCGTTTCGAAAAACAATGATTCTTTGGACGCAAAAATAGGTAGACCAGTAACAATTTTAGTTACTGATAGTTGTACTTTTTCAACGTCTTGTATATAGCAACCATCCCAAACAGTTGAAGCATATTCAAGCGTGGGTCTAATGAATGAAGTGTATAGCTTGGAAAGATTTGTCCAGCCCATTTTGAATTTTAATTTTTTCAAAAGGCCAATTTTTGTATCAACTGTTTACAATATCAAGATACTCAGACCAACTGAGGTTTCGTGACAATAACAAGCCTAAGTGGCGGTGGACTGAAACGCACTCAAGAATATCACCTTTAAAAATAATTTAGGTGTTACACTAATGTTTTTCTTTATGAAAAAAATAATTTTGGTTTTTGGTGGATTAAATTGCAGAGGCCACTTATTTGACCATAATTCCAGGATATGTAAATCGTGATTTAGCTTTTATTCATTACTTGATGGTTGTAGTAGTGAATAGTGAATTATCGTCAGCAAATAATCTACATATTGATAACATATTTACAGCAACATCGTTTACGTATAGCAAAAAAAAAAGAAGATGACCTAAAACAGATCCTTGAGGTACACCTGCAAAAATACCTTGTCTTGAAGATAACAGATCCTTATACATTACTTTTTGTGATCTATGACAAAAATAACTGGTAAACCACTGTAAAAGATCACCAGATGTACTGTAGGTTTGTAATTTGAATAAAAGACTATTGTGCCAAACCCTAACAAAAGCTTTGGAAAGATCGCAAAATACCATAAAACACGATTTACCTTCATCAATATTTTGAATAATGTTATGGTACGTTTCAAATAATTGATACACAGTAGATAAAAATCCAGCTTGATATCTATAACGTAACATTGAAGTTGGAAATGTGTTTAAAAATTATTCTCTCCATACTTTTACTTACACAAGATAATAGCAACAATGGTCTATAATTTGTAACCATAGATGGGTAGTCCTTTTTGAAAGGAGGAATAACATGAGCTAATTTCTAAAGTGATGGAATTTTTTCAGACAAAAATCTGTTGAATAGCATAGTAAGTGGTTCAGCTACAGTTGGAAGAGTGGATTTTAACATTCTAAGACTAATAATATCTGTGCCTACAGATTTGCTTAAGGGAAGTATTGAGATAATATTGATTACTTCTTGTTCATTAATTGTAATATTGCAAGGGGAATTAAAAGGCCCCCGTGGCCGAGTGGTTAGAGCATCGCGCTCAAAATCACAAGGTTCTCACCTCTAGTCGGCGCGGGTTCGATTCTCGCTCGCGCCGTAATATGTGAGAAAGTTTGTCAGTTTACTTTGGAAAGGTCGGTAGTCTCTTTGCGGGTACATTGTATCTGGGTTCTCTCCTCTACCAATAAAAACTGGACGCCACCAGATAACTGAAAAATTGTTGAGTGTGGCGGAAAATGATTGATTGATTGTATATTTAACGTCCCGCTCGAGAATTTTTCACTTATATGGAGACGTCACCATTTCCGGTGAAGGGCTGCAAAATTTAGGCCTATCCTCGGCGCTTATGGCCTTTGAACAAGGAGAGATCTTTATTGTGCCACACCTACTGTGACACGGGATCTCGATTTTTGCAGTCTCATCCGATAGATTGATTGATTGTTGTTTTTCGCCACACTCAACAATTCTTCAGTTATCTGGTGGCGTCCAGTTTTTGTAAGTGGAAGAGAGAACCCAGATACAATGTACCCATGAAGAGACCACTGACCTTCCGAAAGTAAACTGGCAAACTTTCTCACATATATCGGCACGAGTGTTCTCATCCGAAGGACCGCCCCATTTAGTCGCCTCTTACGAGAAGCAAGGGGTACTGAGAATCTATTCTAACCACCAGGATCCCCACGGGTCGGAAAACAACAAACAAAAGCAAGGGGAATTACTACACAGACTATACAATTTTGGTAGTATTTCATTAGAATATCTAAATAGGAGATGAAAAATATGTATTTAGTGCCTCAATTGTGTCAGAATAAGCGCCGTTATCATTATTGATTTGTATTAGGGGTATTTCGGTACATAGCTTTATATTGAACGAGTCTTCAACTTCCAATATAACTTGTTGTTATGCACACTGTAAGGCTTATCAAACACGGAAAATGTAAAAAAAAAAAAAAAAAAAAAAAAAATTAAGCGAGTGAAACAAGAATTTCGTTTATCACAGGCAACTTTCTTATACTACCAAGTGTACAATTTGAATCTTCGTCCCATGATATAGTAGAAATAGGGACTCGAAATCTGTCTAGACTCCTTGGGCCAATTAATGTTACCCTTACAGATCCAAAGTGAAATGGGAATTGACAGCCTTATGGACCCCCTACATCAGCCGGATATTCGTTCTGCCTTGTCTTAAAACATCAGAGTGGAAGAGGCCGTCATGAAATTCCTGTATCAAGTTTATGATGCATATTGTCAAAGTTCAGGTGAGCTAAACAGTAGTCTTTGACGACACTGACCTACTTTCTTAGTATTGCTCCCCATTTATTATAAAGAAAGTTTTTGTTTTATTATTAGATATTTTCCTTACAGTCCTAACCCCGTGGAGATCCGGGTTGTTAGAATAAATCCTTAGTACCCCTTGCTTGTCATAAAAGGCAATTAAATGGGGTGGTCCTTCGAATGAAACCGTAAAAATTGAGGTCCCGTGTCACAGTAGGTGTGGCACGTTAAAGATCCCTCCCTCCCTGCTCATACATGTGAGTCGACGATTCTCGAGCGGAACGTTAAACAATATATAATCAATCAATCATAAGATTTTGTTAGTTGCATGGCATCTTTTTAAGAAGGTAAACCAATCACTCTTCAGGTAGGCTAATTTACATTATAGGTTTATTTTATACAACATAATTTTAAACGGATTTACTGATGATAATATAATCAATTTTGAAATAATGAAAGATCCCACATTATGTAGGTATCTTATCATGTAAATCTATTCATTACTACTAAATGCACAAAATAATAAAATTCTGGTTAACTAAATAATCAAATAACTAAATTATCAATATGTATTTTATTTTCAAGTAAACTGACAATATTTATTACTGAAAAAGATATGAAAATGAAATTTATGGTCAATTTTATTTACCTTCATCCTTTCAGTAAAAATCGCGGATATAAATTGAAATCATTATTAATGTGCAATCTCTCATGTGAACTACGTGCAAGCTGCTCCTGGAAGTTGCGATTGCCATTTTTGAATTTAAACATGACTTTAATTCAATTTTTTTTTTACAATAGGTTTCAATTTTAATATTTTTCTTTGAGTACTATCAGTCCTTTCGTTATTTTACGTAATGACTGCTGATTTATGACTGCTCGCTTCAGCCTGAAGCAATGAATAACACAAACACGCAGCTCCTTTGGGTATAAGTAGCTGATTTCCTTAAGCGTGAAATCGCAAAATTGATGGCATATCAAAATAACCAATATCACTTCTTATCATGTATACATAGTGGTTAATTAGTCAGATATCTACTGCAAAATTGGTGTTACCCAAGATATTCATGAACAAAATTCGAATTTAGGATACTTTAAATCAAGAGGTGCAAGTAGCTGATTTCCTCAAGCGTGGTATCTGAAAATTGATGGCATATCAAGATACCCAATATCACTCCTCATCATACATGTATGTATAGGGGTAAATTCGTCAGATATCTAATACAAACGCACAATTTCTTAAGGTAGCCACAAAAATGTTAAATTTTCTGGGTAATTCGAATTAAAATGTTTAAGTAACTGACACCTGAAAATGGGTGGGATGTCAACTTCATGAAGGTCTGAATTCAATCTGTTATGATCTTCAAAGGAATGCTCCGCTGGAAAGGTTTATTTGTAATTTGCATTGCAAAGACTAAGTAACTCTGAAAATTGAACACGGAGTTTGGAATTTCATATTACCCCTCGCCATCTAGTTAAACCTGGTAGATACTTATATTAAAACCCAGTCACCTTTGTCTTGTAGCTGGCTATTGGTAATTATAACCTTTACACCTTGTAGTAGCTGGCTACTAGTAGCGGACTTTTCTTACTATAAGTAACTGGTTACTAATGGCTAACTTTTCCTTTTTCATGTAGTTAGTCAATAGTAGCTGGTTACCAGCAAACTGTGAGATCTTGCACATAAATTACACTTATGCTGTCCATGTCTGGTAAGACTGAACTAAATAAATCAACTCCTCTTTATTCATGCAGCACTTTAAATAATCAAAGGACTGAGAATTTCAACAGCCAACACTTAATATCCAACTGCAATGTGTTCATGATAAATTCTGTCTTCTGTAGATTTAAAGAAGTCAAATAAAGTATGGTCGTTATAATGATTTAATTTACAAATACAAACTGTCACTAAGTTGGATTACTCCATTTACCTGATCAAGATAGAGGGCTCATGGTGGGTGTGACCAGTCAACGGGGGATGCTTATTCCTCCTAGGCACCTGACTCTACCTCTGGTGTGTCTAGATGTCCATGTTTGCCCTACCCTCAATTTTATATTCTTTATAGGAATTATATTCACTTTTTCATTGAACACAACCCCGTGGGGATCCGAGTTATTAGAATAGATCCTCAGTACCCCTTCTTGCCGTAAGAGTCAACTAAATGGGGTGGTCCTTCGGATGAGACTGTAAAGCCGAGGCCCCGTGTCACAGTAAGTGTGGCACATTAAAAATCCCTCCCTGCTCATAGGCCATAAGCGCCAAGCATAGGTCTAAATTTTGCAGCCCTTCATCGGCAGTGGTGATGTCTCCATGTGAGTGAAAGATTCTCAAGTGGGACATTAAACAATATATAATCAATCATTGAACATATAAAGAAATGTGGTGTCAAGATACTGATGTCACAGGCAAATGTTTTTTTAGAACTTTAAAGCAGTCAGTAATGTTTAGGACTTTAGAAAAGCCAGTAATGTTTAGGACTTTAGAGCAGCCAGTATACATCACTAAAGGAAAAAGTTGAAATCCGATACAATATTGCAGACTGCAACATAATTATAGACAATTGATCTAAATACAACAGGGTTTTGAAAGAACACAGTATCTTGGATATATTACATAATTTACACAAAAATCAACCCAATCCAAAAAGCATGTGTATTGTTGTAACCTTGCCAAAGGTCAGATAAAGTTTGTGGTGTACGGAGCAAAAAATTGTACTTGATTGTCTTCTTTCAAGAAATGTGCATGTTGCCTTTCACTTGGGCCAAACTTTTCACATTCTCACATCCCAGAGTCTTGGTCTATACATCTAATCTCTGCTGAACCTGGCAGCACCCATTGATTTCCACATTTGTTATGTGCAATAGATAGACACTATTAGCCAATCAAATAAAGTGTAAAGCATCTGCTACATTTATAGCCACATTGTTTACATTTGTACCCATTAAACTGACTGCAAACAAAAGCTAGGAATAGGTACATGTATGTTTGATTTCTGAATTTATTAATATCATTACTGAAATTTTTCCTTGTGTTGATAAAAAATGACGTCTACATACATTATTGTTCACTACAGCATGCAGGCACATAATAGTCAATTTTGACTGGGTGCCTCTACCGATAAGAAGAAGAAGGCTGATATGAAAATAGAATAATTTGTCAATTGGCTAATTGTATCACATGATTTTTCCTTGTAATTGACTGATATGGAGGGTCAGCAGAATGTAAAGATAGACCAACACTTTGGTATATGAGAAAGCAATTTTCATGGCACAAAGTACATTATAGATTTGGAGATGAAATGATACTTGCATATTTATTTAAAATAAAATTCAACAATTTCAAAATACAAAACAAGTCTATAAATATATTACTTGGCACTTAAAACACATTGTATTCTGTCTGTATGTAACTAGTTACATGTACATAATATGATATTTTACTTATTCCACATTTTCAGTTCACTCATGTAAATTCACAAGTTAGTTGTTAATCTTGTCCAGAAATGAAAAATAAATTTGAATTTCAAACCCAGTAAGAAGAACTATCAAATGAAATTAAATATTCAAACTGAAAATATAATTTTTTAAAACATGACAATAACTTCATAAATGAAAGTCACCGAAGGACAAAATGTAAGGATCGTGACAACTAGAATTTTTTGTAATAAGAGTACAGAAGATACATCATCAAGAACAGAGAAACAACCTTCCCAAAAGCAGTGATGAGGAATAAGTCTGCAACAGACAGCATACTCAGATACCGATAAACCCTGAATGATACCTCGTCCTGCGGATTGAAATTTCCTGGCCCAGACCATTCCTTTGGGTCATCATAAGCCTGTTGTCTGTTCTCATTCTTTTTTTGATGTGTGTTGTTGCTGGACTGATTTTTGTTTTTTCTGGCCCATTCTTCATAAATCTCCTGATGTCTTTGGTAAAACCTTTGCATGACTTCCTGTTCAGACAGGTGCTCTGTGCTGTGACTACTGAGAGTAAAAATTAAGTACAAAGTAGCAACAAATGTACATACAGTCAAACCTTTTTAATCTGATATACTCATGAATATAAATTTTGATTCAGGTCACCGAGAATAGAGAGGGTGTTGGGTTATACAGTGCAAATAACATGAAAAAAGAAAGAATTGGGACTGAAAATGGGGTCGAAACTTCTTCCAAACCAAGCAATTATTAACACCAAAATATGCAAAGTATGAGAAAGCTTGTCTGGAATTTCAAAAATTTTGGTCGAACTTTCCAAACTACTTATTTGTTTTATCTATGAGTTTGTTCATGAAGTACAGCACTGTGATGGTGACACTTTTCCAGAGGCATTAGGGTAATACTTATCACTTTTCAGCTGAAAAGCAAATCATGTGACTAAATTGTGTAATCATTGGAGTGAGTTTGTCAAGCTTCTCTTGCTACCATTTCTAATGATTTCATATGATATAGAGTAACTATCACAGTTTGTGCTTTATGACACATGTTTTCCAGGTCAAATTATAAATATACCAAAGAAATGCAGTCAAAGGTTTAAAAATTATGTTCATTTCTCAATTAATTAACTTGCTAAACCTTAAACATCAAGCCTTCATACTTAGCAGAGATGGATGACATTGACAAGACTGGCTCTTGATGTTGCCTGCATCATACTTTTGTGCCCTGTGGGGATCCAGGTTAGAATAGGTCCTTAGTACCCCTTGCTTGCTGTAAGAGTCAACTAAATGGGGCAGTCTCATTTTGAGACTGCCAAAACTGAGACCCTGTGTCACAGCAGGTGTGGCACAATAAAGATGCCTCCCTGCTCAAAGGACCTAAGTGCCAAGCATAGGACAAAATTTTGAAGCACTTCCCCGGCAATGCTGACATCTCCATATGAGTGAAAAAATCTCAAGTGGGACGTAAAACAATATATACAGTCAATTAATACAATCATACTCTTGCACTCATTACTGTTGCCCCATTATAAGAAAAACAAACTTTGAAAAGGAGACATCTGGGTTTGTTGGGTTTTTTTTCTTTCCTTCTTTCTTTTTCTTTTCTTTTTTTTTTTTTTTTTTTATTTTTTTTTTGTTAAAAAAAAAGGAAAATACCCACTAGTTATAAACTGCTTTACAAACAAAACCTCTTTGAATGTTGGGGGATGAAAATGTACAATAAAATTTTGAGAATGAACACTCTGAAATCTGCCTTAATCAAGTGAAGAAAATAAAAGAAAGATGAGATTAACCTTAACAAAAATTAAAAGCTCGTTACAGGTTAACTCATTATCTACAGCCTGGCAGCCTTACACAGTGAGTTAATTGGCTAAGCAATATAATTCAGAAGGACATCGAATGCACATGGATTACTGATATTTGTTTTTTCTGTCTATGCTTGAAAAAGAAGTCAGTTAATTATAGCAAAGTTTGATTACACTTTAAATAAATTCAGACCTTTGCTTATTTTTCCATTGCATTTGTAAAACAAGAATCATAATGATATCAACTTTATTCATACTGATTTACTGTTGCTTCTTTGTTGAAACAATTTCACACTATTTCCACATTAAGTGACTTTCATCAAAATAGTTTCTAACGTATAAATTGACTTCCTTAACAATTAATTAGTGCCCTTTTCTATGTGATAGAGACTTTTTGTATAAACTTTTATTGACAAAAGATTCTATTAAAACCCATTACCTGTAAAACTCAGAGACTACAATGTCTTAATTGTAATGTCACACCTTTATACAAACAAGAAATGTTTAAGAAACATGTAATTCCCATCCCCCACCCCCACCCACATACAAAATTGAAAAGGTTATACACATGCATCATATAATTGATAGTAATAGAAAAACAATTCTTTTTTTCAGATTCACTACATTTAACACCTGAAATGGGGGTACAGGGTATTATACATTCACTCCAATGGGCACTCATTCAAAGAGAGAAAAATAGGAAGAGGATTTAGAAAGGAATGAAATACTTTGAATACCAAAACAATTCAAGATGTTGAGGGAACAACATCTTCTATGTCCAGAGTTGATTGACTCTTGACCTTTGACCATGAGACCTAACAATCAATAGGGGTCATCTACTCCAATGGATGAACCAGTACATGAAATTTGGTCTCAATCACGCAGATGATTCTTAAAATATAGCAGACTGTTATGAGACAATATACATGTATTACGATGCACAGTTTGACCTTTGACCATGTGAACTCAAGATTAATAGGGGTCATCAACTCCTTATGATGTACCAGTGTACCAAGTTTGATGAGTGTCAAGCAAAGAGTTATCAAAATATTGAGTGGACAGTATTTTTCTATGTTCAAAGTAAATTGACCCTTGACCTTTGACCACATAACTCAAATTCAATAGTGATTATCTACTTTTCAAGATGTACCAGTATACCAAGTTTGATGTCTATCAAGCAAAGGGTTCTCAATATATTGAGCAGACAATAATGTCTTCTTTTGTCAACAGTGGATTGACCATGTGACCTCAGAATTAATAGGGTCATCTACTCCTTAGAATAAACCAGTGTACCAAGTCTGATATCTATCAAGCAAAGGGGAGTGGATAGTATTTTCCTAAGTCAAGTTTAACCCTTGATCTTGACCATGTGGCCTTAAAATCATTAGCATCAGCTACTACTTAGGATGCTCTGATGTACGAAGTTTGATGTCTATCAAGCAAAGGGTTCTCAAGATATTAAGCAGAAGTCTATTACTATGTCCAGTTTGACCCTTGTCCTTTTGCCATGTGGCCTCAGAATCAATAGGTGTCATCTAATCTTTACATTTCAACTGTGTACCAAGTTTGATGTCTGTTTAGAAAAGGATTCTCAAGATATTGAATGGACAGTATCTTCATAGTGAATTGACCCTTTTTTAACCTTTGCCCAGAAAATCTCTACTCATAGCCAACCCACTTATAACAATCAAGTGAATGGTTCTCAAGATATTGGAATGGACAACATGAGTCTACTGACCAAGAGACATACCAAATGACCAACGGGTGCAAAGCAATATGTCTCTCTTCTTTGAAAGGGGGCATAACAATAAAGACAGAAGCTACATTTGTTTTAAAAATAATGATCATAATGTGCTTTACCCATGTCTCTCATATTACTTACGTGGTATATGTTTGTTTTACATTTGTCCTTGAATGCAACTCTTTGTACATCTGAACATCATAACTTGCTCTTTCCTTAGGGTCACTCAATATATTGTAGGCATCTTGAAGTTGGATAAATTTTTGCTGTGCTTGAGGGTCACCTGGATTAGCATCTGGATGCAGCTGAAATTTCAATGCAACTATGAAGCCTGGTGAAGTGCAGATTTTTAATCAACAAGGAAATATGCTGGTCAATTATATCACATGAAGTACTATACTGCAAGTTTCAAAATCATGACAATTACATATTCTATGTCAATTTCTTTACTAAATACTTACTTTTTTACACAGACAAATATATGCCTGTTTGATTTCTTTTGCGTTGGCTTGCCTTCCTACTCCCAAAGTATCATAATGTGTGGCTGATGCCGAGACCGACAATCTGCACCTAGTCAGTAAGTATACAATTTAATACACCTTGGTCAATATATCTCATATCAAAGTCACTATCACTAAAGTTACTTTCAAACATGATATACGATTACAATTTATGTTGTTTCATTGGTCATTATTTTCAATGTCAACCTCATTGTTACTTGAAATATCATACATGAAACTTATCCAAATTGAACAAGAAAACATGAAAAGCAGTTCAAATGAATTGTGAAATTTTATCAGTAAATGTGGTAATTGAATTTTTACCTTTGAATCCAGTTCTTCCTTGATGATGCAACTGGTCCTTTCACAGTATATCTTAACCAGACAAGATACATATTTCTGTTCCTTGATGCATATTTACTTTTCTGAAACACAAGTAAACAATCAATACTTTACTCATAAATTATAATATTTCAGTGATGATTTTAGCACTTTCATAAGGATGCATGAATATCAAATTGAGAATGCTGTACACAGGTTGGGTACACGCCCATATTTGGTCCCATATGGTGGTCAAGTGCCTATATGGTATACCCTATACACTGACCAAATGGTGGTCCTTTTACTCTGTGCCAAAATGTTGATTAACAGTGGGCTGGCGTGTTTGCATGGATATTTTAGGTTCTACCCTGACATTGTTACAGGCTATACAAGGCAACTCTTCCGACTTCCACCGTGGAATTACGGCTGGAATTGATGAACAGCACAGATCAAGCAGTAAGTGAATGTAAAATCCTTTACAGTAATTCCTTATAACATAACGAATGCTTCGAATTTTTCAATAATTTTGATTTGGACATCACGTTTGCTTTTAATGTGTTGAATTCAGAGTGCTCCTTTGACCTTCATCATTGATCAGTATAAATCGCCATTACATTTCATAACGTCATCAAAATGTTTGTATAGCGACCCTTTAGTATTAGAAATAACTGTAATTTTTTGGAATCCACTGATGGAATTACCAATTTGTTAAATTGAATTATTTTCTTTTGAAATGGCTTTTCCATAAAAAGTATGGATGTAAAATGCACAAGATATTTTGGTTTATGAATCAAAGCCTTCAAATACAAAGACGGAGAGAAAAGATTTCTATTATCAACAAGTTAAGGGAGGAGGCTGCTTTCAGATAAAGCTAAATTATTTTCAATATACTGTGGTAAAATAAAATATATGAATTTCATCATTTAACTTTTCTCTGCAACTTTGAATGCTTAAAGTATATGTCATGGGGGGGTTGAGGGGGTGATGGGAAGATTTGAACACCTATAGAGACTTCTTTCTAGATTATTTGTAAGGATATATTTATACAAACAACAATAAACGTAAGTGACATTCGTTTCCAATTGTTTCTAGATGGAGGATTATTGAAAAATTACATGTATTTTTAATTTTTTGCTGGTAGTCAATATAGATCAAAAGATTCCATTCATTACAGTTGTTCTTCGATAACCCGGATGATGCATGTTTACAATGTTATCAAAACTACATAATCTTACAGAGATGACTATTTTTAAATGCCTGTGTGCAAAAATTGCCAGGGTGGAATTTAAAAATAAACATTTTATTATGAAAATTTTCATTATGTACTTGCAGATCCAGAGGATATTTTGCGCTATGTTTGCTTTCAAGGTGAAAATCGAGATACATGAAATAGGACTCTGATATGGTCAGTAAACAAAGGTACTGAATTGGTTGATTGACCACCATATGGGACCTTAAGTACCAAATAATGAGGAGTGCCCAACCTGGTACTTTGAATGCACATGCCCTATTTCAATCCAAACATCCCAGAAATGTCAAGTCCCAAAATGGGAATTCCCATCTACAACCAGTGATATTACTTAATCCCAAACATTTTCTAAATAACTCATTCTTTCATACTGTATCAATTATACCCGTTGTATTAAATCATTTATTTTTAAATAAGATTTATTATACCCCTAATTTTAGTTGTTGTATTCTGTTATTATATAGATTATAAAAATAGAAATTACAAATTTGTGTCTCCAACTCATTGTAGTATTGAAATTACATATTGCAAGAAGAGGAACTGGATTTATGTTATGAAGAAATGTGACATCTTTAAATGATGGATGTTAAAATATCAAAGACATTGTATGAATTCGCCATACTTCTGAAGTTTCAGTTTAAGTTGCAGATGGTATTTTTAAAAGATAAAACAAGTGAATGGTATGGTGAATGTTTCTGTTTTACTCATAAATGAAATTGTCTGTTTACAAAATAAATTCTTTGTAAATATTTTGATGCGTTTTATTTATTTTGTTTCCGTTATGATAACCTGTATTTTTTTTTCAAATTTGATTAGTGTTGATATATGTTATAAACACGATTGAAATCCATAACATTATCAGATCGTTTTCTAGATTCTTGGTGCACATTACTAAGTATCATCGCGTCTTGATAACAAACATAAAGAGGTGGAAATTAACAAGCAAGGGCATGATCTCTGTAAAGAGCACATATTACTTAATTTATATCATAATGTTCAAATGTTACTTGTCTTAAGTGTCGACAAAATTAAAGCAACGAAAATGCACTTCTTTACGTTCATAACTAAAAAACAACACACGAAATATTTTATGTACTGGTTATGAACGTAATTCTGATATGAAAATTGATATGAAATGCAAACTTAGGTTTAATAACTTAATGATCTCCAAAAATATCATAATAAAAAAACAACTCATTAAATATCTATTTTCATAATGTATTATTTATTTGAAATGCAAAGAAGAAAACTCAAGTGTGGTGAACCACTGCTTCATTTTATGAAGGACACGGACGGATTTTAATTTATTTATAGCCAAAAATGTACATCAACCATGCATCCATTTTTAAGAACCCATAAATGGAGATTCAGTACAAAAACTTTAATCTCAGCCATAACTTCGGAATAAAATTTCATATTGCACATGGGTATTCCTTATGACAAGGCCTTTTTGTGTTTATTTTTTAGTGGTGACCTTTACCTTGAGGTTAAGAGGCATTAGTGTTTTCATAAACACATTTTTCTTTTTGTTTCAAGTGTCCATAAACCTATTTGTCATAATAGATATTGATTCTTGACTCTTGTGTTCTTCTTATGGTGTCTCTGTTACTTGCATAAAATGCAAAGTGAACAGCATTATTTCATTTGAAATGTACTGGTGTTTTTTTTGGTGTTTTTTTTTTAGATTTTCAGTCATATAATTAGAATTGTAGTCTTCTTTTTTTTTTAAATTTACTTCCATTTCCTTATAATATATGTGTATGATTTGATTCATACTTATCATTTCAATTTCATGTAAATAACTGTGTCCAATCATATTGTTGGGGAAAATATTGACATAAACATAAAATGGGAAAAAGCACTGCTAGTTTCTTGAGGTCTGTTGATAAGCAGTTGCAAAGTTTATCCTGAAAGAATCACCTTTACTGTATCCTAAAGAGAAATCCTCTTCATGGACAAATGTTACTTACATAATCTGCTGGAGTACTGGTGCTTCATATGGACGGCAATTTAAAATGAGTGGCATAATTATTTCCGAGTAATTTTTATCTAGGATGTCGTGATACTTAAGCCTTTTAAGTACACAAAAACTTTTTCCATATTCAGTTGTTTAATATTTTAGTATTAAGTAGTCGCACATATAGGACTGAAGAATTAGTTAAATGTAAATGTCTCGTGATATAATTTGTTTACCTTTATTTGGATGATGGTTTATTTTTTTGTATTAATTTGAAAAGAAAAACACTGTAAACAATTTTGTTGTTGTTACCAGTCAAACAGTGATAAAACAAACAGCAGCAACTGTAACATCTCCCGTTGGAAAGAATAGCAGAACGTGACAACCCATGCAAGTGCGCTCGCTCAAACGGTAGCACTGTCATCATATTAACATCACATTCGCATACATAAGGGTCATGTAAATAAACGAATATTTCATGACGAGCGCTGTGGTATATTTGTTGATGACACATATGATATAATATTATATGATATATTTCTTACTCGTTACCGAAAACTCCGTCGGTCAATTCCAACCGGAAGTACAGGAGCGCAATAATTTTCTAAAATGCCAACGAAATAAACGGAAACGTTATAATTCCGGATATCAATACCGAATGCAGTGTTAAGACATGGAAGACCGATGAAAATTGAATCCATTCCTAAAGATTATCCTGGTTACCTTACCTTTTAATACATCAAGTTAGTATTACATATAAATAAAGAGTTTATACCTACATGTACCTGTGCCAAGAATAACACTATACCCAACTCCAAATTCCATCAGCTATCAAATCTTGTCAAAGACACTGCAAATCTATAACTGTCCAGTAGAACCCACAATTTTTTTTTAAAAAAAATGTAATCTATCAGTTTGCATTTATGGTATACTATACTGAAATTGAATATAGCCACACAAATCCTTTTTATGTTAAATGTTATTGATGTTTTGTCAATGGGATATGCACAAGCTTTACTATAAAAGCAAGTTGTGGTCAAGAAAATAAAACCACAGGCATCTGAAATTTTATCAATAAATGTACTTATACTATTGTAGTTACGTGGTTTGTAGTTTACCTAATATGGTTTAAATGTGGTCAGTAAATATTCCATAGGAGGTGTTTGTTGTTTTGTGTTCTTGATATATTTAAATAATTGTTTATCTATCAATCAGTTGTTATTGTATGTTGTTGTTAATTTTTATGCAAGAAATTATATTCAATATTAGACTTATTGTAACGTTTTCATACAAGAAAATGATATTCAATATTAAACTGTTAATCTGTTATATAAGTAATTTTCTTTGTCATACCTTAATGCTACTTGAAAAAGGCAGTCGGTAAGATAATTAACATAAAGGATGTACAGGTGCCTATCACTTGAGGACTATGTGTATCAACTTACTGATAGAACTTCAGGTACTTGTGATGAAATTGGCAAATAAATTATACTTCTGTTTACTAAATAAATAATCTGAAGAAAAGTGCCATCAAAAATCAAGAAAACTGAATGCATGACATGTTGTAGAAACTAGAATTATGAGTATTTTGTCTGAATGAATTTTATCAACTTTTGCAAACAAATCACAGTACAGGTACATTTTCACAGATATATTTAAATGAAGACAAGCACAATTTACAATGTTACAAATGTACAGTATTGAAAAATGACAATACTAAAACATTTGGAATAGAAATCCCAAACTTTTACGGTAAAGGATGATGCTGTATTTACATGTTCTAAAAATGAATAAAGTTTCAATAAAATCCAGAATTATACTTTCAACCGAGATCAAATCAATTTAGGGCTTTTGGTCTCATGTAAGACTGCACAATACACTCTAGTCTTTATTTTTAGTCCTTTTTAAAAATAACATCACTTTTACTGTACTATTTGACCATCTCCTTATTTAACAGTTATTTTGGCTGCATTTTTGTCAGACACTGTGTACTCGTCCCACTTTTTCTCTGGATCATATGGTTCCCATCTACTTGCAGGAAATATGTGCTTGTTCCGCTCATACCATGTCCTTAAACACACCTTCCCAGCATGTGATTCGTCTTTTTCCACTGAGGCATCACTAACCAACCTCACATCATCATGCACATCAAAACTGAATAAAGGACCACTTTTACCTCGAGCCTTTGTGACAATGAAATCATAAAACGTATAATGATGGGCAATGATCAAATCCTCTTTCACATACATTAATTGATCAACAGAGACAACTTTCAGGTCGTTAAATTCTCGTCGCAAACTCTCCAGACATTTTTGTAAGAACTGTTGAATGCTGTTGCCCTTTTTCATCCGTGCATGTCGCCTGTGACCCGAGCCATCCCAGTAACTGTACGTGATGTCGATTTCCTCATTCTTCATTCTCTCCTGTTTCTCCTCCCACTCCTGGCGAAGTTGCTCCCTAACAAACAAAAAAAAATGATAAATAATTATCATGACTATACAACAGGACTATAATAAAAAATGATTACTAATGATGACATCGAATAACTGATTTTATTCTATACTATATATATATATATATATATATATATCACAAAAAGAAAGGAGGGCACTGTCAAATGGGGAATTTCCCTTGCAAAAACTAAAGCTGAAAAATAAAAAAGAGGTTTTTGTTTGTATCCACAATGACTGTTGTATTCATATTACTATATTTGGCCTTCATTTGTGACTCATGACACAAATGGTTTCTCTCTGTATCAATTCGGGTTTAAATTGACCAAAAATCAGCCCCCCCCCCCCCCCCCCCCCCCCCCCCCAAAAAAAAATCAGATCTTAATTGCCCAGGCTATAAAGTGGCTGCCCAAGTGAAAATTGATAAAAGAGAAAATAGATGATGTGTCAAAAATTGTACAGATGATCGACTACTTGGACTCTATGAATTGCAGACCTTTCTTTCCATGGACTTCCTTATCCCTGTATATAATTCCACATGTTTATATTTGTGTCCTTGTCATTCAGTAAATTGAATATGATCAAATAGCCATGTACTAAAGCACGATGTGAAAATGTTTAAATGTCAAATTTTGTAATTTTTAATGAATTGAAAGTGGGAAACTATAAAACTCAAAACGGTAATAAATGGAAAATATCAATTACCAATCTGGGCAACTGAAATATAAATTCAGCTCACCCAGCTTGATTTTCAGTCACCAATAGTGACTGGGTAAGCATTAACATTAATTCCTGTCAATTTGAGAAAGAAAGAAATCTACATTAGTATTCTTTATATGGTCTCAGCAACACAACTGACGATCGACAACATTTGTGGTCTTGACCTATGAACTTCTGACCTATAAATCGATAAGGATCTCTCTTTTTGAAGTTTCTATCGTCTCTGCAGTTGGTATGAAATAAAAAACACAGAGTGGAACTATTGTACACTGACTATAGTGGAACCACTGTATATTGAACAAAGTGGAAATATTGTATAGCGAGTGAAACTATTGTACATTGAGTACAGTGAAATTATTGCACATTAATTATAGTGGAACTATTGTACATTGAGTATAGTGGATCTATTATATATTGAGTAGAGTAAAAATACTGTACATATTGAGTGAAGCTATTGTAAATTAAGCAGAGTGAAATTGCTGTACACTGAGTGGAACTATTGTATAGTTGTTGGTAACTGGTAACATATGCAGACATATAGCATACATGCTTATAGAATAAGAAGTCTTTGAAATACATCAACTTTATAAGTGGAATCACTCAGTCATTGATTTACATTTTACAAGTTTATTTTATATATGTACCTGAGTTTGTCTTCCTCTTCCTCTCTGTCTCGGTCTGGAAGGAAACTCGTATCAACATCTGGATTTTTACCTGTCAACATTCACATTTTGGTAGAAAATTTTCATATATACGGTCCTGATAATTATATCTAGACCTTAATGAGATATCATGGATTAACATTTCAAATTTTCTAGTTTACTTTATCTAACATACGAGAGTGAGTCAATAAGTAACCAGCCTAACTTATTTCTGATTGACTGAGACAGTCATGATTTTCATGCCTTGTTTCAATACATGTTTTATACCTGGGTACAAAATTGCATGCGTATTGAGTCATTCTTTAATAAGATATTGAATGTCATAAAATGGCTAGTGATGCAAAGGCATGCTTTTTATGGTAAGTTGAGTATTGTGCAATAATTCAGTACTTGTATTTAAAAGGTAAAACGGGCAATGAAATACACAGCGAGTTTTAATAATTCAGTACTTGTATTTAAAAGGTAAAACGAGCAATGAAATACACAGCGAGTTTCCCGATGTTTATAGGTCTTCTGCACTGTCTTATGCTCAGATTAAATTCTGGGTAGGGGAATTCAAATGCGGTAGAACATCTTTAAAGATGAAGCCAGATCTGGATGCCACAGATGAAGAAATATGTAACAAAGTTCAGGATCTGGTATACACTGATAGGCGAATTCAGGTGGAAGAAATAGCGCAGGCATTAGACATTTCACATGGTAGTGTTTCAACAATCTTACAGCCCGTTGGGTCCCCATATCCTTTAGCGATAAGCAAATGGCAACAGAGCATCAGTATGCAGAGCCTTATTGAAGTATATTAGGTCAAAAGATTATTTTCTTTTGCATCTGGGACTTGGGTTCATTATTATGAGCCAGAGAATAAAGCTCAAAGCAGGGCCAGGGTGCCTTAGGCCAAAAAAGTTCAAGACTCAACCATCTGCTGGCAAGGTGATGGCCACAGTATTTTGAGATGCAAAAGGTGTTATTATGTTGGAATTTTTACCCAAGAGAAGTATAAAAACTGGAGTGTACTATGCAAACTTACTAGATCAGCTGAGAACTGACATCCGTGAAAAACACCGAGGTAAACTCTCTAAAGCCGTCCTGCTGCAACAAGACAATGCGAGAGTCCACTCTTGCAAAGTTGCAATGGATGCTTAGAGCAAAATGAGTATAATTAATACCACATCCTGCCTATTCACCTTACCTACCTCCTAGTGACTTCTTCCTATTCTCAAACTTGGAAAAGGATATCTGGTCTTAAGAAGAAGTTGTGACGGCAGTTGAGGTGTGGGTCAATGGAAAGGACCCTGACTTTTTCATTTCTGGGCTGATGGCATTTGAACACCATTGGTCTAAGTGCATCAAACTAGAGGGCAATTGCATCGAAAAAGAAGAGGTGGATCTCAACCAGAAATAAGATAGGCTGGTTACTTACTGACTCACTCGTATCATCTCTACAAACAAGTTTAATAAATTATAAATGTTTTATATATACCAAGTCTTCTTTTCTTCCCTGTATCTTCAGCTTCCTCTTGATCAAACTCTTCAATGTCTTCCTCTTCATCTGGGTCAAAAGAGAGACTAGCAATCTAAAAAGTGAAAAGTATACTTAATTCTCTTATCATAAAATTCCAAATTTTCAAATACATATTTATATCATCATTATTTTACTTTATACTTAAAAAAGAGATTTTTTCTATGTTATCACATCTTTTCTGTTATGCCAAACCCACCAACATCATGAATCATCAGTGTTTACGAGCAAAACTCTCATTAAGACAGCAATATCAAACCCCCCAACCATCATCCCTCACCAGAGTTTCACTAGCAAAATACTAACATAGCAATGTCAAACCCCCCAACCATCATCCATCACCAGAGTTTCACAAGCAAATACTCACTAACAAAACCATGATAAACACCTGGCTGCTATGCTTACAGTTAAGACATAACTTGTGTACAAGTACCATCAATCAAATTGCAAAAGATTAAAACTTTACTCTGATGGTCATTTTTGTTCCTGAGAACAGACAATCTAACCTTCTGCTGTTCTTTCTTCTTTTTTCTCTGTCTTTCTTTCTCTATCAGTCTAGCTTCTGCATCTTTCTTGGCTAACTGTGACTGTCTCTTTTTAATCACATCCTCCTGTTTTGCTTTCATTTCATTCAGTGTCACAAGACCTGGCAAAATTGTTTTTGTATCTCATAATCTGTTAATCCCAATTATGCAACCACTAAAGCTATTAATTGCAAGGATTAATGATACAAACTGTAAATTCCTTTAATTATCATATGTGAGCAACCAATTTTTATTTTAATTTGAAAGAACCTTCTCTTGCAAATTAAAATTCTTCCATTATGTTTAATATACATTTGGTTGTTGAGAATAACATTTGTGATTTAATCTAAATTTCTAGCAAATATTGATGACTTAATCACTAAAGTAAGTACTTGAATAATTTAGACTCACGATTGTATACTGATATCAGCTGATTAATGTATATGTATATTTAAAAGCACATGTAAAAATTAGAGCCCATGTTCCATATTGGAAAGCTGATTTGTCTTGCTCTTTCAAAGCAATGAATCTCATAAAAGATTATACCCTTCACTATAAAACAAAACCCCTCACCATGGTCAAACACTTGAGTGAAGGACCATATTTCAATGAAGTTAAATACCAAATTTCAATTAACTCTTACTGCAGTTATCATTCATAAAACCAATCTTTCAAAGAAATCTGAATGATGTTCATCCATAGTTCCTATGTAATCTTATCCATACAAAATGCATATAAGTACACGAAAATAGGACCAAACAGTACCTCCTTGGTATAGGTAATAAGAGAGGTACTGAGTATCATCTCATTCTGTCAGTTCTAGATCAATGGTTCCAGAGAAGAAAAAGTTTTAATTGACCTTCACTTGTTTTCACCATTTCTTTAAATTATTAAAGACTTCAGAAGTGAACATAAAGACTTGTCAAAATTGAAAGCTGTTAATGAAAATACAATGGGAAGCATTGAATAATGTAGACTCGCATATATCAAACGAGTGCAACAAGGAATGGATGTGATAGGCATATATAATCAGTGTATTAAATGTTTTTGTGAGATTTCCAAATGAAGTTTGTCTCACTAAGGAAGTGGATGAAAACCCTTGCTTTTGGAATATGTAAGTTAAGAAGCCTCACCTATTGTGTTAGACTTAAGCTGTTGCTCCACTGCATCATAATGAGAAGCAAACTTATTCTGAATGCTTCCTATCTTCAGTTCGTCTTCTATCTTGCGTTTTCTAGTTTCAATCTCTTCCTGCTCTTTCTGGCGTTTCTTCATCAAAATTTGGGCTCTCCCACCCTCTGATGCTGCACCCTTATAATGTGCCATCCTTCTTCAATAAGAAATATCATTTTAATGTTACAGTTCTAAATAATAATAATACAGATCTGTATTTTATGATTGGTGAATGCACAATTACTGTACAATAATTAGCAAAGGCCCATGGTACATGTATCTAAATAACATTGCGAGTGTATGTAAGAATATGTTGAGTATAATGTCACAAATATATTGAATTTTATTCATGTGAAGTTTTTTTTTTTCATATTGCAGATCAAACTTTCATGAAAGAATAAAATTCTTTCATTACATTCAAAGATTTTCAAGTGTAAGGAAACTCACTCCAGCTATAGGGCATCTGATCTGAAAGTTCATAGACATAGCCCAGTTAATATAGCACGTCTGTGGAAAGCCAACAGGTTTAAAATTCTAACTGTATTCATTACTACATAATGCACCATTTGTTCAATGTAAATGTTGAAATGTTAAATAGAAATGTTAAACATAAATGCAGAAATGTTAAATGTAATTGACAACAGTAGTAATAATGAGGCACTACAGTTTAAAAATGTTGAATTTACATTGAATGAATGATGAATTAACATGCGACATGTGACACTTTCAAATTATGTAAACATTAATTACCAACCAGGAGAATTAAATTTTTAAAGTTAATAGAAGAAATAATGGAGTTACCTATATCTCAAAACAAGTTTTGTATATATACTTATCAAAGAACAAAGTACACACTGACAACTTAAGTTTCAAATATGCATTTCTGTCTAAACATTGAACAGATAGTGCATTATGTAATCACATTTACACAGTTATTCAATCCAACGGGCCTTCGTGGCTGAGTGGTGAGAGCATTGTGCTCAAAATCACAAGGCCTCTCACCCCTAGTCGGCGTGGGTTCGATTCTTGATCATACCGATTTATGTGAGCAAGTTTGCCAGTTTACTTTCAGAAGGTCGGTGGTCTCTTCCAGGGTACATTGTATCTGGGTTCTCTCCTCCACCAATAAAAACTGGACACCACCAGATAACTGAAAAATTGTTGCGTGTGGTGGAAAACAACAAATAATCAATCAATCATTCCAACTCAAGGACTAATATTGCACTAATATAAAAGTACTGCAATTGTCAGCTACATTTAACATTTTTACATTTACATTTAACACTTCTACATTTACATTGAATGAATAGTGCATTACTTTGTTACAAATACACAGTTACAGGGATAGAATTTTTAATCTGTTGGCTTTCTGACAGATTTTTCTACTTTGACTTGAGCAGTGCATATATCTGATTGTACATTGTAATGTACTGAGGATGGGAAAGACATGAAATGTTGTAAATACCATGCATATGCTCAAAAGGACAATGAAAATTGTTAGAATATTCCAAACGTTTACACAATTTACTCTAAAGATATGGAAAATTTGTATCTTTACATGTTTGATGTGTGTGCAGGTATTCCTACTAAACGTGCATGTAAAAAATATGTTACTGTAGTAAATGTGTGACAAAAACCATTCTTCATTATCTATTGATAGAATGAAAATTATACTTTAGAAAACATACTGATTGAGTTTCACTGATTTCCATTTTGACTACTATTGATCTTCAAAATGTTTGAAAAGTAGGAGTAATGTATACATACGGTATAGGTACTAAAAGCATATCAAAAACTAAAATTTTAAATAAACTAGCATGGCTTGTATGCTGTGCAATGTGTTGACCATAAAATATGGCAGTTGCAATCATATGAAGGCACAACATATGATGACTTTCCCTCATAAGACTCTTCCAACAAATATCATGAGCTTACACAATACTAGAAATGTTGCAAAAAGAATGTTTCAATAAAATGAAATACTTTACCTACATACCCTACTTTTTTTTTTTAAGTGTGAAATAGGAATAGCACATTTGTTTTATTTTGGCCTAACTAATGGCATTTTAAAGATTGCCATAGAAGTGCTTTCACTTTTTACTACTGTTTTTTCCTGACCATTAGATAATATGTGCTATTTTTATACATAATTACACAAACATAAGATCTTTGTAGTTCTTTATAATTCTTCAATTAGTAATACCCCCCCCCCCCCCTCTCTTTGTCTTGTCTATTTGTAAACAACCATACTCCACTGACGGATTGTAAAACATGCATCGTACGCTACATAAGGTCAGTCATTGGACTGGGCAATCTCTAAGTGCAAATAAATTACCTTACTTGGCACTTGATTAGTGCAATCTGAAACTGGTAAACTATATCGAACTGGAAGTCTGTAAAGGTTTGTAATATACAAAACGAGTACAGTATGGCCCATGTAAATCCGTTAACATGGAAAAAAAAAAACGAAAGCGAAAGTTGAAAATACACTACACAGACTAATCTTTGGGCATATCGTAATGGGATCTTTTTTTTCAAAGCAAGACAATGAGCAGGAACTCAAAAAGCAGCTCTCTGATCTTGAAACCACAATCGAGGAGATTGTGATCGGACAGGTATCTCACCATTTAAGGTAGACCCGGTCCTAAGCTGTGGGCCGGGACGACCATTTAGCATTTACTCGATGCACACGTTTGTTTATAAAAGTTGTCATTTATGTTCAGAGAGTAGATTGTGGATTTGACCATGTTTAAGTGTAAGTAAGTAAATGAATGGTTTATTTTTTAAGGTATGTACAAGAATTACGAAGGCCTAGTGGTTAATTCGTTCTGTAAATAATATATACTAAAAGTTATTAGTTTTCAGACAACCCTAATAACGAGATGATAAGTCGTAGGCCTAATATTAACAAGAGAAGTCATTATTACGACATTTTATCTCCTTATTACGACTTTTTATCTCGTTAATACGACGTAAGAAAGTCGTAATTTACCTACTTGCGCTTTGATAAATACGACGTCAACAGAAAATCAAAATTACGACTTTTAGACGAAGTCATAATTATGATTAATTGTCTCGTTATTACGGCTTATTATCTCGTTATTACGGCTTATTATCTCGTTATTACGGCTTATTATCTCGTTATTACGGCTTATTATCTCGTTATTACGACTTATTATCTCGTTATTACGGCTTATTATCTCGTTATTACGGCTTATTATCTCGTTATTACGGCTTATTATCTCGTTATTACGGCTTATTATCTCGTTATTACGACTTTTATTATTTTTTTTCTCACATCTGACCCCCATTTGAATAGGATTATTTTAAGGTGGCTCGTGACACTATTTTGTGTGTGTGTGTGTGTGTGTGCTGATTTTTCCGGAATGATGAAAAAGATGTTTTATTTGTAAATAAAAGATTTTAAAATCCAAACTTCGCTTTGATTTGATGCATGATATAAATACCTTATAGATCATGCCTAAAAGACTCAGACAGTCGTTCTAATTTTTTAAGTAAAAAAATATTTATGAAAATTTAAAACGTTATTTGTTAATATCTTTTAAATTTGCGGATTAGAATGACTATATAAGTCTTCTATGCATGTTTTATTAAATATTCATATTATTCATCAATTCACAACAAAATTGGACTCTAAAATCTTTTATTTGCAATCAAAGCACGTCTTTTGTTATTCCAGGAAAAAATCACAGAAAATTCATATAAAATAATTGAGAGCTTGTATCACTCTTTCGATGTTGAAAACATATTTCATACAAAGTATTTTAAATAGCCATTAAATAAGATTTTGATGTCATGAGCTGCCTTAAGTCATATCTTAAAGAGATGGAAATAATAGAGAACACGAGTTAATTTGATTTAAAATAGTGACATATTTCTCATCTTGTCATATTAAGCGCCCAGTAGATGTAAAGGTCATGGGTTTCTTGGAACCTCAAAACAGCAAAGGTCCCACCTCGCGATGTGCCCAACTCACGCAGAAGCCTCCCTGCTTCAAACTTTGTGGTCTTCACCAACAGCTGGCGGCTTCTCTGTATTAGTGGAAAATTCTCGAATGGAGCATAATTTAACAACATGAAAAAAAAAAAAAAAAAAATGATATAAAAACAACAACTAGAATAATACTTGAGTTTTATTGCTATTCTTGCACAAAATTTCTTGAAATAATAGAACTATTGCCGATTTTAGTGGCCAAATAGAGCCCTTGTTATAGTCCTTTACGGTTTTCAAACAACAGTATTTTCAAAAACTAGAGAAGTTAACACCTTATACTACATATATTTTACAATACAATGTATATTTTATACTGTATACAAACAATTATCGAATCATATTTCATTACAAATTGATGTGGAAATTATCTAACGATGTACCTGACCAAAATTAAAGACAATTAGGGATTTTACAATAGTTTCAGACCAAATCTATAACGTCGATAGTATGTTCGTATGATTTGTCTATCTACAATGTATTTATACACTCACATGAAACATCCTAACTTTCTAAAATAACAAAGCTATGCAGTACCTTTCGGATATTGTTTCAGCAAGCTCTTTTTGGTGAAGTCCAATCTCAAAACTCGAAGATTGAAAAATTAAAGGAAGGAAAGGAAAATGTACAGAAATTACTGGAGGGAACACGATATTCACACGAGGATGGAAACAGAGAGCTGAAGAAAGAAAACAGAGAGCTGAAGAATGAAAACAGAAAACTGGAGAATGAAAACAGAATACTGGAGAATGAAAACAGAGAACTGAAGAAAGATTTAGATAATCTGAAATATCGTTTGGAATTGACCTATCGCAAAAAACCAGGTTAGACCACCTATAAAAAGTCAGGTTAGGACACCTATAAAAAGATGGCTTTCCTGACACTTATGTTAAAAAGGATGTATTCGGAATATCAAAAGAATTAACCAATAGGAGAGAACGATGATTGAAAAATTCACTTTTGAAAATTAATGTTCATTTGTTTGGTGGTTTTTTTTTTAATGTATATATTTCTAAATTTTTCAAATTTGCATTTTGAACCTAAAATTTCGTATCAGCAATTTTTAAATCAATCTTCAAAGTTTGCTAAAACAGCATATTCTCATTAAAAACGCTTATTTTTGCATGAATTTTGGCCTAGCAGTTCTTCGGGGCAAGCCTGTCCCCAATAATAAAACTGTGGTATTTTGATAGGTTTTGATCTAAGGAATAATTTGAAATAGGATTTTTTTAGGGACACCCCTGCCCTGGGGTCGAAATTTACAAAGAACATACAAAACCAAAACTTATTTATATCATCATGGTTCATATTTACGACGTTAATATTCATAGTTAGTATAGCTCAGATGGTTACATTGCAGACGCTTATAATCAACATTTTAGTGTCCTGGTTCAAATCCAAATGTTGGCACACTTTTTTAAACTTTTCACGATTTTATTTATTTATTTATTTTTGTATACAGGCATGTGTATTTTACTTCAATTTTCTTCCTTAAATGCATGTTTGCTCTTGATATAAAAGACATTTATGAAAATGCAGATCATAAATTCTCTGTAAATAAAAGCAATCAACCGGAGCTATACCTCAGTGTAAACACTTTGTTCGAGGACAAGAATAATTTACTCTGTGGTACTCGATACACGTGTCACGAAAAAAATCATGCCGAGCAAACATTGCTGCGTTTGCCTTTCAAGAACATCACCAGGAAATACTACTGTTGTGGGAGAGATACTGCAGAGTAGATGCAGTTCATTCCTCGGCAAAGATGTGTGCATTGGCGATATTGTATGCCAAAAATACAGAAGGAAGATTTACAGATTAGGAAAAAGTGGGGTTGGTTAGTTAGGTTTTATGTCCCGTTGCCATTATCCAGGCATCAGCTAAGGACCCTCATACAAAGGTTTCTTCTACCTCTACAAGTAACTAGAACTAAAGCGATGAATGAGAAACAAATAATAACATGCATGTGGCCTATAGTCATCGACCAGAACGGAAATCCATAACCTTTTTGTAAAGACCAATACCAGTCCCATAGGTCAACGATATATTTACATAAGTGTTCCTTTGATGAAGATGGTATAGTATACATTTAATTGTTTCTCAAAACGATCCTTAAATAGCGAAGATAACTTGTTTGCATTAAATTGAGAGAACTACATGATAAAGATTCATACGAATACCTACATAGTAATATAATGAATAATGATAATAATGGGGGGGGGGGGGGGGGGGGGGTGGATTAGGGGGGGAAATACTGTGAAGAAAATTAGGGGGGAAAGAAGAGAAAAGTGATAAAAAAAGTTGAAAAAAGACTTTCTGTCGGTTGAACCTGCCAAATAAAGAAATTTTGAATTTCTGTTCTAGGAGATATAATATAGTTTATAACAACGTGTTATAGAGATACATTTTTGAACAAATATATCCCAAATCATTATTTATTCTATTTTTATCAACTTATGTAATTAATTGGAGAGATATTGCCTACACTTAATCTTGGGTTTGCATTTTCACAAATACCAATTGATCTCACAAAAGTGCGTACTCCTATAATCGGATGGTCACCAATTTAAGAATTTATTGTTTCCTACAGACACTTTCGTAACAGCAATATACTCATTATTCAATACAGTAATTAGTAAAACTTATTGTCCAATCAGTTATTATATTGCTTAATTACATGATTATACATTTTCAGTACAAGTTTACATGTATGCGCCGTCAATGAATGAGCGGATTTCAACTGCCGTGAGATCGGAGCTAAAGGAGATCTTAACGCAGCACCTAGGGGCCACTAGGGACAGACAACTGGACGTTGTGTCCACACCTGACGCCAAAATGGTCCCCCTCAACAAACCCCTCATAGTTCTATGTATCAACGCGTCCAGGCTAGGTACAGACGTGGAGCAAGCTCTCCAAAATGTCACATGTGAGTGTGATCCTACCTATAGAACCATACCTCCCAAAAGTTTGATAATATTTGTGACTTGTCTCCTCCGCAATTTCAGTGTGATCTTAGCTCCAGGTACAAGTTCATGCAACTTTTTAATGGATGATGAATTCAAAACTTTTTCAAACAAAAATATGGACCCGGACGTAACAAAAGTTTTGCTGTTATTTTGGGTTTGTTTGGGGAGGGGCTGTTTTGAATGTCATACAGTATTTCAATATTTTCATTCTTTTCTCTAAAGGCTCCAGGTCTATGGTGGTAGCTGTGATACACCACAAAGAGATCCACGCCTTACCACCTCAAGCCTCCGAAAAACTTCTCTATGGGGATAAATTCCGAGACCTTAGAGCTATTGTGGATATCGCGTTTCTCACCACCAAAGGAATGTACACCTGTGATATGAATAACAGAGCTTTGGAGAGGCTCACTGACTTCATCTGTGAATTTGACACGTGATTAGGAAACAAATTGTCACACGTTTTTATTCACACGTGGGGCATCAGCATCCAATACGTCTTTGCAATCATTTCGTGTTTACAAAGTGAATGAGCTATTCATATTGAAAAGGCGCATTGGGAACGCTTTAATGCGAGTTCCAATAGCATATGTGCACTTTCAATTTAAAGAAATCATTTTTTCCCCGATGCGCATTCTAATTCACATCACCGTGTTTGGAGTGTGTGAACGTAATTCGAATTTCAAAATTCCAGTACTCAAAAAGGTACACGAAAACAAAAATGATTTTGCTTGTATCATAATGTCAGAGAACCATGTAGTATTCCGCCACCTAGGCACCAAACTTACAACAATTACCCAATACTGTTTACATATGATTTTTTTTTTGTAAATAACACGTGTAACAAGAAATCAACATGACGCAAGTGTTAAAGTTATCAGGCCGCAGAAGATTTTTTTTAATAGATCGGGCCACATTGACGATATACAATTTGTACATCACTTTAGGACAAAGAGTTAATTGTGGAATCTTGCTTTATTTAATTAAAATATCTTCATTGATATAGTAAGGAAATGTAGCTAGTTATAGATATAGGAATCATTTTTTGCAGAAGGATAACTGTGTGTGTGTGTGTGTGTGTGTAAAGCATTAAAGATGACCAACGACCAGAACAAAATGAAATTCTTGTATTGTTCGTGTCGTTGGTCAATTTTCTACATTCTGTGATGACGGATTTTTGCCATTTTACAGTTTGTCGTTATTTCGAGGCGAAAAGACGATAAATCGATAAGTAGCGACTTTTCGCCCCAAAATAACGAAAAGACGACAAAATACAGGTGGAAAGACGACAAAATACAGATGAAAAGATGACAAAATACAGGTGAAAAGACGACAAAGAAAACTCGCAAATCAGCGACTGATTTTGTCGTCTTTTCGCTTGCCGTTTTGTCGTCTCTTTCAGGCAAAAAGATGACAAAACAATAATTAGCGACTTTTCGCCTCGAATAACGAAAAGACGACAAAGAAAACCTGCAGATTAAGTGCTTTGTCTTGTTTACTAAACATCAAGATGTCGATATCAAGAAGTCAATATGTCGCTGTTTTAACAATTAAACGACTTTTAACTCAATAAGTCTTCATATAAATGCACTGAACGATATATTCTTCTCGTCTTGGTTCAGCATGATGACTTGTAGCTCATCGACAAAAATTACGACAATAAATTGTTTATCGCCCTCGTTATTACACGACTTTTTAAAGATGATATTTGTTGTATGTCGGGAAACATATGTCGACAAGTTGTCAAATGCATGCTCTAAATGATAATGCTTTCTCATTTAATCAACCAAACGACTGAATAAAAATGAGTTTATTTACACCATCTTGAAAGCAAATCGAAACATTCAAAACTTATTTCATTATTAAGTCGTTTGTTTGATTAAATAAGAAAATATCATCAAAAACTATTTATTTTGAGGATGATAATCGATATCTTGTCGATGTCTTTTCGTCGACTTACAAGCAAATCCCGTGTAATAACCAGGACGACAACCATTTTATGGTGGCTTAATTTTTGGCGATAAGCTACAAGTCATCATGTTGTTTTGACTACAACCAAAACGGAAAAATACGTCGTTCAGTTGATATATATGGAAACTTATGGACTTAAAAAAAAACTCGTTTAATTGTTAAAGTCAGCGACATATCGACTTCTTAATATCGACATGTTAATGTTTAGTGAACAAACGTTTCCGGACAGACAGCGACCTATTTTGTCGTATTTTCATGTAACGTTTTGTCGTCTTTTTGAGGCAAATAGAAGACAAAACAATAATTAGCGATTTTCAGCTTTGAAAAGCCGACAGAACGTTAATTGGCGACTTTCCAACCTGAAATAACGAAAAAAAACGACAGAAAGAAGCTTGAGCTGACATGAATTCTTAAATATCGCAGAATTCTCGGTGCCCTATATATTAGGGGATAATTTTGGCACGCTTCAATTCATATCACCTGTGCGGAAAGACTCGTCAGGTAACGCGTACATCTGCAACAGTAACGTATATAGGGTATAAGTAATCTATATAATTACATTGACATGTGTTTTGCAGAAATTCACAAGATTTTACAAATTACATAATGAACATCCGGTCTAAACGGACCTATATGGCACTTTGAATTAAAGTACATGTATCTTTTAAGTTTTATAGAAATGTCAATATGTACGAACAGAGACAGATTATATATAGGTTTCCCCATTATTTTTGCTGTCTGGTTTTGTAGGAATTCAGTATGAAATTTACTGACTGTCGTGGATAATTATTAATTACATTTGCAAAGAAGGAAACATCTAAAATTAAATTATGGTGCTCAGATACTCATATTCTACGGAAGAAATTCTTTTGTGTAAATATTATACCACGCACGTTGAAATAGGAGGTTGGGGTGGGCAGGGGGCCTGATCCTCTCCTTTTTTTCAATTTACATTATTTTTGCATAGAAATCCCATATTTTCTATATGCAAAGTTTGATTGATTTGCTGCCCCCTCCCTCATTTTTTTTATTTTTAAAGTAACAGTGAAACGTAGTTGATGTTTGAAGTACTGAATTGAACTTTAGCCGCCCACCGCTCCTACCAAGATTTATAGGATAATGAGATTTGGACAGAAGTACTCCAAATCTATTTTTCTTGGTTGTCATAAATTATAATGCAGTGAAAAGGCTAAGATAACTAACAGTATTCAATCTCGTTATTTCTATAGAAAATACAAATCAGAGAGATGGGCAAACACGGACCCCTGGTCATACTAGAGGTGGGATCAGGTACCTAGGAGGAGTAAGCATCCTTTGTCTACCGGTCACACCCATCGTGAACCCTATATTCTGACCAGGTACACGGAGTAATCTGTAGTCAGAATCAGTGTGCCAAGAACTGCCTAACAATTGGTATGAAACACATCAGAAAGCATTTGACTTTGAATGGTAAGTTGTACTGGCAAACTAGATCGTTATAACGACCATAAAATTTGCGAAATGCTGACTTTAGACGTGACTGTACAAACCCCTGTAACATCAACTTGTTTGTCAGTAGCCCGCCTCAGTTTAAAAAGGCAGAACAAGCTCTTGCATATCAAATCAGTTTGGAGATATAAACACCATATGCATGTGATGATGGAATATTGCCACATAAATAAGGGAAGTTGACGATGGAGAAATTGAAATAATCCCGTTTGTCATAAAGTTGAGTTGTTAGTTTGCCGCCGGCATCTATTTTCAGTAAAATACCAAGCAGAAGTGGAAGACTGTGGTGTCTTTTATTTCAAGCTCACTGGGATATATCGAACATATGGGACATATGAATGAAAATGATCATTGTTAATAGACAAACGTCGTCAATATATCTAAATGTCAAATTGAAGGCCACAACAAGAGATTTTTTTCTTCCCGTGTAGAAGCTTTTGAATGAATTCTGCTTCGTAAGAATATGAAAATAGGTCAGCTAACAAAGGAGCACAATTCGTGCCCATGGGAATTCCAACAGACTGTTGAAAGACCTGAGCACCAAAACTACGAAAATATTCTCAATGAGGAACTCTAGCATCTTTTTATTATCACCTTCAGAGTACTTGTGCGTGGAGTCAGAGTGGTGGTTAACAAAATAATTTTTGGGATGACCAATCACTAAATATGAATATTTCCTTTTACCATTTTTGTTAACGAAACAACTGTCTTTGATGTCAAAAAGTCTAGTCTTTAATTTATCGTGAGGTATGGAGTGTGAAGTGAACCCGGCTGCATCCTCCCCTATTTTAAAAACCGATGTTACGTGGTTGTATGAATTGATTCCTGCATTTTGATAAATTTTTAGTACTTTACAATTGAATATTTTTATGTTTCAATCCAAATTAATATTTATTTATTTCTAATGATGAATTCAAATATAAGCACATATGTCACTCTTGTAAGTTTCCACTATATTGTCAATTGAAAATTTTAAAATATTTGAAATTCATGAATGCTTGTAAGCTTACACTTATATCAGTAATCAATCAATTTTCTTTCCTTCTTTGAAATGATTGATTGATTGATTATTTATTGCTTTCCGCCACACTCAACAATTTTTCAGTTATCTGGTGGCGTCCAGTTTTTGTTGGTGGAGGAGAGAACCCAGATACAATGTACCTGGGAAGAGACCACCGACCATCCGCAAGTAAACTGTCAAACTTGCTCACATAACGCCGCGGCCGAGATTCGAACACGCGCCGACAGAGGTGAGAGGCTTTGTGATTTTGAGCCCGATGCTCTAACCACTCGGCCACGGAGGCCCCCTCTTTGAAATGACATTGTACACCGAACTACGAGGGCTGATTGATATTTTGTCAACCTCATATGTTGGCGGACATACTGCATTATTTTTCAACATAATCCCCTTCAGTATCTATACACTTTTGCCAGTGATTTTAAAGGGCCTCAATGCCACTTTTAAAGAAACCATTGACCATTCAGAAAGTCCTCCACTGCATGTAGAACGTCATTATCTGACTGAAAGTGGGTACCGGAAATGGCAATTTTCAGTTTGGGAAATAAATGAAATTCTGATGGAGCAAGATTAGGCGAATAAGGTGGATGTTCAATCAATTTAAAGCCACAATCGTTTATGGCGGACTTGTGAACAGGGGCTTTGTCATGGTAGAACAACACACCTTTACTGAAATTTCCGCGGCGCGTGAGTTTAATATTTTCCTGTAACTGCCTCAGAAGCGATGCACAGTATATGACATTGATTGTCCCCTTTGGAGATAATTTTCCATCAGAATATCATCAGCATCCCATAAAACCGAGGTCATAACCTTTCCAGCTGATTGAACAGTCTTTGCAAACTTTGGCGTTCCATTTTAATCAGACTGGAATTCTAAATCAAGCCATACCAGTACTATTATTAAATGCCATGCTGTTAAGCTCGATTTATCCGTACTTTGGTGAAATGCCTGAAAGAGCCCTGATTTGGAAATAAAGAATTTATCTAATTATATCTATATGAAAGTTAAAACCATATGTTACTATATCTATATTAAAGTTAAATTAATATCTAATAATATTTAATAATAAGTTAAATTAATATCTAACTAAATTTCTGAGCACTTAACTCTATACGTGACGTCTAGGAAACAAAAAATCATTAGTTAAGATTAAATTCACGATCTTGACCTCACACATATACGTTAGACCCGTCGAGAAACCGGTCGCGATAGCTCAGTGGTAGAACGTTCGTTTCGTAACCGGGATGTCGTAGGTTTGAACCCAGCTCGTGCCGTGGCCGCGTCAAACCTAAACGTAAACATAGGTAGTGATTTAGATTACCAGTAGATTGTCAATTTGACATTTTTGATAAAGTTGTAGCACCAATATTATTATACGGTTATGAAGTATGGAGCTTTGAAAATCTTGATATTGTAGAACGTATACATTTGAAATTTTAAAAACATGTATTCAATCTAAAAAGTTCCACGCCAGCCTACATAGTCAGGGCGCTTCCCTCTATATATTCAATATACTGTAGAATGATTACATATTGGGCCAAATTGTTTTCATGTCAATAAAATAAGATTGTATATGTATTGTATAAACATCTGTATAAACTGCGCCGTGATGGAATCTTATCAAATCTATGGCTAAACTGTATACAGAAGATTCTAGATATGAGTGGTGTATCTAATATATAGCAAGGACAACGTATTGATATTAATGCTAAAGAGGTAACATTGTCATTAAACAAACATTGCAAGATGAGTTTATACAAAAATGGCTCAATGATATATATATATATATATATATATATATATATATATATATATATATATCTTCAAAAGGGCAATTGTGCAGAATCTTTAAACAAATATTTGGTTTTGAAAATTATATTAATATTATTATTATTATTATTATTATAACATTTATATAGCGCTAAATATAATTAAATTACTCTAAAGCGCTTTACATAATTATTTGAAACTGCACAATGAATATACACAACTAAAATTAATTGAAAATAATATGATTTTTAAAATTTCGTACAACACTTCATCGTTTACCAGTAGAGGTTGGGAGATGGCATGGAATACCACTCTGTGAAAGACTTTGTTCTGTATGCAATAGTAATCAAATTGCAGATGAATTTCACCATATTTTAGAATGTAAAGCACTAATTGATGTCAGAAAATACTACTTATGGAATATTATTCACATAGACCTAATGTCATTAAATTCAAAGATATAATGTCAACCCAAAATGATAAATTGTTAAGAAAACTCTGTATGTTTATTCTGAAAATTTATGATGTCGTCTGTCCTCCTTGATGTGATGTATATTTACTTTTTTATTTCTTACCTACCTCTGACCAGTGTTATTCATTATGTACATACGTTGTTACTGTTCCTCGTGTTCGCCTTTGGTTTGAGAGAATAAACTGAATTGAATTGATTGCTCTTTCGCCAAACGCTCGGCAATCACGGCTCATTCGGATACAACCTAAAAAAGGCGACAGGCGATGACACGTTAAAGAACCTCACTGCCACGGCCCTGATCGCGAAACATGGGTCTAAATTTGTGGTACTTCATCAGCAACTGGTGAGATCTCAGTATGAGTGAAAATTCTCGTCGGGGCATACAACAAACAACCAACGTTAACCAACCAACAACCAACGAAAAATTTCAATATATTTTAAAATTACTAGATATGCTCATCATCATTAACTTATTATGTTATTACAGATTTCTAGACCCGTTTCCGAGGACGAAATCGACACAAATCAAATTTGTTCGCAGCTGCTAACTAGGATGTAAATTTCTCACACATGTCGCAAGCATGAGTATCTTTTGTTTTATAGTGAACAAAATGATTTATAGTGTCAATCTTATGATGAAACTTCCTCAATCTATATATCTTTTTTTTTTTTTTTTTTATAAATCATAAATACTTCCTGATTTTCATACGAATCCCTTCTCCTTTCATACCATGGAGTTCATAATTTTTTTTGCTGTAGTCTTTGGACTACAGAAATGGATTGTGTCGACCTTAATTGTTCATCAGTGCATTATAAGCCGTGATTGTAATTGTTCCATTACAGCGATAGAGGGCGAATATTACGCAGATTGTTCCAACAAGAATCTACGGCGCGCACCGAACTTCTCAAATGCAGTTTATCCAATTGTCGGAGTAGACTTATCCATAAATCTCTTGTCCAATTTCCCTCTGCATCTACCGAAGACGCTGAGGTATTTAAATGTCTCAGCAAACAGCTTGGACAGATTGATGAGGAACGACATTCGTGAGTATCCAAAGTTAATTGAATTACGGATGTCGAAGTGCAGTCTTAAAGTTATCGAGTTTCACTCACTTAATGGAAGCCAGTTGCGATATTTAGATGTTTCTGGCAACAGAGAACTGACGTTGTCAGTGTTAAGGAATATTTCTTGTGATCTGATGGGCAGCTTCATAGAAACACTAATCCTCAACGACCTTCAATGCCCAATCGGACCTAGTATCGTCCTAGATTTAAATCACGTCAAGTGTCTGAGGAATACTAGTCTGAAAACGTTATCTTTGGCATCAAATAGAATTGTCTATTTAGATGTTCACGTGATACCGATACTCCCAGAGTCTTTAACAGTGCTCAATTTCAGCGACAACAAGTTGACTTTGGGGTGGTATGCTTTTCAACTTCGTCTATTGAAATCATTGAAAGTTTTAGACTTCAGTTACCAATCTCGTATCCCTGAACTAACGCCTGAGTATTTAGTATGTACATTTAGAGAGAAGAAATGCAGTGCAGAGGAAAATGATCGAGAACGGAGGGAACTCGAGCCAAAAATGTACGACTTTGATCCATCCAACTACACATTTTATCTTCCACGGTCATTGGAAAAAGTGTATGTTCACGACTGTAATTTGAAATTCAAAATGAGTCATCACATTTATAAGATTGGAAAACATCTGTCTCACGTGTTCCTTCGAAACAATGTATTGTATGAATGGGATACTCCGCTGTACGGAATACAACCAGTGAGATATTTAGACATGTCCAACAATTTCTGCACCACAGTTCAGAAGAATTTCTTTGCATATGGTAAAAATTTGATTTTTTTAGACTTATCTAAGAATATCTTAGGTGACAACTTTGCAAAAGACATCAATGGAAATATTTTCAGGACCTTGAGGAGCCTAAATTTTCTTAATCTATCCCAGAATAAAATCACGATCTTGCCACGTAAAATATTTCAGTCCACGGTCAGTTTAAGGGAGCTGAGACTCTCCCAAAACCAGATAACAAAATTTGAGGTTAAGATTCAGCATATGAAACGCTTGTCTCTACTGGATATTTCTCACAACCAAGTCGAGACCCTGCCTCCAGATATTCAGGAAGCTGTAAATAAAATAGCGGACACGCATCCTATAAAAGTAAACTTGTATGGGAATCCTTTGAGTTGCAGATGTGAACATTTAGATTTCATTGTGTGGCTTCATAGCCATCACAACAACATCGTATTTCTAAATCTTGAGAACTACACATGTATTTTTCAGAATGAAAGACACGCTCTTAACAACATGACTCTCCTGAAATTTCACAAGCAATGTGCAGTTTATTCTCTTCTAATTTTCATATTGTTTGCTGTTATTTTGATATTTACTACTAGTGTAATTTGCAAGATTATATACCGGTTCAGATGGCGCCTTCGCTATCTGTATTACATCACTGCAAAAGAATCAAAAGTTGAGACGGGTGACTCGAAACCCTACAGGTATGACGCTTTCATCTCGTATGCAGCTGAAAATGAAACCTTTGCAATTGACATCATCAACAATTTGGAAAGGAAAAGTAATCTTAGAGTGTGCTTCCATAGCAGAGATTTTATTCCAGGAACAGCCATTGCCGATAATATATCTAATGCCATTCAGAATAGCAGACGAACTGTGTGCATTGTGACATCACATTTTCTACAATCCTACTGGTGTATGTTTGAATTCAAGATGGCACGAATGGTGTCTTTCTATTCTCGAGCAGGAGAAAATGTGCTCATTCTTGTTCTTCTTGAGAAATATCCACCGCACAAGATGCCACTGGACTTGTTGGAACTGATTCAATGCAATTCGTACCTTGAATATCCAGGAAATTATGTTGATAAAGAATCATTCACTTTACAGCTAGCTCAACATATGTAGACCAAGTACTCAGTATTGTATTCATGTGTATGAAGTGAGAGCAATATTATTGCTGTTTGTTGCTGTATATCTGGTGCTATATATATTTGTCTGAATATTTTTAAATCAAAACAATTCTGCAAACAGACTTTAAAGCACATTTTACAACTTGTAACAGGACAAGAGAAAATCTATGGAATTGAACCCGGGCTCCCTGCATTACTATAATCATGTGCTCTAACCACTAAACTATCCAGACCAATATCTAAGCTCCATATAGCCCAAACCACTACATTCCTCCCTCCTTAAATTGTCTTTGCCCGTAAAGACACGTTATTAACTTCCATTCTTTTGCCCCTGGCAGGACTTTCACCTGCAGGTTCAGTGGTGGTCAAGGACACCAAAGTAACAGGAAAAAAGGAGATCAATTTATTGCGGAACTGGGAATTGTATTTCCTAATGCTAAAGTCTCGTGGGAATCCGGGTTGGAATAGGTCCTCAGCACCCCTAGGCGACTAAATGGGGCGGTCATTCGGATGAGACCGCGAAAAACAAGGTTACGTGTCACAGCAGATGTTGTAACTCCCTGTTGAAGGGTCGTATGCGCCAAGCATAAGTCTAAATTTTACAGCTTTTCACCGGCAATGGTGACGTTAAACAATATACAACCAACCTAATGCTAATTGGATATTGAACTATAACTTTCAATACATTTCAATAGAACTACCGGATACCAAAAACCAAAGCCCCGGATACAACTGTAGAAAATGAGAATTCTTACTTCCATATGTCGTGACATTTGTCAAGACATTCTTGAAAACTAATCTTCACATTTAATCATTTCAATTCCAACTGCAGGACGAAAGATAATCACGTGACTGCTATGATGGAGGTAGTGTTATGGTTTGGGGGTGGAATAAGCCACCAGTGTAAACAGATCTTGTGACAATAAATGAGTACTTAATTCACACATCTACTGCAGTGAACTTGTTGTTCCTTCCTGCGCCGAGGACATGTCAGCATTTTCCAGAAAAAAAAACAAACAAACAAAAAAACAAAACAAAAAAAAAACGCCCGTACACACGCCGCACGACATACACAACACATACCACGTAAGATCAACGTTAAGGTGCGAGATCGCCAGACTAGTCACCAATTGAACATATTTGGAGCAATCTTGACTGTCGTTTAAGACAATGACATAATGTCAACAACGTAGCGGAACTGACACTTCTCTGCAGCAGGAGTGGGATTAGATCAGCATGATCGAGGTCAGAAACCTGATAGGGCATATGAGACGCCGTTGTATATCTATTACTGCTGCAAATGGAGACCATACATGTACAAATACTGATTGTTGATTCATGCCCCTCAGCTGTTTTATTACGCTTTTTTAATGTAACTGAACACGATTTGCTTTAAACTGTGACATTACATATTGCAACGTGATAATAATCCATAATTCAATTTATTTAAAGATATGATAGTTTTTCCTCTCATATGCATGATATTAAATATTTCAATTGCTTAACTTGCATATATATCTGTGTGGTGTGTCATTCTATTTGTTGTTATTTGATTGCCGTCAGTTACAGCTTGTATTCGCGATGTTTCTCAATAAAATTCACTTGCATTCTATCTTGTTTCTACAAAACCACAAATTGAGGTGTTACCATGTCTCTTCTAGAATTAGCATATTTTGATAGTTCCTATCGTATATCAAGTAAAAATAAACATACTCCGTAAATTCAGCTCTACTGCAGAAATGGGCATTATCGTACTAAAGAAAGAAAAATCGTTTGGATCAATGGGGTACCAAACCTGGGACCCTTACATTACAAGTTAGGTGATCTAAACACTGGGCTACCCTTTCCAGTGTAAAAGATTTGGTAATATTACTTCATTACAAAATCTAACCTATTTTACAAGAACTCTTCATATGGAAGAGATGAAAAAATAATTTTAAAGAAACTGCCAGAAACGTCGCGTATGTTCTTTACTTAAAGTAACGACTGAAAATCATCCGACCTTGATTTTTCTCCACATTTGGTAATTCACTCATACTTAGGAGATTTACATAACATATATACAATAGAAGAATAAACATAACATAGATAGTAAAACAGAAAAATCAAGAGAATATATATCATGCACAGATCTAGAGAGGGGGATCCGGACCCCCCCCCCCCCCCCCCCTGGATTTTGCAAAGATAAAAGAAAAATTACAATGTAGCGATTTATGAGAAAAATGAGTTGACTGTTATCATAAATATTTCTGAATGAACTTTCTCAGTATTGTAATGTCATTATGAGTTTAGAATCAAATCACAAATGTTATTCGAGTTTCTAAACGAATCTAAACAGGAACAGCAAAATCAGGCACAGTATCAGCACAACATAAAGTTGCTTGAGAAAATAGTAGATGCAATCATTCTTTGTGGGAAACAAAATATTCTCTCACAGAGATGATATAAATGATTCCTCAAATAAAGGTAATTTCCTGACAATATTACAGCTGTTGGCAAAGAATGATGAGCAGCTCAGGTCTCATCTACAAAAAGCAAAAAGAATGTCTTATATACCAGCAAAATAATTCCGAATGAGGTTATCCAACTCATTGGAAATCACATCACAGGTAAGACTTTGAAGGGTTTACAAGGGAGGGTTTTTTATTCCATCATAGCCGATGAGGTAACTGCCAAGTACGCTAACTAAGAAGTTTTAGTCTTGTGTCTCAGATTTGTAAATGCCACAGAACACCCTGCCATCATTAAGGAGGAATTTCTTGACTTTGCAAATATGGACAGAACTACTGCGGAAGCAATTGCTGATAAACTTTTTGAAATCCTCCGCTTGCTTGCAATTCCGATTGAGAACATGCTAGGGCAAGCATACGATGGTGCAGCAGCAATGGCATTGGAAAAACTGGGGTGACAAGGACGAATCAAGTCTCTAAACCAATTAGCTTTGTACACACACTGTCAGAATCACGTGTTGAATCCGAGTGTCGCTTCAGCCTGCAAATTCCCCTTGCGAGGAATATGACAGATGTCCTTAATTCAATATTATTTTTTTTGACAGTTCCCCTACATGACAAGGGTTTCTTGAGACTATTATAGAAAATGATGGGTCTGTAGATCTTTCCAGAGAGAAACTAGCTGGACTTTTTAAGACTAGATGGGTTGAGCGTCATATCTGCTTTGATGTGTTTTACACTATGTACAAGTTCGTCATCAAATGCCTGCAACACATTCTCAATCAAAACCTTGATGAAAGTACCAACGAAAACTGGTCTTGGGATAGACAACTAAAGTGACCGCACAGGGGCTTTTGGCTTCGATGACGTCCTTCTCTGTGTTGATAATATTTGTGCTTGTAAGGTATGTCCTAGATACAATAAAGCCTTTGACTCTTAAACGTCAGAAAAGAGATATTGACATTTTCACCGCAAGTAAGTTAACTGAGGAACACGTGGATAGGATCAAAGAAATTCGTAGAGCGGTAGATACCGAATTTGAGTCTTGCTTTGAAGATGCAAAACAAATTGCAGACGATCTTGATATAGTAATTAAAACCCCAAGGATTTGCTCCAGCAACAACACAGAGAAACTGTCTCCACAAGTAATCCAAGAGATTATTATAGACCTGTCGTGGCCATTCCATTTCTGGACTTTTTCCTCAGTGAATTAAATACGAGGTTTCAGAAAGAAGATCTGGCGGCAATTCGATATGCTCTTTGTTGCCTGTCAATGTGACAAATATTTCACATGAGGAATTGTCCAAACTTGCCTGAGAACTAATGTTTTGGGGAAGCGACCTGCCTTGTCTTTCTGTAAAGGACATGGAGAAAGAACTCATATTGGAGACGTTGTTGTGTTAACATGAGCAAAGAAACTTCAGACAAGCTCTGAAATCTCTCAATCTTTTTAACTTTGTAGAAAACGTTCCGTTTTCCCGAACGTGAAAATTCTTCATCACATTGGATGTGTTTTACCTATCACAACATGCACCATTCATTAGAAATTGTACAATCATTCTTCAGGCAAGGAAAACGAAGATTATTTCAGTCAAGTCTCTTTAGCTAAATAACACTTCCTACCAGAAAACATCAATACACGACAAAAAAGTCGCCCGCATGGTGCAGTGGTTATATAGAGCGTTTCCTTCGAGAGTTGGAAAATAAAGGGTTGAACATTATATCACCGGTTCGATTTTGTGAAAAGGTTCGACCCCCCCCCCTTCGGAAAAAAAATTCTGGATCTGCGCCTGCATATTGAGAGTACACGTCATTGTCATATATCGAACGCCAAATTAAAATAAACTCAAATAATTGAAGGTATCTCTAATTAGTTGAAGACATCAATCTATTTGATGCGCGCAACAATGCGATTAAAAATCTCTTCAAATAAATCAATGATATCTTCAATTCTTAATTTGTGCGCATTAAATTGATTTCTGCTAAATTGATACGCGCTATAATTGAATTGTTGCTCTCTTCTAATGGCACTCCATAGTCATAAGAATTGTATACTAAACTACCCAAATTATAGAAAAACGCTGTTTCACACCTAGATTTGTGCATACACTGTAGTCTATACTTATAGAGTAACTCATTTATACAGTGTGAATAAAGTTCCAGGATTGAGGTGTTCATTGATTTTAAGAGCAAAATACGACCGTTGTCCTTTTTTGCGTGCATTTGCGATCCTATCGCTGGGATCCAATTCACATCAAGAAGAATTCCTAGAATACCAAGATAAGCTTTGGGAGTTTAACCATTAATGTCGATCCCTGACTAGATTTATTTACGTTGAAGGTAATCTCCATCGTGTTGAGGTAGCTCAGTGGTAAAGCGTTTGATTTGTAACCAGGACGTTGCGAGTTCGAGCCCTGCTCATACAATGGAGTGTCAAACCTACAACGTGAACATAGGCAGTGATTGCTCCTTCGCCAAACACTCGACATTTAGAAGCGATGATCGAGGGTCTTTCGGATATAACCTTAAAAATGGAGGTTCCGTGTCGCGGTAGGCATATTGGCACGTTAAAGAACCCTCACTGCGAAAACGATCAGCACTGTAACCATATGTCTAAATTTGTGGTACTTCACCAACAATATCATCAATTGAGACATGTTGTATATCAGTGAGATGTTTACCTGTATATTACAATGTATGAAGTGAGATGTATGTTTGCATATTAGTGAAATATATACATGTATATCAAGTGTAACTCTGTAGATTAGGGAGATGTATTCATGTTTGCCTCTTTACTTGCATATCCATGAAATGTATATCAGTGTAATGTTTATCTATATGTAATCAAGTGATATGTATACCTGTATATCAGTCAGATACACTATACCTGTATGAGTGAGATGTATACCGTATATCAGTGAGATATATACGTCTATATCTCAATTGAAATAGTATAAGTGTGAGATGTATACAGTATACCTGTATATCAGTGAGATGAATGCCTAATTATCATTTAGTGAGATTTATACCTGAAGTACATCATCAAGATGTATACATGTATCAGAGAGATGCATACTAGTATCATCATTTGAGACATACTTGTATATCATTAAGTGAGATGTACAGCTGTATATCATCGAGATAAATACACGTATATCATAAAGTGAGATGTATACCTGTGTGTCAGTGAGATGTATACCTGTACATCAGTAATTGAAATTATACTTGTATATCAGTGAGATACAGTACCTAAATATTGTTAAACAAGATGTATTCCTGTATATAATCAAGCGAGATGAATACCTGAACATCAGTAAGCAAGATCTAAATCTGTATATCAGTGAGATGTATACCTGTATATTACCGAGACATATACTGGTGTATCAGTTAGCAAGATGTCTACATATTTATCAGTGAATTGTAAAACTGTATATCTGTGAGACGTATACATGTATATCATCAAAAGACATATATTTGTATGTCTGTATGTCAACGAGATATATAATTCGATCCAATTTAAATTGGATCTTTTGATTCCTTCACATGATTTTAAGTGAGTGGATCAAAAGATCTAATTTTAAAGATATATATATATATAGATAGATAGATATTATAAATTTGTTCATATATCTAATAAGCAAATTCATAGTGGTATATGATAAGCCATGTTAACTAAACACTATTCTTTGATTTTGAACATCATTTTATTCACAAAGAGGCTACAGTTGAAATGAATGTCAATGAGGGGAGCGTCAAAAATGTGGTTTTGTTCACTAGTACTGGGTGTGACCTCCATTAGCAGTGATGATGGTACAAAGGCGAAGTGACGTTTATTGACAAACATTTAGGATGGTTCTCTGAGGAATATTCTACCATTCCTCTAACAAGGTTCTCCCTAATTCTTGCGGATTCTGAGACTGGCGGCAGCGCACACGTCTTCCCAGCTCGTCCCACAAATGCTCGATTGGATTCAAGTCTGGGGACATAGCGGGCCAATCAAGGATGTCAATGGCGTTCGTTTGAAAAAAAGTTTTGTGGCAATCTTGCCCAATGTGCGTGCACATTGTTCTGCTTGAAAATTAACCCATTTCCATGCCAATGTTGTTGCATTAATGGTGCTAAAACAGGCTGCAGAATTTCGTCCACATACCTCCTAGCAGTGAGAGTTTCATTTAAAACGACCAGTTGTGACCGAAAATTGTGGTTAATTGCACCCAAGACCATGATGCCTTCCCCTCCAAACCTGACACACTCGAGGCCACAATTGCCTACAAAACGTTCATGTAAACGACGGTAAACTCGACATCTGCCATCTGTGTTGATAACGTTAAATCTGGACTTGTCTGAGAACACAACATGTGACCAATTTTGACATTGAGTGATATGCTGCCTTGCCCATTGCAATCTGTACCGTCAGTGATGCGGTTTAAGCAGTAGCCCCTTATAAGGTCTTCTGCAGTGGATTCATGGCGCTTCAAAATTCTGGAAACGGTTCTAGGATGAATAAGCCTTCCATGAAGTCCAATGATTTCTCTCGCCATGGTCGCAGTGGCCGTAAACCTATTGCACAGATGATGTTGCCATATGAACGTTTATTGCTATGGCATTGTCACAAATGGTTGACCAGGTCTTGGGCGATCATTTAGGGATCCTGTCTGATGGAATCGTGACAACAACCGGCTTACTGTACAAGGATGGACATTAAAATGCCTTGCAACCTCATGCTTACTAACGCCTGCTTGCAGCATACCATGTGCCTGATTACGCATTTCATTGCTTAAGCGCAGCATAGTCTTGGTTTTAAATTTTTCTGTTAGTGGTGTCTATGCTTTCACAACAAAGTTGTTTTATTGTGAAAAACTCCTCCATTACCTTTCCACGTGTTTGAAAAAAAAAATCCCTGAAAATTTTGTGCGATGCTACTCACAATGTGCAAACAATGAACACAGATAAATTGAGGGATGAGTTTTAAAAATGAAAACGATGTATGGTGAGTATATTTTGCAATTAAAGTTTTATGTGTAACGTTTTAAAAGAATAAATTTAAAAAAAAAAAAGAAAAATGTGTGTTGTGTTTTTAAAGTCTGTCAGTATATATCATCAAGTGTAACTTTATGTATACCTGTATATCAGTGATATGTATACCTGTATATCCGTAAGTGAGATATATACCTGTATATCTGTGAGATGTATAACTGTATATCAATCATTGAGAAGTATACCTATATATAAGTGTGTCATTCAAAATAATGGTCATATGCAATTTTTCTGACATTTTTCTAAAATTAGTTTTTCATCTCCTCAACATGAAGAGTTCCTGTAAGATTTAAACTTTATATTGTAGTTATATTACCATACTTTGTTTATTGGCCTGGTTACCGTTAGCTCAGTGGTTAGATCACCCAACTTTTCGGACTGATTTGAAAAATTCTCTCCTTCTTTGCATTAATAACTTAGCAATACAAACTTCTGTAATACATTAGAGCTGCCTTTACATTTTTTTTTTTTGCTACAACCATGAATTATCATAATATTCAAACTCTAAATCTGTCACGGGTAATATACCTCAAGTTTTTTGTGGAAATAATAATTGTACCTGAAATGTCATGAAAATTATGTATTATTGAGAAGCATCACATACACATAATATACTGAAGCAGAAAGTTATTGTAATGTATTATATTTTATTAACAGTTTTCAGATCCTCATGATAAATATCAGAGAGAGACTGTCGTATGTCTCTACTTCGGTTCCAGTCCTGTACAGAGGCAGAATACAGGTCTATGCCATCTTTGGTTTTCGACTGCTTCATCTTCACACTTCGGTCCTTGATCACAGTCAACAGTTCTCTCTTAATCCTGGAATCACACTTCTAAAAATCAGAAAAGAACCTGTGTACAACAATGTTGTAGAAAGCTGTAACAGCAACATAAAGGTATATATAGTTAATTGCAGTTATGTAAAGCCACATAAAGGTATATATATTTAACTGTAGTTATGTAAAGCAACATAAAGTTATATATAGTTAACTGTAGTTATGTAAAGCCACATAAAGGTATATGTAGGTACATGTAGTTATGTAAAGCCATGCAAAATTATTATGGTCACACACACACACACACACACACACACACATGTAGTTGTGTGAAAGAAGCATTTATTAAATTTCCACTTTTCTGGCCCAATGGTTCTTGAGAAGATTGTTAATATTTGTCCCAGTATATCTGAAAGTATAACTTTGATCCCCTATTGTGGCCTCACCCTACCCCTGGAGGCCATAATTTTAACAAACTGGAATCTGCTCTATGTCAGGAAGGTTTCATTTAAATGTCCACTTTTCTGGCTGAGTAGTTCTTAAGAAGGAAGATTTTTAAATGACTCCACCATAGTTTTGCCTTTTCATGATTATCTCCCCTTTGAAGGGGCCATGACCCTTTACTTAAATAAACTCGAATTCCCTTTACCCTAGGATGATTTGTACTAAGTTTGATAGGCTGGGCACAATCCAAATTTTGAAAGATTTTTCCTACTGGAATTCACCATTCAGCTGATACATTTCCATAATCAAATCAGTATTACATTGCAGATAAATATGGTTTATTTCCTATGTGGGTGAGTTATTACACAGAAATAGATTCATTTATAATGATGTTCACTTTATAACTGGGAGGTTGTGAGTTCAAGCCTCGCTTGTGCCATGGCTATGTAAAACCGAAGACATAAACAAAGGTCATGATTGCTCTTTCGCCAAACACTTGTCATTTAGAAGTGAGAACAAAGCATAGGTCTGAATTTATGGTACATCAGCTACAAATGGTGCTCATTATGAGGTGAAAGATTCTTGATGGGAGGTCAAACAACCTTCAACCATTTATATTCAAGTCACTTATACTATGGTTCAACATTGATGATACAATGTTTCATTCAGGTTGCTCCCCGGAATTCAGCATATCCAGTGTATTCTATTTCTTACCTGGGAAAAACACATCACAAAATTTGTAGTTTTACTGTCTGTATTTACAATTACTATGGGCTTATCAACTTCAAATTTCTTCAGTGCTTTTTTGATCTAAAGAAATGGAAAAAATTGAAATTAAACAACATCTTTCAAAAGTTTGAAAGCTAAAGACAAAAACAATAAAACACATGTACATCCTTGCAGAAAAATTGATCTATAAAAAGTGAGTAGGACTGAGATAAAAGCTGGAAATAATGCAAATAATTTAAACAAAATCATACCACATTCAGGTTTCCATAATCAATGTTCAACAGTATCCAATTGCCCAAATCCTCATTAGTATTTTGTATTTCCTGTTAAAGAAAGTACTGTACATCTGGTGGTAAATTGAGGCAAAATGTCTTGAGGGGGATTGACATATGCATTGTATTTGCAGGAAATACAAGCATATCTCTTAAATTGATCAGTGTGTCTACATGTAAGTTAATGTCCTTCGAACACTTATATCTCTAAGATTTAGAAACTGGAACTGCAGGAAAAACAAATGACAAAAGAACAAGCAGTGCATGTATATGTAGCCAATAACATTGACAGCCTTTTCTGAGACTGTATCAAATTACCAGTTTTTGCTTTAAGTATGAGACAAGAAGTTTGTTCATCATCAACTATTGACCATATAGTGTGTTTACCTCTTCTAAGTTTCTCCTGGAGCTATTGATTTTGGGAGGGTTAGTTTTCTTAAAATCCTCTTATGTTTCTCCTCGATAAGTTTAATGATTTTAGGAGGATAAACTTGTTCACCTTTCTCAATTTACTGAATTCGGCTTTACTTTGGCTTACTCTTCTCAGTTTCTCCTTGAGTTTGGTGAGCTGCAGCTCTAATTATGGGGTGTGAAACGTGTTTACCTTCCCAAGTCTTTCCTCGCATAGTTTATTGAGCTTTGTAGTAATGACATGTCCGATTTGATTCAGTCTGTTTTCTACATTCTCTCTCTCCAGTTTGGGCAGCACATCCCCCCACATCATCTGAAATACACCAATAGTGACACTCTATCTTACACTGATAACCAGTACTTAGTAAAAATTCTATCACAAATACAGCTTACTTCACTTACAGCTTACTTCACTTATCATGAAATCTTTTATATTGAAATATCCCTTACTTTGAAGCAAAATAGCCTGTGGCACTGACTATTTGTTGTTTTCACAATGGTTATACAGTGAACATGTCTTATTCCACATGTACTGGGAGACATTTTTTTTGTCGCAATACAGTGTGTCAAAATAAACAGTATATAAAAAACCAACTCCAATATGAAATTAAGGTCGGAATGCTCTGTGAAATAGAGTGCATGAGTATCAGATTAGACAGTTTTCATTGCAAGTCCATTACATTGGTCATCGTCAAGGTTGGTAAATCTGCATTCATACATGTACATGTAGGTAGGTTTCCCAAGACCAGTTCTATATGTGAGATGCATTCATTGCATGTTTTATTAACAGTTAATTCTAGAAGGCCTTGCTGTTCATTGATCAATGTCTGATCTTACTTTTCTGCATGGTGGCAGGAAAACGTACTCAGATCACAAAAAATATCACAATAGTATTTCAAATTCTGATTGTGTCCTTGGATGATTTGTATACTGATTATTGAACTTACATGTACTTTCATTTCATTTCATGTACCTTATCTTTAAAAGTAATAAATTTTTGGTTCAGGCTTGGATAGGTTTATCAGATTAAGACAGAAATAAACAAGAGGCCCATGGGTCACATCGGTCACCTAGTCACTTTGACTCATATTAAAGATTTTCCCTAAACTCTGATCCCCTAATGTGACCCCACCCTACCCCTGGGAGTCATGAAATTAACAAACTTGAATCTACACTATGTCAGAAAGCTTCCATGTAAATTTGAACTTTACTGGCTTAGAGTTTCTTGAGAAGATTTTTAAATGATACCACCTTATTTTTGCATTTTTGTGATTACCTCCCCTTTGAAGGGGGCATGGCCATTCAGTTGAACAAACTGGAATCAAACCAAGGATGATTTGTACTATGTTTGAATAAAATTGGCCCTGTAATTCTGGAGAAGATTTTTTTCCCCATATTTTCGCTTATAAAACTTTGATCCCCTATTGTGGTCCCACCCCACTCCTGGGGACCATGATTTTAACAAACTTGAATTTACACTATGTCAGGAATCTTTCTTGTAAATTGGAACTTTTCTGGCCAAGTGGTTCTTGAGATGAAGGTTTTTAATTGACCCCACTCTATTTTTGTGATTATCTCCTCTTAGAATGGGGCATGGTCCTTCACTTGAACAAATTTGAATCCTCTTCACCAAAGGATGATTTGTACCAAGTTTGATTGAAATAGGCCATGTGATTCTGGAGATGATTTTTTAAAAAAAAATTCAGTGTATTTGCTATTTTTTTCTATTATTTCCCCTTTGAGAACAGACATGATTTTAGTAAGCAAGAAAAAAAGCTGAAAAAATTAGGTTTGTGAAGTAACCCTCGAAGCGAGGTGGTCTTGTGGCTGGGGTCTGGAGGCCACTTGAGGCAAACTCTTGCTTTCTCAGGCTATCCTGGACACTTTTTGATACTTTCAAAATCATGATTGTTTTGTGCAGATTTTTTCTAATTTGAGGAAACTGATCTGAGTTTTAATCCCTAAACAAGATATTTTTAGAACATTTTTATATTTCAGAGTAATCTACGTCCCACGGAAGGATTTTATTTTGTCCCATTATACAAGGAAGTTTACAATGTCCCCATTTCTGGTGATTAGACTCCCCACATAAAGTGTACAGCTTCAAAGATTTACATGTATTTTCACAAGAAGACAGTGAAAATTTGAATTTATGAAAATGTTTTAGGAGTGTTTTAAAAAAATGAATTATGATGGCAGTACTGTTAAATGATTTATATGGGGGAAATTGATGGAAAAGAGGATCATATCGTTTGTACAAAGAGAGTTTGTCGATAGCACTAGCAATCTTGGATGGACCGATGGTCCATTGTACCAAAATTTCAGATAAACCTTCCAAATTTTTGGTGGTCTCAAACTCTACATGTTGGGTACAGAGAAAATGCTGTTCAAATGTTCATAATGAAAGGAAATCCATATTGTTCAAAATTATTGGCCCCTCTGACATGTAGATTTAATGAAATAACTGTAAGTTACATGTTTACATCTTTTTTTTAGCCATGCTCAAAGGTTAGGGTTATGTTCAATCAAGCCATTTCTTTATTCTCGTCTAATATATGTATACTGTTTTACCATTGAGCAGCCCTCCGATCTTAGCCAATCATATTGCCGCTTACATTTCGCAAACTGGAAGCATGTCAGTAAATATCAAAAATGGAACAATTTGGGCAAAATGTGATTTTAAATCCAAGGTGGAAAATGATATTGAAAATCAGAAGTGGGCACGACTAAAAGTGGAATTCCACTTTAAAGTGGAAAGAAATCATGTCTGTGAGAAAGGTGTTGTCCTTCATTTGAACAAACTTGAATCCCCTTCCCCCATGGATGTTTTTGCCAAGTTTGGTTGAAATTGGCCCAGTGGTTCTGGAGAAGAAGTCAAAAATGTGAAAGTTTTCAAATGGACAGCCAATCAGACAGACAGAGGAATGATAGGCAATCAGAAAAGCTCACTTGAGCTTTCATCTCAGGTGAGCTAAAAATATGAAAATAAGTTTAGATATACTCGAAACAATCAGCTGGTCAATTTATCCAAAGTAGAGAGTACATGTGCACAGGAAACCATTCAAAATCTGGAAATTAAGGCCCATGTCTAGAGGAATGCTCCATTGTGAAGTATAATTTTTATGCATCAAACAATATTTGCAGAATTAATATTGCTGATCTTAAAATATTTTTGTTTATTTACAGAATGTAAATCAGAGAATGGTTACTGTAGTGCAGTTACATGTAAATGATATTTACGTAATGACACCATATAATTCATTGAACCTAGTAACTTTCCTAAAATTCATTGAACCAGGTACAGCTTTTGGAGAGAATTCTGGTATGGATGAAAAGTGGAGGATATGTACAATAATATTTTGAAATTGAAATGTTTCAAATTTACATCTTTAGTTAAAAAAATTGCAGTTTTAGTAGAAAGTAAATTGAAAATTAAAATCCCTACTAGACTCAAACGCAAGATCTAAAATTCAGCATTTGACACGTTTTAACCTACTGAGCTACCCAGCAAGGCAATTAGATTTAAAAGGAATATGCAAGAATTGCTGATATTTATATTTTCATTCAAGTTTCAAAAGGAAGTCAGTCATTACGACAATGTATTATTTCCCCTTAAATGTGTTTTTCTGAGCATTTCTGAAAAGCTCTGGAAGTCATTCAGACTTGGGTGTCCTGTCTGATTATATTTCCAGGATATGGATTAACCACTCCATCCATGAAAATTAAGGTGACAGTTAACATGACGATTTGTTGTTATAAGATAGTAACAACACTCTGACATCTTACTGTGTTAATTGTCTTCACCATAGTCTCCCAATCGTCTTGTCTCTGATCATGTTTTACAGCCGTTTCCAACTCCCACATAACATGGCGGAGTTTATCACCATTTTCTTGTGCCTGTAGGAGAAAAAAATTTTTTTATAGGATCCATAAATCATCTCTGAAGAAACTTTGATCTTTCAAAATGAATATCTGGGATTCTTTCTATACATGTAAGCTGATGTTGATTTTTATAAGATTTTGTGTATTATTTGTATAAAATTTCAAGTTGATGTTGACTAGAGTATTCTATGTACATGATTTCAAGTTGTTGTTGACTGGTGTATCATTTTTATGAGATTTTGAGTTGATGTTGACTAGAGTGTTATCTAAGATTTTGAATTGATGTTGACTGGTGTATCATTTTGAGTTGATGTTGACTGGTGTATCATTTTATAAGATTTTGAGTTGATGTTGACTGTTGTATCATTTTTATAAGATTTTGACTGGTGTATCATTTTTATAAGATTTTGAGTTGATGTTGACTGGTGTATCATTTCTATAAGATTTTGAGTTGATGTTGACTGGTGTATCATTTTTATAAAATTTTGAGTTGACATTGACCAGAGTATTAAAATGTGAGCTATGTTGTAGAGGTAAACAGCTAACCTCTCTGGCTAGTTCCCCAGTGACACAGTATACAGATTTTCTCCCTTGTCCTACACCTTTTAGTTTCTCTATACAAAAATCTCCAATATCTGCAGTATTGTGGACATGTCTGAAAGAAATCTTCATCTTACACTGAGTACATGTAAATGCAAAAAGACGTAAAAAAAAAAAAAAAAAAAAAAGAAAAAAAAAAGAAAAAAGATTTGATTCTTCTTATGGTCTGAACTAATGAAGTACTGTTACTTACGTTCCTCCACACAGTTCTACAGAGATGGGATGCCCTGCTCCTATTGAGATAACATTGACTCTGTGTGGATAGACCTGTAGAAAACACAACATTTATTCACTTTTTTCCCCCACAAACAGATATGTAGGTTGATTAAAATACAAAAGAAAATGACAAAATAATAATGAATACTGCTAATGAAATCTAAATGACTGTTCTATGAATACTTTAACTGTAAATCACATTTTATTTGTGAGAACATTATTTATGCATATTATTTATGCATAATTTCATGAGAATAGTTATTCATAAAAATTTAGATCTCATGAATAAATTCTTTTATTATACCTCATTATGATAATTCTATAGAATGTGTTATCTGCCTGGTCTAGACAGTAACGTGCAAGGGAGAATAAAACTTCATATTTCCCTCAAACATAAATTTTTCTCATCATATTTCATTCCTTCTGGAGCCTGATGCATTTTCCTCAAAGCAAACATATTTATTGTGACATCATAATAAGTTGGAGTCATTTCAAGTAAGTGAACTTAATAATGTTTGGGCGATATTAGCTACATACAAGATATAAATGAGTGGATCCCAATTTCAAATGCATTTCTATAGTCTTACTTTGTTTGTGTTTAATAAATAATTCACAGCATGAAGAATGTTTGATAGATATGAAAATTTATTCACCCAAGAAAAATCATTCCATCAGACATTGCCCTCAGTGGAATAAGATTTTTCTTGGGTGAATAGGTTTTCATATCTTCCTCTCTATCATGCAATAAAAGTATAATATATAAAAGATTTAAGCAATAAAAAATGATTTCTTAAAATTACATGTACGTCTTGTGAATAAATACTGTACATTACTGAATCCTCATGAAGATAAGGTCTCGCTAAACAAAAGTGATCTACAGTAACTAAGTGAAAGTGTGACAGTACACTGCATTCACAATCTTTTAATTATTATTTATCATTAAATATCTTATATCTTTATATCCCATAAAATAAAATATCTGAATGTTCAATACCTGCCAATGTTGCGATTGATCAAGGCTCTTAACTAATCAAATTCCTATATGCAAAGACTAACTTAAAGTTCAAACCTACTTTGATAATGCTGCTGAAAACCACATTTATCCTCAATGTCTCCCACCCTCCCTCAATGGTAAATAAGTACACGATTCAGTTGGAGGTTAATATGGCACATGCACCTAACTTGTGACCCACACTTGGGGGGAGTCTATAATTCTGTGACCAACATGGGCGAAGTGCCTTATCTGCAAAAAGTCTAGGACTAGTTTATTACATTCATTAACAGGAAATGATATAGTTTCAAACTGTCAATTTCATCTTTAGAAATGAGCCTTATATTCCTTCAAATTCCATGGGAATCCTGGGTAGAATGGGTCCCCAGTACCCCTTGCTTGTCATTAGAGGTGACTAAATGGGGTGGTCTTTCAGATGAGACTGCAAAAACCGAGGTGTCATGCCACAGCAGGTGTGGCACAATAAAGATCCTTCCCTGCTCAAAGGCCATAAGTGCTGAGCATAGGCCAAAATTTTGCTGCCAATGATGGTGTCCCCACATGAGTGAAAAATTCTGAAGTGGGACATTAAACAATATACAACCAACTAACCATGCCTTCAATTCTTATACTGTATAAATACTAGTGTTGTACATACAGTTCATGTATAAAGCTAACCTCATTCTGTAGATACACTACACTGTCCAGGGACTGGGCCTGACTGAGGGGAAGGCACTGACTCCTGACCGGTAATCTCCTCCGTATGGCCTCCCTGACCTCATTCTGTAGTTCTGTCACATCTACCACGGTGTCTAGCTTTTTCTGGTAAAACAAAATATCATTTTATTACACAGGTTTTGTTTTGTTTAGTAAGAATGAAGAATTGTTGAAAATTGGCACAAGTGTGGTATTAGTGTCTTGGATGGTCAGTCACATATGTAGATATGTTAAAAGCTTTATGTTATAGAATCTTTCACATTTATCAAGGGAGTACAGTGCAACAGGGAGAGCTATCGGCATATTCAGAGACAACAGAATTGTCAGAACCTAAAGCTTTAATTGTGTTCTAAGTGTTCCCTCCACATACCGCTGTAAAGACTTCAAAATAAAGTCTGTCTTCTCCGACATGTGAACCATTTTGTCGCGCATCATCAGCCAGATGTCGCAATGAGCAATTCAGGAGATGTGTGGCTGTATGTGCTCTCATATTGGCCATGCGTCTCTTCTGGAAGTCAGAATATTTCTAGTGTAGATACTGTTACATATGCCAAAGGACAACACTATTCTTCATGCTAAAGATTCATGATAAAATTATCATTTTGAATTCAAATACATGTACTGCAGATGTACCTAGTCCTGCTTACATTCATGTATATGTGTTACATATTCACTTATTTACAGAATTTAATACCAAAGAGCAAAAATTGAACTTCATTATTTTGAGTAACAACTCGCACACTAAACTGAAAATCAGAGGAGCTACCATCACGCTGAAAAGACACAAAATCCTGAATATGACTCTGTCGAAAAAGTATGTTTACAGTACTTACAATACTGTTTGGTCTACCTGATTAATCTTGGCTGTTAATTTGTCTCCCATTTTGATCGTCCCTTTCGCTACATGGCCGATGTGTTGTATATAATCTCCCTGTGCCTGTGTATCTCTCACTATGAACACCCCTGTCTGTTAACAAAATTCCACATTCATGTATCATACACTGTCAGACTTTGCAATGACCTAGATTAGATAGAATTATTCCCCTTGGATCTGACACATTTATTCCACCTTCCTTGTTACATAAAGTAACAACTGTGGAAACACTATAAATAGATATTTAGCATGTAGCATCTCTGACTACAATAAGTTTGATAACTGACAGACATTTTAAAAATGACTGCTTTTCAATCCTGTTTTAAAGTCTGCATGATTATAAAATGTAAAGAGCAATAAGGAAGATGCTATAAGCTATAAAAGGAGATAATTAGTTTGGGAAATGTTACCCATTCAAATTCTAATTTAGAATTAAATGTATCACTCTTGCAAATTAAATGTATGACCTTATGGCTGAAAATAATCCAGTTTATCCATATTTGATCAACTTAATTATGAATAATTCAAAATTTTTAATTTTATCAGTCAATGAAACTTGGACTTATCAATTTAACCCCAAAGAATCTCAGCCATTCAGGTTGGGTAGAAAATCTTACATGAAAAACGACCAGTACCAATCAGTTACCTTATTTTCCAGGATCCCAGTGTCCCCTGCCTGTCCCCCACACTCAGCATAGAAACAGGTCTTATCCAGAAACACATTCCCCTCTTCCCCAGATTTCAAGATATCCATGAACTGTCCAGAAAGGATCCCCACCACAGTCGTGTTTTGTAAATCTGGAAAATCTACAAATCCAAGGCACATTAACAGCACAGACATAAACTTATAAAGAAATCTACAACGCCAGAAAACGTCAAGAGTAAAAATATAAACTTATAAATAAATCTACAATGCCAGAAAACATCAGGAGTCAAAATATAAACTTATAAAGAAATCTACAATGCCAGAAAACATCAAGAGTCAAAATATAAACTTATAAAGAAATCTACAATGCCAGAAAACATCAGGAGTCAAAATATAAACTTATAAAGAAATCTACAATGCCAGAAAACATCAAGAGTCAAAATATAAACTTATAAAGAAATCTACAATGCCAGAAAACATCATCAGTCCAGAAGAAAGCTTGTATAATTAAGAACTGAATTCTGGGAGCCTTGAGAATTAAATGTTTTTGTAAGTATTTGAATGCTGCTTACCATAAGATGAATCTGTTGCTTTATATGAGTATTTATAATGATCATCTGTATGCTGGGTTATCTTTGCCTTTAGGTTGCTTACACTGTGAATCTGCTCCTACAATGAAATATTTATTTGTATACTGTGCAATGAATTACTGAGTAGTCTATCTACAAGAAACTTATACCACACAATCATATGATGTTTAGTGTACATGATATTGATGTTGAGATTTTGTAAACATTTGTAATGTACATATATATCATTAATTACTACAAAATTTTAGGATCTGTAAAATGACTCTTAATATTTTATCAAATATGTGAGGTACCAACCAAACAATAGGACAGACAGAAAACTGCATCAATGTGCACAGCATACTGATACTTGTGTTCAGCATCAAATTTTTTCAGTTCAAATCTCCATCACTTAGAAAAGTTTAGTCATTGTTTATCATTAAATTCCCTTAATTGATTTTCACAAACATGAATAATACTGTACAAAGGTATTTAGAAGAAAATGTTATGGATTTTATCTTGTGGCATGACATTACATATTCTAAAAACAAGATATGTTTGTCAAACACTGATACTCCTTTATGGCAGCAAAGTAATTTTGTTACCAAAAGAAAAGTCATATGACAAAGGAATATACATGTAAAATACAAAAGCCCTATCACTAACCATTCAAAGTCATGGTCTAGGTTAAAGTTTTTTAAAAGTAGGTCAAACTCTAAGGTGAAAAGGTCATGTCAAAATGTTGTTACCAAAAGAAAGGTATTGTTAAAAAAAAATAACATGTGAAATATGAAAGCCCTATCACTAACCATTCAAAAGTTATGACCTAAGTGAGTTTTTGTTTTTTTCAAAGTAAGTCAAACTCCAGGTCACATAGCTTTGGTACCCAAAGAAAGGTCCTGATACAAGGAATAGGTATGTGAAATATGAAAGCCCAAACACCATCCATTTAAAAGTTATGGCTAAGGTTAAAAGTTTTTGCAGACAAACTTCCTCTCATCATTTCTGAATATCCCATGCCACTATCAGTTAATATGATTATATCATAAGTACTGATACAACTAAAAATCTGAGCGGGATTTAAATTTTTTCCCCTCACTTACACATACCTCTTTGTCTGCCTGTCTGTCTGTCTCTTCATTAGAGTCTCCTCTTGATAACTGTATTGAAAGACCATGCTGATGTGCCAGACCTTCCAAAATCTCCATGGGAACCTGGGACCCATAGTGGCCAGACAAAAGGCTGTGGTACTCTGAGTCTGAATGTGAAACAGAAGCTGGTAATCATAACATATTTAATGCAAATCCTGTGGAGCCCTTATTTTGTAGTTTAATTTTCACAAATTTCTTAGTTATTCTAATCTAAAAAATAACAACCATAATTTGTGACCTAATGACTTTGAAGAAATGCCTCACCTTTGATCTTTTCAATAAGAAATAAAGTGCTTGTGAAATAGGAACTAAACTGAGATATGTGTGATTACCATTGATGGGTCCTGAATGTTTCCTCTTTCTGAGGAATTTTTTGAAGGCCTTGGTACCAAGTTCCAGTGATCTGTGATAATGGTCTTCAGATGCATTAATTACATCCTTCACCTGATCAAGGAATGACAAAGAAAAACTACAGCTGATATGAAAAATTTTAACATGTTTCAGAACATTGAGTGTTCCCTACATTGCATTCTGAGTGTTCCCTACAATGCATTCTGAGTGTTCCCTACAATGTGTTCTGAGTGTTCCCTACATTGTGTTCTGAGTGTTCCATACATTGTTTTCTGAGTGTTCCCTAAAATGTTTCCTGAGTGTTCCATACATTATGTTCTTAGTATTCCCTACAATGTTTCCTGAGTGTTCCCTACATTGTGTTCTGAGTTTTCCCTACAATGTGTTCTGAGTGTTCCCTACAATGTGTTCTGAGTGTTCCCTACAATGTGTTCTGAGTGTTGCCTATGTTGTGTTCTAAGCTGAGTGTTCCCTACATTGTGTTCCGAGTGTCTGGCATCTACATATAGATTCCACAAAATGCATAAGAACTGCTTCAAATATTGATTACCTAGCCATTTTGATATGAAGTACATGAAATTAAATGCTTGACCTATATTGTAATAATCCTTCTTTAAATGCACAGTCCACAATCAGATATTTCTTTTACTAAAAAAATGTACAATGTAGACCTTTCCATAGCATAACCATCATTTCTTTCTGAAGTACATAGATCATGCATTCAGTTACTTACCCTTTTACAGCTGCCATTCAGCTCTGGGTATGTAGCTCCCTACAGAAAGTAATATGACATTATTTGATACTGGTAATACTAGTTAATATATGTAAGTGTGTTTCTGTCTGTCTAGAGAAATATATTAAGATGATGAAGCATAAACAGTGGAGTCTCAGTAATCCAGATGCCCAACAATCCAGATGCTTCACCTTCAGGACAATTTTTTTTGCATATTTCTTTGCATTGATAATATGAATATTAGCATTCAAGATCTGGATGGTCAGTTTTTGCTACAAAACACTGAAATGCATTGAAAATTGTTTCATTAATTTGGATGGGATATTTATTTTCTTGAACAATTATAGCAAGGTGTGAATTGAGATCAAAGTATGAGTCTTGATGCTGAAGTTATCACCTGAGTTCCATTTACACCTCTCTAATTAGGTGTTTAACTTATCTAGTCTCAGTTAAACAGCACGTGACAATCAAGATAGTGTATTGTTTATTTGTCTACACTGTATCTACAATACATGCAGTCGTAATAAAATAAAGAAATATGCAGAACATTACATGTATTTGATCTAAAACAGATACATGTAATTGAAAAATTGAACATTGCTACCATATAAAAGTCTTTTGTTTACTTTCATTGCAATCCTCCAAAATACAAACAACCTAGCCTTAGATATAAACACAAAATATGGAAAACAGTCAATCGTTTTTTGAAATACGCTATTATTGGTTATAAGAGTTTATTTACAATGCATATCTATTGCAGTATATTTCTGCCATACTGCTATCTAAATTCTTACACTACTCTCTCTCTCTCTCTCTCTCTCTCTCTCTCTCTCTCTCTCTCTCTCTCTCTCTCTCTGGCTATGCCAATCACAATGTCAATTATATGACAATCTTAATCACATAACATTGTAAATCACATGAGACAATGCCAATCACATGAGACAATGTCAATCACATGACAATGCCAATCACAGAACACTCTCTATCCAATGAAAACAACATGCAACTCCAAACAAAATAAATGTTTATGGCATGCTTTTGAATGATGCAGTTATTTCTCATTTAATTTTGTAAACACATTATACTGACCAGACTGTCCACTACAATGTCCACTAGGCTGGAGATGTAGCCAGGTCTGACATCTAGAACTTTGGCTGACCGTAAACAGCGGTACAACACAGACCTCACTTTGTGACTGAAAGAAAAATAAACAACAAATTATACACAAGGACTGCGATGAGTCACCCATCATCATCATCATCATCTCTCCCCTGACAATTGGTCATAGGAGAGACATAATGGAAATCAATTCTTGAGTCACCCAAATACCTCCAATCTGGATGTAGAAGTCATATAGTTTTTACTTTAATGTGGTCCCAGAAAAATTTAAGGAGAACATTTAAACAAATTTGAAAAACTCATTTGGATCTGTAATTACAGTGAGCTAAAATAATACAGTATCTCATGATCCCCCCCCCCCCTTACCCATGGGGATCTGCTTTATCTGGCAGTATTCCTTCAGACAAACACACAGACAACATACGGACATGGTCAGCCACAATTCTGTAGGCCATATCTTTACCCTGGGTATCCTCAGAACCAACCTTTCCTTTATATGATGGCACACCACAGTCCTAATGAGGAAAGTCTAATTTTTCATACATTCAAATAAACATAGTCAACAATCTGCTGTGCTAAATTTTTAATCTATTTCTGTCATCAACTTTACTGTGCTAATTTTTTCATTTATTTCTGTCATCAATTTTAATTTTTTTTTAATATTCAAAGAAACAATTAAAATTTTCTTGATAATGTGCCTGGATTTGTCTATAGTCACTGATCTTACTTTGTGGATGGCATCAAATATCGGCTTGAAGAGGTCGGTGTCATAGTTAGATGTGGATCCCTGAAGGACCGCCGTAATTCTCTCCAGACCCATCCCAGTGTCCACATGATTCTTAGGAAGGGTGATCAATGACTGGTCTTCTTGTCTATCAAGATACAGTAACTACTAAGTACCACTTACAATGAACTCAGACACAAGGTAATGTGTTACATAAATGTACAATCAATTTTGAGTTTATTATTGCTGTCTGTCTTATTTCTGTAACCATAGATAAATTTAAAGAAGAAAAGGCTTTTTGTATGTGTGTGTGTGTGTGTGGGGGGGGGGGGGGGGGGGGGGGGGTAGAAGAGAACAAAGATTCTTCTTGTGGGCAGGCAGGCAGGTTATGGTCTTATTGATAATTGATGAAATGAGATTGTTTTCTGCTTGAATTCATTATGAGTTGCTTCGTAGTGTTCTTTTGATAATTCTTTATAATAACAACTGGAAGTAAAAGGAGTAATAATGATGATAAATCCAAGCTGAACATGAAGTTACAAGTGATATCCCAGTCTGAATGTAAATTTACAAGTGATATCCCAGTCTAAATGTGAAGTTACGAGTGATATCCCAGTCTGAATGTAAAATTATGAGTGATATCCCATTCTGAATGTGAAGTTACGAGTGATATCCCAGTCTGAATGTAAAATTACGAGTGATATCCCAGTCTGAAAGTAAAATTACGAGTGATATCAGTCTGAATGTGAAGTTACGAGTGATATCCCAGTTTGATTGTGGAGTTACGAGTGATATCCCAGTCTGAATGTAAACTTATGAGTGATATCCCATTCTGAATGTGAAATTACGAGTGATATCCCAGTCTGAATGTAAAATTACGAGTGATATCCCAGTCTGAAAGTAAAATTATGAGTGATATCAGTCTGAATGTAAAATTATGAGTGATATCCCAGTCTGAATGTGAAGTTACGAGTGATATCCCAGTCTGAATGTGAAGTTACGAGTGATATCCCAGTCTGAATGTGAAGTTACGAGTGATATCCCAGTCTGAATGTGAAGTTACGAGTGATATCCCAGTCTGAATGTGAAGTTACGAGTGATATCCCAGTCTGAATGTAAAATTACGAGTGATATCCCAGTTTGATTGTGGAATTATGAGTCATATTTTTTCCCTTTAATTTTGTATCAATTGACATAACTTGCACCAGAATATACAAAGAAATGTTGGCAATTAAACTGTTTTTAGATCAAATGATAAACATTTACATTCCTTCTATATTGCAGCATTATACATATGCATAATCATATCGCAAACCTGTTGTACTGCATGAAGACTAGATTCCAGATCTCCACAACCTCAGGAGAGCTAGTGTTCACTAAATGTGGAACTTCACGGACCCCAGGGTGGTGGTCATAATGAATCTCTGTACAAGGTCCACATGGACCAGTCAGTCCCATGTCCCAAAAATTGTCCCTCATTCCAAATGGTAAAACCCGGTTCTTATTAATTCTGAACAATACAAATTAAAAAATAAAAAGCTTTTTATTATCGAGTAAATCTGTTTGTAAACATTTTTCAAAGAGTTTGAAATATTTTTACAATAAAAAAATATTTGGTCAACACAATTGTCTGTATGGCCTAACAATATCATTTGTATTGCTGATTCACATGCTAGGGCTTTTAATGCAGGCAACAATTTGTTATTGCTAAACACAACACTATGAAATTTCTGGTTCAGATCAAACACAGTCCCAGTAAGTCACAACCTCAGGTACCTAACAACTTACCAAGTGCAAAAGCAGACTTTGCTAATGCAAACTTGTGTCTCTTCAATGTTTCTTCTATCAAAATTTGGTTCAGTTTTGTTTCTAATATGTCTACTACTGAGTGCATGAAGTCTGCTTGTGAGAAACACAGACTGTACTTGGCAAGTCAGGCATGGAGCATGTATATCTGTCAGTCTGTGACAGGTTAAGAGTATGGTGGACTGATTGACACTTGCGCTAGTCAGTCTGATGGAACTTGTCAATTTTCTAAAACTTCATTTTGGAAAACCCAACTTGTCTAATCCTATCTGCACATCTGGCACTCTTCTATGGACATCAGGGGTATCTAATATGTAAATAAAGATGTTGCATACCTGTTACAGTATTCTCTGAGTCATATTGAGTTAAAACCCTGTTATTTTATTTGAATAACACAATGTAAATGTTTTAATAATTTCTCAAAAACTTTGGATTGGTAAATTTTTCTGTGGACTGGTTTTAATTATACCCTATCAGGCCAGCTTGACTGGTGGCATAAAAAGTTTCCAGTCCTGTAAAGTGTCTGCTGGGTCTGCTTATCCCTGCCTGGGTCTGCTTATCCCTGCCGCCTTTGTAGTCTAGATTCACATTGGTGGCTACTGAATGTTTTTCAGTAATTTTGCAGAATTTTATCAAACTAGGAACTCACCCTTCTCAGATTGGATTGATGAGAATTTCCCTATACATCCAGCAGTGTATATTTATGTTGATTAAGTCCAAGATTCAGGGAACCTTCTTAACAATGTACAGGAACAATGAACAAACTGCAATCAAAATACCCGGATAGATCATGTATATCTGTTCATCAATTTTCGTATCTACCAAAATTACATGCATATTTACTGATTTGGATTATGTCTCAAGTTTTTAAATTAAACATTTATTTATCTGTAAATATAATAAAAAGAGAGAGAAAAGAAAAACCTTGATAAAAATCATATAGTATCATTTTTATCTGGCATCTTTATGAATACTGATGTATATTGTCAAAGTGAAATTATACAAAGGTAAAGTTTAATATTAAATGTACATGATAGCTAGTATTTTCTTTTTTAATTTGAACTTCATAAAATAAGTTAACTTTGAAAATCTTTAACAAATTCTCTTCTGATACATCAGATCCTAAAGGTCAATGAGAAGTTTTGTCTGTGATGAGTAGTGATGCACTAACTTTGTTTTACGGTAGCTCACTACATGAAGACTCATACAGTTTATATGACACTATGTCACAAGATGGTGATTTAAATGTTTTGGAAAATTACTTGTAGTATTGATTGATTATTTATATATCAAAGTAGCTCAGTGGTATCAGGTTTTGAACTGCAGGTCCCAAGTTCAAATCTGCAAGTGTCTTTTGTGTTATTTAATGAAATAAAGTTTTGAAAATCATTTTTCTCTCCAAAATTACACATTTTTTTTTTTACCTTTTTGATGCT